>PVHT021183707.1:11827506-11842803 GCA_004024745.2 Catagonus wagneri | reverse complement strand
CCCCAGGCGTGGGGTTTTGACGTGAGGCTCAGAACTCTCAGTCCTGTAGCTGAGTCTCTGTGATGCAGTTACTTTCCAGTCTGTGGGGCTTCCCACCCGGGAGGTATGGGGTTGCTTCTATTGCGTAATCGCCCCTCCTACCTCTTGATGTGGTCTCCGCTGTGTCTTCTGGAGCAGAGTATCTTTTTTGGAAGTTTACCGTCCATTTGGTTGAAGGTTGCTCGGCATTTGGTTGTATTTTTGCTGTTTTTCGGGAGAGAAGTTGAGCTCCAGTCCTTCTATTCCGCCATCTTAATCCAATCTCCTTGATGAGCCTTCTTGATGGCTTGACAAGCTGAAGTTTGGGTAAAGCAGTATTGCCCATTAGGTTAACTAGCCACCCATGGCCTCCCTGGTCTCTCTTGAAACCCCATTTTTAGGTTTTGTCTAAGTCTTCCTTTGTGTGGATTGGGAAATGATTGGATGGACCTGGCCCTTGAGGTATGAGGGGCAGTTGACAAGTTACTGGTTGTAGAGCCACCCTTTTGTCAGTTGCACCTGCCTTGTTGTTTCCCTTTATTACCTCTGCATCCCACTTGTCGTGACCCCTAGAGTGAATCACTGCCACCTTTTTCGGAAGCTGTACTGTTTCTAAGAGCTTCAGTATGCTTAAGCCACATTTCACTGTTTATTCTCTGCAGAAAGCATACTTCTTTCCTTCCAGATAGCTCCGTGCCTATGTGGATGGCATATGCATAACCGGAATCTGTGTAAATATTTAAAATCATCTCTGTCCCCAGCTCTGCAAGTCCCTGGGGGAAGGCTTCTTGCCTCTCTCCTGAATTGGTCTGAAAAGTTACTGAATATCCCACCAGCCTTTTTCGCTCTCATATAAAACAGCTGCTCCCATCTGTATACCATTCCTCTTTGGCATTTGGGAGAGCCTCACTTCCAAGGTCAGAGTGACTGGAGCAGATGGAGTCTATGGTTTCTATATAGTCATGCTCCGGGGACCCCGTTACTGTGGGTAGCATGGTGGCAGGATTTAGTATGTGATAGCTTTTTATGATAGCCACTGGATTGTTTAAAAGCAGAGCCTGAACTTGAATTGAACTTCTGGGAGAGAGCCATTCTGTTCCTTACTAAAGTCAGCTTACTAAGGCCTTCACCAGATGTGAAGCCCGTACAGTGATTGGCTGACCAAATGTTAACTTTTCAGGAGTTCCTGTTGTGGCTTAGCATGTTGAGAACCTGACACAGTCTCCATGAGGATGCGGGTTCAATCCCTGGCCTCATTCATTGGGTTAAGGATCTGGCCTTGCCATAAGCCGTGGTGTAGGTCTCAAATGCGGCTCAGATCTAGCGTTGCTGTGGCTGTGGCATAGCTCTGATTTGACATCTAGCCCCAGGAATTTCCATATGCCACCAGTGCGGCCTGAAAAAAAGAAAAAAATTGAGTTCCCATTGTGGCTCAGTGGTTAACAAACCCTACTATTATCCATGAGGACGTGGGTTGATCCCTGGCCTCGCTCAAAGGGTTAAGAATCTGGCATTGCCATGAGCTGTGGTGTAGATTGCAGACATGGCTTGGATGCTTGGATCCTGTGTTGCTATGGCCTTGGCATAGGCCAGCAGCTACAGCTTAGATTCGACTCCTAGCTTGGGAACCTCCGTATGCTGAGGTTGAGGCCCTAAATAGAAAAAAAAAAAGGAAAGAAAGAAAGAGAAAGAAAAAATTAACTTGTCAGTCTCCTTTAGCAGGGTTATAGTACTACCCCTAAGCAAGGAGGCCAGCCCTTAGGAGTTTAACCTAATTATTTCAATAAATAATCAACCCCCCAGTAAGGAGTCCCAGTTTTTGAGCTAATACCCTAGGGGCCATTCCACTTCTCTCAAAGATCAAAGAACTTAGCTAAATGTGGGAGGGGCAGGTCAGCGGCCTGGAGTGAGTGCTTTCTGTTCTTGAAAGGCCCCTTCATCTCCTGAATTCCGTTCAAAAGGATCATTATCCTTTCCTTTCAACTTTTCATATAGAGGCCTAGCTATTAGACCATACTTAAAGATCCAGATGCTGCAAAACCCAGCCATCCCCAGGAAGCCCCTAAACTGTCTTCCAGATTTAGGAGGGCTAAGACTGCAAAAGCCTTCTTTCCTTTCCTGGGCCGGGCATCTGTGACCTTCTGGGAGAACGAAGTCTAAGTAGGTCACCCTAGTCTGTGATGTTTGAGCCTTTTTCTGCGATATTTTATATTCTCTATCTGCTAGGTGCTTCTGGGTGTTACAGTATTTTTGTCAGAGGCTTCCTTGGTACGGCTGGTGACCAGGATGCTCTCTACATACTAAAGGAGGGCTGCTTCCTCCAAATATAGATCTTTTAGGTTTTTAGATAAAGTTTCTCCAAAGATAGTGGGGGAATTCTTGAACCCGTAGGGCAGGACTCTCCAGCAGTATTTTTGTTTTTGTTGTATGCCTTAAGTCCAGCCACTCAAAAGCAAAATTTCTTGTGACACTGGAGCTGATGAAATACAGGTCCGATTATAAAATGCTGTTGTAATTTAGAGACCCATTGCTGACTAATTTTCCCCACTTCCCAGCAGGTATTGGGGCCAGAATTTCTCGTTTGAAACCAACTCCAAACTGTTAATGGATTCCTCAAAAGGCCGAAATAGAAGGCATCCAAATGGCATGGACTCTGATATAACTGGGGGTCTGGCTTGAATTTGTAAACATCCTGTGTTTAAGATAGCCCCGGGGGAGTTCCCGTCATGGCTTAGCAGTAATGAATCTGGCTAGTATCCATGAGGGTGTGGGTTCGATCCCTGGCCTCGCTCAGTGGATTAAAGACCCGGCATTGACGTGAGCTGTGGTGTAGTTTGCAGATGCAGCTTGGATCTGGCATTGCTGTGGCTGTGGTGTTGGCCAGCAGCTGCAGCTCCGATTCAGCCCTTAGCCTAGGAACTTCCATATGCCACAGGTGCGGCCAAGGAAGGAAGGAAGGAAGGAAGGAAGGTTATAGTTAGTCCCTCCTTAGTCAGAACATCCCACAGGAAGTTAGAGAGGACTGCCTCCAGGTCAGAGGAACTTAGACACATTGGTTCCTGACCCGCTTGGACCATTAGGGAGAGAGTGGCACAGCTGTCTGAGACATATCAACGTGCCAGGTGCGGTATCTTTGCCCATGGAACACCATCACCATCCCATGAAGGGTCACGCACAGCACCTCTGCACACAGCCTGCCACGTTGAAGTGCAGGGTATAGCTGTTTCGCATTATGAACTCTGGTCTGAAGTGCTGGGTTCAAGGCCTCTGTACACAGCACCCTGTGAGCAAGTGAAACCAGAAGAAAGATTAGACATCATTTTATTACCCAGATTCTATTTTGATTTCCTGGGAATTGTTAAGGGATTTTGCCAGTGACAAGGCTACATTGCACAATAATGTAACAAATGTAACAAAGTAATGTAAAACACTGGGGTCACAGTTAACAAACAAAAAGATAGTCACCACTTCCTTAGTTCCTTTTTTCTCTCTATAGTTGTATGTATTACTTAAAAAGACACCATGTTAGGTGAGAAAAAATATACACAACTATTGTTATGTAAACCACTTTTACAGGTTAGATATTTTATAGATTAGATTATCTATTAGACTTTTTCATAAAATGAGTATGCAGAGAGAGTTAAGGATGCAGCATTGTCACTGTAGCAGCTTCAGTTGCTGCTGTGGCGTGGGTTCGATCCCTGGCCCAGGAACTTCCATATGTAGTGGGTGCAGCCAAAAAAAAAAAAAAAAAAGAGTATGCAGTAAATTTTTTTTGAAAAAATGAAAACACAGTTTTACATTTTCACCCTTTATCCTCACAAGAATCCTCTGAGATAAAGAAAGGAAAAGTGGCCCCCAGGGGTGATTCTTTCTGACCAAGAGATGTTGTCTTTCAGTTTACTAAAGGTAAAGGAATCATTTCTAAATTTTTTGCTTCAAAGACAAAGGCATTTATTTTTTCCCACTGCTTATAGCATAGCTTCTCTCGTATTACACAGACATAAAATTTAGCACTTTGTAAAGTAATGCTCTTTTACTTCCAGGCTTCTCAGAAAGGACCAAGAGACTGACACTTGGGTATAATAAATGGCATCGACTTTCTGATTAAAAAGTGTGAAAGGAAAAAAACAAATGGAGTCCACATTGCTAAGAGAGCTCCCTAAAGTGGAGCCAGGAGGCATGGAGGGAGTGTACCTTATACGTGTCTCAGCACAGATGTAATCTGAACTTTGACCACTTATTGTCTTAATGCAGGCATCCATAACTTCTGTCCAGTGTTCCAGAAACTTATTGAACACTTACCCTAAAATAACTTACGACAGCTTATACTCTAAGGACGAATACTTCCTTTTTTTTCTTTTTATTATTGTCGCATCAGCGGCATATGGAAGTTCCCAGGCAGGGGTCGAATCAGAGCTGCAGCTGCAGACCTATGGCACAGCCACAGCAACACCAGATCAGAGGTGTATTTTCGACCTATGCTGCAGCTGCAGCAATCCTGGATCCTTAACCCACTGAGCGAGGCCAGGGGTTGAACCCGCATCCTCAAAGAGACTGTCGGGTCGTTAACCCACCAAGCCATAGCAGGAACTCCCTTCCCTTTCTTGAATGAAGGTCAGTCATAATTCTTTCCAGACAACTTTAACAACCTTGGGGCTTTTGCCTTTATAAGCCCCAGACTCTCTTGGTTTTACCTAAATCTGTGTCTCCTAAAGTATGGTTCCTAGAGACCCATATAAATTCTTTTCTTGTTTGCAGCATCCTGCATTTGGCCGACAAAAGACATTGATTTTTTATTAAAAAGAATTTCAGTATGGGAAGTTCCTGTCATGGCACAGCGGTTAACGAATCTGACTAGGAACCATGAGGTTGCGGGTTCAATCCCTGGCCTTGCTCAGTAGGTTAACGATCCGGCGTTGCCATGAGCTGTGGTGTAGCTCGCAGACGTGGCTCGGTTCCTGTGTTGCTGTGACTGTGGCATCGGCTGGTGGCCACAGCTCTGATTTGACCCCTAGCCTGGGAACCTCCATATGCCGCGAGTGCGGCCCTAAAAAGCACACACACACACACAAAAAAAAGAATTTCAGTATGCATGCTTATACATTCAAGAAGTACAAAATTATAATGGTTTAGTAATATATCATTTTGTAGGTTTGTGAGTTTTTCATTTAAAAACTTTTATAATGATAACAATGAATAAATATCAGTGTGATACTGTTCTCTGGTTTCTTAGGATACATTACACCCTGCAAATGTGCCAACCAGACCACTCTCCTGTAAGGTTACTCAAGACTCCAGGTCAACATTCTCGTTTTAGAAGGAGAGTCCATCTGTTTTGGAGACTATTTTTTCTGACTAATTCCAAATACCATTATTAAAATCTTAGATTTGAAGACCAAACAGAATAAGTACGTGAAGTTTGTTCAGGTATTTTTTTACACACAACTTTAGCCATTAGAGGGTTCTCTCTGAGGGTAAGCAAATTGTGACTCTGATATACCCCAAAACTCTAGTTTACCAAAAATTCATACCTTAGTGGCCTGAAAGAGTCACTTCAGCTTTCATATATGAGTAAATTACTCCCAGCATCAATAACCGGAAAATTATAATAAGATCTTTTAAGTAAAGGCTTTGATTTTTATGTAGAATTTTAATATTTCTGAATGGATTCTGAATCACCTTTAGTATTTCTTTTCTTACATTTGCTACATTAAATTTAGTCAGATTCTAGTAGAGAGCTAAGTCACTAAATATTAGTCTTTTGTTCCACCTTATCCCTATTTTGGAGGTAAGCAGTTCCTATATAAAACTAAATGTAGTCACATTGAGAATGATATTAGAAAAGCAATATCTGGTTTGACAGCATTCCCCTAAATCTATTCAAAACATCATAACTGACAACACAATTCCCAAGGATTATTGAATTTGTACTGTATAAGTAAATTGCCACAGGCCAAGAGTAAAATGTTCTAAGAAGTTAAGAATAAGGCTAAAGATGCTATGTTTTAAGCGAAAAATTTTACTTTAAAAGTACATGAAGAAACTAGAGCGTTCTGATACAATAATTATTTGGCATGAGAAAAATAGACTTTAAATTCTACAGTTCTGGAGTGACGTGAGGGTGAAATGCATGAAGGCTGTCAAAGGTACAATCTTTCATTTATAAATAGATAAGTCATGGGGATGTAATGTACAGCATGGTGACTAGTTCATAATATTTTATCGTATATTTAAAATGTGCTAAGAGAGCAGGTCTTAAAAGTTCTCATAAGGAAAAAAACTTTGTAACTGTATGGTGGTAGATGTTGACTTACTGTGGTGATCATTTTACAATATATGCAAATATATCACAGTGTTGCACACAGGAAACTGATGTTATTTGTCAGTTATATCTCAATTTTTAGAAAATTGTAGAATCCTGGGCACATTTTCTCGTGGGTAGTGCATGCATACAGATCTCCCTTACTCTCTCTCTCTTCCTCTCCTTGGCTCTGATAAGCAATAGGTTTGATGTCTGCTCAACTTTCTAATTGCTAGAAAGTGAGTAATGGGGATTATTCTCACACTCGCTATACATGTCCTTGAGAAAAACATCAAAAATTCTCAAAGAAATTAATAATGGAAAGTAGGAAAGTAAGATCCTTGGAAGTCAGATTATTTAGCTTTGTGAAGACCTTGCTAAATTTTTTACATTCTAAATGCTCTCTGGCTTCTGCAAGGCAAAAGCAGCTAAAGTGATTCAGAGAATGACTTGGTGATACAGACATTTGAGACTAGATGGTGACAAATTTTGATACCTGAAGATCAGCAAAAGCCAAGTGGTGATTGAGGGTCAGGGCACAGGAAAGCCTTGCTGTGACGCACTGAGCCAGGCAGTGGAGAGCTCCAGGGCAACGGGGACAGATCTGCCACTGTTAGGACACTCTCAAGGCTGGCTGGAGTGGAGGGAGTTTGAGTGACAGTTGACCTCTGGATGTAAATCCTTTCTGATCAGTTAATAACTTGGGGTGAACAACCCAAGAGGTCTCCCAGAGAGAATCTGCTGTGCACATTTGAAGGAGTGTTGGGGTTGATAGCTTTCAGCCCTTCTGAAACAAGGAGTGTCAGGGAAATTGAAGGAGAGGCCTGAAGTGAGACAGTCGATAGAAAAGAACTGTGTCAAGGATTTTCAGTTTCTGCTGGCTCAGATGAATGGAACTGGTTCTTTTTTTTTTCTCTTGTAAGTAGGTCATTTTGTTTGATATAAACTCATTGCTATATATATAGCAATGAATGTGTATATATCAATGAATATATATATATATCTTTTAAATTCCCACGAAATACAAAAAGAAAAATTCTCTAAACATACAAATTGACCCAAAGGTTACATAGCTCTCAGAAAAGAAAAAGTACATGTTTCTTATCTCTTATTGAATATAGTGTACTAGTTTCCCATCTTATCTTTCTGGGGTAAATAAAGGGTAACATCAAGTAATTTTTATGAAATCTGATCTTCCTAGAGTCTAGGCAACTAAATCCCTGGGAGAAGAGACATGGATTCTTTCAGGTCTATGGCAGTGCTTATTTAAAGGCCTCCCTAGTGATATTTTAAAAATTAACATATTAATCTGCAGATACCAAAATCACTAACTGAATTTAAAAAGCCACAAAAATTTCTTAGTACTTGTGATGTTGGGCTAAAACAATGCATTCTACCTAATAAATCAAGGATTTTGAGCCCAAAGCTCCCAGACAATAAGCATCTGATGGTTTTAGAAAGAAAATAAACACTCGTGACTTTTCACACAGCAGTGTTTCACAAAAAAATAGTTCTGTCGTTCTAAATGGCAGTAACAGCTGTAGTTATACAGGTGCCCCAGACCATTACTAGCAGACTGTTGTGTATCCACCACAAAATGCAGATTCACATTTTTGTGCTTACAGTAAACGTCAGCATCCACTGACTTTTTTTTTTTTTCAAAAAGAATAAGAGTAAAAATTTTTCCTGCGCTTGCAGTGGCATAAAAAAGAACACAGAAATAACACACTTTCAAAAGCACTTCTTTCACACTTTTGGCTTCTAATAGTAGCATCTGCCCACAAAAATGACATTTTTGTCTTTGTTTCTCTAAATTGTTGACTATTAGAGTGTCAGTCAAAAGCAAACTTTACACCCCAGACAGATGCAAAGCAAACCATAGCTTTCTCAAGTATATTCGAGGACGATGAGTCATTTGTCTATCAGCCAGAGCCTATACAGTATTCACATGGCAACAGGAACTTACTTTTCAGAGTTGCTGATAGCCATAGTTATTTTCAGCGTAGTGGAATCACTCTTCCAGACCTCTATTCACAAGTTTACCAAACTGTAGAAAGTCTTTCAGTTTTTTTCCTTTGCCCTCTTGTGGATCTCCTTGCTTGTACTACCGAGAGAGTTTTCTCATTAAAAGAGTAGCATTGGCAAAGCCATCCAGCAGAGGATCTTGCCTTCAAAAAAAAAAAAAAGCAGAACTCAGACCTCTTTAAGAATGCAAGAAAAGGGAGTTCCCATTGGGCCTTAGTAGGTTACAAAACCTTACTAGTATCCATGAGGACGTGGGTTCAATCAGTGGCTTCACTCAGTGGGTCAGGGATCTGGTGTTGCCATGAGCTGTGGTGTAGGTTGCAGATGCAGCTCGGATCCTGCATTGCTGTGGCCGTGGTATAAGCCAGCAGCTGCAGCTCCAATTTAACCTTTGGCCTGGGAACCTGGGAATGTCCATGTGCCATGGGTGCAGCCATAAAAAAGGAAAAAAAACAAAAAGGCAAGAAAATCATATGAATCATTTCCTTAGAAATAAATACACAAAGGGGATAATCACAAACAGGTATTATGGTTTCAGGAGTTCAGATATTCCTAAAGTACACCCATGGATGCCTGGTTAAAACTCTTGCCCACAGCTTTTGAAATGGAATTTTACACATATTTTACCCAGTAGACAACACACAGAGACTCACTCTAACCCTCTATGAATTGCTCTATCCTTGCTTCCCCAACTCTTTTGTGGAAAATTTCCCCTTACTCTGTATTAACTCTGATTTAACACAGAGATTGGCTTTCTTGCCATGTGCCGCCCATGACTCTGTTGCCCTGGTATATCTAGGAAGCATCAAAGACTCATGCCAGGTCATCTGTCAGTATCCTTCCAGGTTGCAGGCCTATCTTGAAGCCATGACATTGAGAATAAGACTTCTCTTGGTTAACCTATATATCAGATCTACCCTCCAACCTCCCTTACACTCCCATCTTTAGCCCTCTTAAATTTGTATTGTGTTATTTTGTGTTGTATTTAATTAGTGATTTTTTTTTTCTTTTTCAGCTGTGACTGTGACATATGGAGGTTTCCAGGCCAGGGACAGAATTCGAGCCACAGCTGCCAGCTGGGCAATGCTGGATCTTTAACCCTCTGTTCTGGGCCAGGGGTTAAACCCCCACCACCACATAGACAATACTGGACCCTTAATCCTGTGCACCATGGCAGGAACTCCTTTAATTAGTGATTTGTATTGTCTGACTGACTAATCTGAAGAGACCATACTCTTAATAAGCGTGTGCCAGTTATTTTTCTAGACACAAAGTTCTACTCTTAGGTCAAAGGTCAGAGGAAACTAATCTCCTAGGAGTTCATGATGGTAATTGTCAAAACCCTCTTCTTTACTACTGTACAGTATCTATGGGCTGTCAATTAACCAACCAAGAAAAGAAAGGATTTATTCATTTACTCTTTCAAGGACTGTTATCAGACGGAAAGTACCTGAGGAGGAAAAGGAGACGGACAATGGCTCTGCTGTGTGGAGATTTCATTCTTGTAGATACATAACAAAAAGTAAACAGAGGATTGAACAAAATAATTTCAGATGAGGAAAAATAGTATTTAAAAAAAAAAAAGCCAGGAGTTCCTGCTGTGGCACAGCTTGATAAGGATCTGGCATTGTCACTGTAGCGACTCAGGTCACTGCTATGGCATGAGTTTGATCCCTGGTCTAGGAACTCCGGTATGCCACAGGTGCAACCAAAAAGCAGAAGACAAAGGCCAGGTGATGTGATATAATGTTAACTGCAATCAAAGGTACCCTTAGGTTTGGAAAGCAAGGAAGACCTTACTGACATAAACTGCAGCAATATTTTTTTTTAGTGGGGGGGGTCTTTTTAGGGCCACACCTGCAGCATATGGAAGTTTCCAGGCTAAGGGTCAAATCGGAGCTGTAGCCACTGACCTATGCCACAGCTATAGAGAACTGGTTCAGTTTTATATTATCTATTAATCTCATTGCCAACAGACATGTGAAATATGTTCAGCATCATTAATTATTGGACAAATGCAAATCAAACCACAGTGAGGTATCACCCCACACTAGTCAGAATGGCCATCATTAAAAAGTCTGCAAATAACAAATACCAGAGAGAGTATGGAGAAGAGGAACCCTCCTACACTGTTGGTGGGAATGTAAACTTGTGCAGGCATTATAGAGAACAGTATAGAAGTTCCTTTAAAAACTAAAAATAGAGTTAACCATATGATCCGTCAATCCCATTCCTGGACATATATCCAGGAAACATTCTAATTCAAAAAGATACATGCACCCCAATGTTCATATCAGCACTATTCACAATAGCCAAGACATAGGAGCAACCTAAATGTCCATCCACAGTGGATAAAGAAGATGTGGTACAGGTATAACATGGAATACTACTCAACCATAAAAAAGAATGAAATAATGCCATTTCCAGCTACATAGATGAGCCTAGAGATTATCTTACTAAATGAAGTAAGTCATAGCAAAGACTTATATATCATTTATATGTGGAATCTACAAAAAAATTACACAAATGAGCTTATTTGCAAAACAAATAGACTCGCAGATTTTTATGAGTTAATTCATTTGAAATAAAACATATTTAATATGGTATTTTAGTTGTTTGTTTTTAATGGCCAGACCCTGTTGTGTTCCATTTGTGGCTTAGTGGATTAAAAATCTAACTAGTATCCATGAGGATGCAGGTTCAGTCCCTGGCTTTACTCAGTGGATTAAGGATCAGGTGTTGCCATGAGCTGTGGTATAGGATGCAAATGCAGCTCAGATCCCACATTGCTGTGGCTGTGGTGTAGGATGGCACCTGCAGTTCCGATTTGATCCCTAGCCTGGGAACTTCCATATGCCACAGGTGCAGCCATAAAAAGAAAAAAAAATACATAATATGATATTTTAGTTGTTGTTTGTTGTTTTTAATGGTTGTACCCATGGCACATGGAACTACCTTAGCTGTGTTTTGACTATAGATTTGAAGCTTTAAATTATAGTAGATTACATACAATGTTACATAACTGGATACAAACTTTTAGGAGTTAATAAACTTTATGCAGAACAGGGATCTAAATCTGGGTAAAATGGCTTCTACTTCTATCATTATGTCTCATATTAATTGCATTTTAAATAGAAGAAACAGCAGGCATAGCTACTAGTGGAAAAAACAGAAAAAGAAAAATTATAAGAATGCGCTGATACCATATAAAGACTTATGTTTCATTCATCACCCTCTGAATGTCAGAATCTTCTAGTTCCACAGTCGAGCTCTTGCTCTAGAATGTTTAGTATATTTATTTTCATCCTCCTTTCTATTTTCTACAGAATTAGTACCACTTTTCTCATCATTATCTACAGCCTATGACACCTCCATTCTATTTTGGCAGGTTTTTCTCACTGCTGGGAGGGAAACTGGTAATCTAGAAGTTTGATGGTTATTAATGTTTAAGATATCCCTCTGGGAGTTCCCACTGTGACACAATGGGTTAAAAACCTGACTGCAGTGGCATGGGTCACTGTGGGGGCACATGTTCAACCCCCAGCCCTGATAAATGGGTTAAAGGAGCCAACATTGCTGCCACCGTGGAGTAGGTAGTTGCTGTGGCTCAGAATCAATCCCTGGCCCAGAATCCATATGCCACAGGTGAAGCATTAAAAAAAAAAAAAAGATATTTGTCTGTCCTCGTAACAGGAGCATTCAGAAACACAAATTGTGATGCAAAGATATAAATGTCATCTTGCTTTTATTGTTATTTTTAGGGCCACTCCTGCAGCATACGGAAGTTCCCAGGCTAGGGATCGAATTGGAGCTGCAGCTGCTGGCCTCTTCCACAGCCATGGCAATGCAGGATCCAAGGCGCATCTGCCGCCTACATTGCAGCTCACATCAACGCCAGATCCTTAACCCACTGAGCGAGACTAGGGATCGAACCAGCATCCTCATAAACTGCAGACATCACAGATATTCTAGAAGATAGTGATAGAAGGAGGCCTCAGGCTCTTTATGGACCCTACCACTAAAACTACTCACGTCCCACCTGGAAAGTTAGCTCTATCAGTTGCCATTGCCGTCACTGTCATTCCCACACACAGAAGAGGCTCAGTATTTGAATGTGGATCAGCTAGAGGAGAATCATGCATGTAGCAAATACTGCCATATTTTTCTCCCCTGCAGTTTAATCTTCCCTAAAAGTGCTATGTCTGTAACTGTAATGATGTTTTCCTCTTAGCCAATCCTTTCCCGCACATCCCCTATTTTCACAGTGCACGAGAACACTGTAAATTTTTTAACTAATTTGCTAGCTGTTTGCATCATTCAGATTTGACAGGCCCAAATAAAAAAAATCAATTTCTATCTCTGATGACATATAAGAAAAGCCAAAATACAGTGAAATGGTGGCTTTGTCAGTGCTTAATGAATACCACACAAAAGGAATATTCTGATTTTTTTCCCAGCAATCAGTAGGCACACTCTTCATTTTTATATTAATCCACTCTGCATTCACACCCAGAACTGCAGATTAAGGCTTTCCAATCTCTATATTCATTTCCCAATGTGCTCTGATGGTGATGTGTTTTTTCTAGGCATTGAGCAATTGTCAGTCATTCCCACATTTCACCAGCTCCCTGCTAATAAGCTATTTGCTGACATGCTGATCTGTTAAGTAATGTATGAAGAGAGGCACAAGTTTGTGTTTTCAATGAGTCATAAAAAGCTTGAGAAAATCCAACAAAGGTTGATGAGCAAAAAAACTTAATTAGTTCAAATGAAACTGACTCAGGCAAAAATGCTAATTTGCTGACTTTACCAGGATCCGATTTTTCTTGAGAGCAGATTTCAGTGGCTATTTTCTAAGCTCACTTTTGACTTTTAAATCACATTTGTGACTGTAGGCGGTCACAGGCTCCACCCCTCAGAGCATGGGTTGGCCTGGAGTTGATGACAGGGAAGAACATGCAGGCAGGAAAGCCAGGCCTTGCTCATCAAGGCTGTTCTCATGCTCATGGACAAGCCCAACAGGGCTCCTACTAGGAGGGGGGAGTATCAGCTACAGATGAGAAGACCTAACAAGCACATAGAGCAGCTGATAAGGCCTAATAAGCAGGTGGCCGAGTTGATCCTAATTGAGATGTCAAAGTGCAGATGGGGGCTAGTTGGTGAAATAAAAAGAGGGGTCAGTGTGGGGCAGGTTGTGTCCATTAAGCCATTGTTTTGGATGAAAGATTTTTCTCTACCCATGCTAAGGTGTCTTTAGGAACCATTGGTCAAGTGAGAATTATATTTTTGTCTGAAGGACATTCTTCCCCATATCTCTGAAGCGGCACCTGCCTTGGTAAGTGAAAGTATCTTAGGGCAGGTTAACAGGCAAAAACTTGAGGCTCCAGATAAAAATATAACTGACATTTTCCTCGGAGCTTTCATGGGAAAAACACACTGCCTTGGTGGTCAAGTCTCCGAGACTAAATCCCAGGTTGGTTGTGTGGGTTTGTCTGGAGTCTTACCTGTTTAAACACAGCTCTTCAAATGAAGAGGCTGCTCCTCTCCCCCTTCCTCTTTCCTGTGGGGAGTTAGCAGCCCCGAGGCCTTTGAGGGAAGAGGTGTAGAAGTGGTGGGCTGAGGTGACAGCTGCGAGGTCAGGAGACTGGGATCACAGAGGAGGGTTGAGCAACCAGGTCAGTCTATGGAAACTAGATATCTCACTGTTGGACAAGGAACTTACAAAAAGTTGGAAAGCCATTAAGAACTCAGGTGTTAAATTGGAATAGGAGTTTTTGGTGTCAATTCATGACAGGTATATATACATATACATGAGAAGAGATGTAGAAATAAACATTGCTATATATGTGCATGGGTATGTATACGCACATGTTACATACAAATTTTTTTTTTCCTAGCTGATTCTCTAATTGTGGGGAGGGAAAATATAAGATGGGCATCTGTTGAGGCCAGAGTGTGAGAAAGTACTCAAGATAAGTTTAAAAAAAATAAGATAGGAATTCCCATTTTGGAACAGTGGAAATGAATTCAGCTAGTATCCATGAGGATACAGATTCGATCCCTGGCCTCACTCAGTGGTCCAGGGATCCAGCATTGCCATGAGCTGTGGTGTAGGTCACAGACACGGTGGATAGAGACATGTGAATGGGATACGGGAGCCAACATTAAAGAGCGCCCAGCATCCAGATCTGACACAATCTGAGCAGTGTATTAAACAGTAGTAGCGAATGATGACCCAAGGAATAAAATAACTATCCATGATATGGGTAAATAATTGAATACATACATAAATAAATCTTTTTTTACAGGAAGTTTCCAAAAATAAATTTAGCAGGTTTTAGATCTGGTGTTGCCACTACCATGGCACAGGTTCAAGCCCTGGCCCAGGAATTTCTGCATGCTGCAGGTGCAGCCAAAAATAAAAATAAATGTAGCAGAAACAAGAAGAAGGGAAAACTATGAGTAGAATTCTACAAAAGTTATTGCTGCAGGGAAATTCCACTGAGGGATGCTAAAATTAGTGGGCAAAACTAAAAGAAAAACAGGATATTAGCATAGCCTGAAAATATCACTCTTAATATTTATTAATTATTGTGATATCTGTTAATTACTGTGGTTTCTGGAGGTGGAGTGGGTTCCAGATTAGTGAATAGCTTCTAACGATAGAACATGGAATGGGAAATTTTTTAACTTTACAGGAGAGAAACCTGGCAGACACCGCTTTTATCAAATGATCAAGATTAGCATCACCAGGAGTTCCCGTCGTGGCGCAGTGGTTAACGAATCCGACTAGGAACCATGAGGTTGCGGGTTCGATCCCTGCCCTTGCTCAGTTGGTTAACGATCCGGCGTTGCCGTGAGCTGTGGTGTAGGTTGCAGACGCGGCTCGGATCCTGCGTTGCTGTGGCTGCGGCGAAGGCCGGTGGCCACAGCTCCGATTAGACCCCTAG
>PVHT021183707.1:11736901-11826506 GCA_004024745.2 Catagonus wagneri | reverse complement strand
GCTCAGTTGGTTAACGATCCGGCGTTGCCGTGAGCTGTGGTGTAGGTTGCAGACGCGGCTCGGATCCTGCGTTGCTGTGGCTGCGGCGAAGGCCGGTGGCCACAGCTCCGATTAGACCCCTAGCCTGGGAACCTCCACATGCCGCGGGTGTGGCCATAAACCCGCGGCCATAAAATGACAAAAGGCAAAAAAAAAAAAAGATTAGCATCACCAGTATGAATTATGTTGATGTCATGTTCCCATTAATATGTCAGCCAAGAAGGACACTAACTTCTTTGATATTCTTTCCCCAAACTCCATAACCCCAGTCCAATTAATCATGAGAAAATGAGAGATATTCTACAAAATACCTGATTAGTACTTAGGTAAAAGGGCTAAAATGCTGAAAAACAAAGAGGGACAGAAAAGCAAAAGACTGGACACTAAGGAGCTGTACATCATTAGGGAATTTCAAATTAAACATCAATGAGATGCCATTACACATCTATTAGAATGGACAAAATCCCAAACACTGACAACACCAAATGCTGACAGAATATGAAACAACAAGAATTCTTATCCATTGCTGGTGGGTATGCAAAATGGTACACAGGTTGGAAGACAGTTTGGCATCTTCTTAAAAAACGTGAATTTTTGACTGTGCAGGGATCGGTGACCCTAATCCCAGAATTGTTTGAGGGTCATCTGTACAATAGCTTCAAGAGTAGATTACGTTTCTGTGTGTAGATTCAGAATGCAATTTTTCTTTCCATATGTAGTTACCTTAAACTTGTGCCAATTACAGATTTGTAATGTAAGTACTCAAATAGGGAGCCTTATTTTAAAACAATGCTTATTTTATGCTAATATAAACCAATGTCCACTAATTAGTTTATATTATCAGCTCTTGACCCAAGGCAAATTTGATCTGTAGCATTTTTATTCAAAAACCAATCATTGAAGAAGCTCAAGTCATTAGAATATAAATTATCAAGAATGTTCTTTTTGTATCTGTCGTTGAGAATACTTAAATGTAAGTTAAGATCCTGGCAGAATAAACAGCCTTCACAGAGGATAGAGTACTCCCTGTCCAGATTGAGGCTAGTATGAGGCTAAGGGAAAGACTATGTGAGGTTGACCTAGTGCAACCCTTTAATCAGTGGTGAAGATAAGGGAGGAGCAGGGGAGAGGAAACAGAACAGAGGGGGAAAAAAAGCGAAAAAACAATGACCATTTTTGCCCCCTCTTGTTCTTAATTTTTGAGGGCTTCTTATTATCAGTAAAATTAATTCCTAAGTTCTTAGCATGTCACACTAATTCATAGGCTGCATCTCCAGTCATAATTCCCTAGGTTACAGTTTCAAAGAATTACTCAAATTCTCCAAACCCATTCTTAGCTCTCCAGCCCTAGTGCCTTTGCTCATGTATTCCCTCATCTTAAAATGTTCAGGATCAAATGAAAAGTCCACACTGTTTGAAAGTCTTTCCCAGATCACATTTGATCCAATTTGAAATTTATCTTTCCTTCCTCTTCCTAATGTGTTTTATATGTTTGAAAGGGCACTTATCTCATTCTGCCTAATGCAGCCATTAGCTAAAACTGTCCCATCTCCTTTGCAGGGCTGTAATCTGAGAGCAGAGAATGCATTTTACTCTTCATCTTGTACTCCTCAGCATACCTATTGCAATTCCCGACGTGCAAAAGAATCTTAAGCTCAGAGTTGGAAGATTAAACAGTAAATGTTGTAAGGTGTCAAGAAATTTTTGATGCAAGAATGATGGAGTGCAGAATGAGGGAAAAGGTTAGGAAAAGAAAACTAGAAGGACAATAGTAATAATAAATATTTATTAAGAACTATAGGGGTTCCCGTCATGACTCAGTGATTAACGAATCCAACTGGGAATGATGAGGGTGCAGGTTTGACCCCTGGGCTTGCTCAGTGGGTTAAGGATCTGGCATTGACGTGAGCTGTGGTGTAGGTCACAGATGCAGCTCAGATCTGGTGTTGCTGTGGCTCTGCCGTAGGCCGGCCGGCTACAGCTCCAATTAGACCCCTAGCCTGGGAACCTCCATATGCTGCAAGTGTGGCCCTAGGAAAAAAGGCAAAAAGGGGGAAAAAAAGGAACTATGTACCATACAATTCGTATATATTATCTCATTTAATTTTTACAACAATTCAACAGGGTAGGTATTGTTATCATTTCATTCTATCAGAGAAGCAAACCACCACACAAAGAGGTTAAATAATTTGTCCAAAGTTGAGCTTTTAAGGAATGATAGAGCCAGAATTCAAATCCAGGCACTTTGACCCTAATATTTGTTGACTAAAAAAAAGAAATGCGCAACCTAAAAACTGATAGTTACATTTTATTTGGTGGTCATGCTTAGGAATACAAGACTGGGGGTAGTGTCTCAGATAATGCTGAGAAATCTGTTCTGAGGAGTTGAGGGGGAGCCAGGCTACACAGGAGTTTTTTCAACAAAAGGCAGGAAGTTGGAAAGGCAAAAGATTATTTTTAATTAAAGAAAACCAAATATCTCATGTTAAGGAATTTAGTGCTTTTTTATTTATGGGAAGATGCAAGAGTCTGGGCTCACTGAAATCATTCCTTTGATGTGCACCTCAGCCAAAATGATGTGCATCTGGGGCCAGAATCCTGTGTTTTCTCACCCTGAGTTTTTTCAGGGTGTACGGTCCAGGGTGACTGCAGTCTGATGACAGGTCACGGGGCATCCTGTTCCCATCCTGAATTCCCTTAGGGCTTGCCATCAGGGATGGCTACAATTGCTGATGGCTGTGACATCCTTGTTTACTGATACAGCAGGCAGCCTTCTTAGCTCACATGACTATACTTGTCAGTAAAATAGTAAAGTAGTTAATTAAAGAGGCTTTTCACACATACCACAAGAAGAAGGAAACTTCAGGAATGGGCAAACGAAATATAGTTTCCTTCTTGCTCATCTCTGGATGCCCACTGGGTATAATTATCTTGAAATTAAAATTCTTACCCAAAAATGCTAACATTCAAATCATGTTATAAAACATTCATATAATATGACATATTCAGAAAGCACCTTTATATGATTTTTAATGCACAAATCCCCATGAAAGCAGCACATTTGGTAACCAGCCCAGGATTGTAGCCACAATAGAGGAAACCCAGTGAATTTAATCAAAGGTATGTACACAGACACGAAGGCCCCTTGGGGAACCCTTTCCTAGAAAAACCACATGTAGCTTTCAGTTTCTATCACATGGCTCTTGTTTTTCTCTGCTTTGTAACAATTCAAAGCAGGTTGCCTGTAGGAATAGATTTTTAAAGGCTAATTTTTTATAACTTTGATGTTAAACAAATTTTTAAAAATATCCCATAATAATCAAAGTTCAATAAAATATTCATAAACTACTGAGGCTAATAGTTTATTATTTTTCCTTTTTTCAGGCCAGAATGTAATAACATTTAATATTGATATAATGTACATTCTCTATGGTCACAACATGGAGAAATTGTTAAATCTATTTGACTATAGGGTATATGTAGGTCAGTTCAGGTTTCAAAAAGCTTCCTAAATTCAGCCCAGTGTAATAGTAGGGAAAATTTTAAAGTTAAGCATGGAAATGCCTTGAAAACTGCAATAAGAATGATTTGAAAAGAAGCAAAATATGTCCTTGGTTCATCTGCAGTTACACACACACACATACATGTACACACACTTTGTCCCAACTCCCTGCCCATCACCATGTTGGACACCTCTGGGGACACCGCTCACACTGCATTCTAAATGCTTCTACTTTCCGGAGGTCCCATCATGGCTCAGCAGAAACGAATCTGACTAGCATCCATGAGGACACAGGTTTGATCCCTGGCCTCACTCAGTAGGTTAAGGATCTGGCATTGCCATGAGCTGTGGTGTAGGTCACAGAAATGGCTTGGATCTGACATCTCTGTGGCTGTGGAGTAAGCTGGCAGCTGCAGTTCTGATTCGACCCCTAGCCTGGGAACCTCCATATGCTGAAGAGGTGGCACTGCAAAAAAAGAAACAAAAAAACGGGCCCTACTTTGTGTTCCTCTTTTTCTTTCTTGCTTATAACTTCTTCCATTAAGTGACCTCACGTTGCCCCTTTTCCTGGGAAAAGCAGATCTCTTCCCTTTCATTCATATTATACAAGTGTTATGACTGATTTAGAGCTTAAAGTTCTACCCTTGCTGCATTTTAACAGGAAGGAAAAAAAATACTTTGACAGGATTAGAGCCTGAGGCTGAAGGCTTTGGAATTTCAAGCATCAGTTAGCAGGTAGAAAAAAATATCTTGGGACATCCAAGCATCTCATAGGTAGGGAAGCAAAACTTCCCACTCTAAACTGTCTCTTTGGAGTGTGGATTATTTTGAGCTGAAAACAATCAAGGCCCAAAAGGCTCAGGAAGAAACTTTGACCTGCCCCCTTAGGACCCTAAAGAATTTAGATCAAGGGCCTATTACAAGAATAGAGCTATCACCATGGATAACTGTGGCATAAACTAGGTGTGATAGAGAGGAAGCCGGAGATGTCTGTTAAAATTCCTCTGTGTGTCCTACTGTCTTAGCAAGGCCCAGCAAACCTTTGTTTACCAAACATTTGCTTTTCTGACTCTATGTCATTGCCTTTCTCCCCTTTAAAGCCCCCCAAGCCTTCCTTCAGTATCTTCTTGTCTTTAGCTGAAGATAGTATTTAAGGTGGTTTCAGCCATTTGGGCGAGTTACTCAGTTTTTGTGGGTCTCGCCCATGTATATGTGATATTAAACTTGGATTTTTTTCTCCTGTTAATCTGTCTCATGTCAGTTTAATTCTTAGACTCAGCCAGAGGATGCTAGAAGGGTAAGATGAAAATTTCTTTCTTCCCAACACATCCTTAGTAATAAATTATATATATGAGCACTCAGTCTTCTATTAGGCCAGACCTGCTTCCTATTTTTCATGAAACTTCAAGGTCTTTTATACCCTTGGTTTCTGTTGGTGAATGAGAACTGTGTTGTGCTGGCTAAAGAGAACCAAAAGACCTGCACTGGGGCTGAAGTCCAGTGTCACTGTCTGTCAATCGCTCTAGCCTGATTCCCCATCCTTGGGCAATATATGGGTCATTGACTCAGTTACTTAACTGGTATTTCCTAAGCTCTAAACGTAAAATGGGAATGGTAATAAGACTCTCTCACAGGGCCGAGTTTTCAAATTCACGCAGGTAAACATTCAGCCCCGTTCCCACGGCACTCTGTAAACTAGTATTGTTAATGATCTAAAGTTAGAGGGCATAAAGAAAATGCCCCTCAACTTCCTTCTTGTTTACCAAAGCTTGCATGACTCTTGCCCAGGTTTTCATTTCTCTGTCCCACTGAGACGACAGGAGTCCAGATGTTACTTCTCCTTCCTCAGATTACATAATTCCTTTGACACCTCACTTTCAATCAGGACTAATAGGCTCTAATTGCACACATTATCGATGCAAATGGCGCTGTTTCCTGATAAATGAGCTGCCAGCACAGGGTGTCCTGCCACAACACGGAGATGAGCACAGGAGAGGCAGTGTCATTCTGCAAATCACTCTTGGCACCCAGGACTCAGTGAATGGCACCTGGCCGTCTCCCTGTTTCAGGCCACATGGCTCGGCTGGTCACCAATTATCATCAAACAATACATTCTCATCTTAATCTACGGTTTGCTTTTGCAAAGAGATCCTTTCTAAAACAGTCCAACTGATTCCTTTCCAAGCCACTAGCAAACATAATCACATAGTGCAGACAGAATAATAGGACATTTTGGTAGCTCTCATATTTTCCCGGATCAAATCAGGAAGAAATAAAAGACTGTGTTTTGACTGAAGTTTGAGAATGAGAGATTCCAAGGTCAGAAAGGAGACACAAACATGGCTTTAGAGTGAGACTTTTACAAGGACTTTGAACCGTTTAATATTCACATTGGAAATTAAGCATCATCTTTACCACAGAATTTACTCTACGATGGTTGAAAGCTTAAACATTTAACCTCCTAACTTCCCCAACATGTTAACATGTCACAGATTATTCTAAATAAATAGAATGGCCAGGGATGGGGATATTGAGCCAAGTACAATAAGCTCAACCACCAGTGAAACTTGAAAAAAGAAAAAATACATTTGATCAAGTTCATTATATAGAACATGGACAATATTGAACACAGCAGTCGGAGTCAGAAAGGAAAAAATTCTTTCCTTTCCTCTGTTGAATTTAGGAATTTGTAGTCAGCAAGTCTATCTTTTCTGCAAAGCTTCTCTGACTGTGGTAAGATGCTATTGTCAATGTTAGGCCCTGGAATATCTACCTGCCTCCAAGCATCTTGGTCTTATTTCAGTTTCTCCATTCATTCAGTCTTTTTTTTTTTTAATTTTTAGTTATTTTTATTTTTTTCCATTATGGTTGGTTTACAGCATTCTGTCAGTTTCTACTGTACAGCAAAGTGACCCAGTCACACATATGTATACTTTCTTTTTCTCACATTATTCTCCATCATGTTCCATCTTAAGTGACTATATATAGTTCCTTGTGCTATACAACAGGATCTCATTGTTTATCCACTCCATATGCAATAGTTTTCATCTATTATCCCCAGATTTCCAGTCCATCCCACTCCCTCCCCCTCCCCCTTGGCAACCACAAGTCTGTTCTCTTAAGTCCATGAGTTTATTTTCTGTGGAAAGGTTCATTTGTGCCATATGTTAGATTCCAGATATAAGTGATATCATATGGTAATTGTTTTTCTGCTTCTGACTTAGTTTACCTAGTATGAGAGTCTCTGGTTCCATCCATGTTGCTGCAAATGGCATTATTTCGTTCTTTTTTATGGCTGAATAGTATTCCACTGTGCATATATACCACATCTTAATCCATTCATCTGTTGATGGACGTTTAGGTTGTTTCCATGTCTTGGCTATTGTGAATAGTGATGCACTGAACATACGGGTGCATGTCTTTTTCAAGGCAAGTTTTGTCTGGATATATGTCCAAGAGTAGGATTGCTGGGTCATATGGTAGTTCTATATTTAGTTTTCTGAGGTACCTCCATTCTGTTTTCCATAGTGGTTGTACCAATTTACATTCCCACCAATTGTGTAGGAGGGTACCCTTTTCTCCATACCCTCTTCAACACTTGTTATTTGTGGACTTGTTGACGATGGCCATTCTGACAGGTATGAAGTCGTACCTTCTAGTAGTTTTGATTTCCATTTCTCTAATAATTAGTGGTGTTGAGCATGTTTTCGTGTGCCTGTTGGCCATGTGTATACCTTCTTTGGAGAAATGTCTATTCAGGTCTTTTGCCCGTTTTTCAACTGGGTTGTTTTTTGCTGTTGACCATTCAGTCTTTTCTCACCTCCAAGCCGTCACACTGGCCCTTCTCTTCGCCTGGAACATTCTACATGCCAGCCGCCCACACAGCTAACTCCTGCTTCTCCTTTAATTTCCCCGTGAACATCGCTCCCTTGCAGTGATCTTCTCAGTGATTCCCCTGGCCCACATTTCCTTCCCTCCCTCACTTACGCTATCACTGTTACTTTCCCTGTAATTCCCTGGATACCTGTCATGATTTTTCAGCCTGGAACTTTCCCATGGTCTATAGTGTCCATGATGACTAAGATCCAGTCTTTATCTTTGTGTCCCTAACACTTAATATAGAGCTTGATGGTTTTTAAAATCCCATCTGAAACTGCTTTGTCAATTAAAGTATCTTTGGATAAATGAAAAAGCCTGTTAGCTAAATTGAATGAAAGTGTGACAGTTTATTAGTGATGACATTTAAGTGATATTTCTACTCATAGAGAACTTTGTTACCTTTACAGGATGTAGGTTATACAGACTAACAGGTAACCTTAAATTTTAAGTGGCTTAAAACTTCCAAGATTCAGGATTTCCCTGGTGGCCTGGTGATTTAGGACTCAGTGTTGTCACAGTTGTGGCTCGGGCTCCCTTCCTGGCCCAGGAACTTCCATATCCTGAGGGCATGGCCCAAACAAAAAACAGAAAAACGAAGAAACAAAAAACAAACTTCCAAGATTCATTTTCTGCTTCTACTGCATGTCCTCCAGAGCTGAGATGGAGGGAATAGGGTTTTGTGTGGGGGGGGGGGCTTAGAATTTGCTCATTGTTGCTACTGTGGGACTTAAGCTGGTGGAGAAACACTATCCCAAATGCTGGTCATCATGCCAGAGGAAACAAAGAACTCTTGAAAGTCTTGCACTAGCATTAAAGTTTGGCCCAGAAGTGATGAGTATCATTTCCACTCTCAACTTGTCCAGAACTACTAATGTGCTTCCTAACCACAAGGAGTCAGAAAGTTCAGTATTTCATGTGCCTAGAATGGGAACAAAACTAGAAAGGTTTGCAAATAACACTAACAACACCCCCCACCATCACCCCAAAAAAACCTCAGCAAATATCGCTGTCAGGAAACTTAATCTTTGTTTCCCAACTTGCAGGTCAAATAATCTTACTAATAAATTCAAGTTGGAATAATAACAATTAATACTCTTTCTCAACACTCTATTCTTAGAATTGCCATCCAAAGTGCTTAGACTTTCAGGTGCCCAGACATAGGTTTTGATGAGGCCTGGATGTATCTGCTTTTGTCCCAAGTAATCTTGAACTGAACATTATTGGTGCCTCTGCAGTCTGATAAGGAGCCTGGGTGTTTCTTTTGTAACTAAATTAAGAAGCCACTGGTTTTTAGGAGTTCGCGTTGTGGCTCAGGGGTAACAAACACAATTAGTAACCATAAGGATGCGGGTTTGGTCCCTGGCCTCACTCAGTGGGTTAAGGATCCAGTGTTGCCCTGAGCTGTGGTGTAGGTCACAGATGATGCTTGAATCAGGCGTGGCTGTGGGGTAGACCAGCAGCTGCAGCTCCAATTTGACTCCTAGCCAGGGAACTTCCATATGCTATGGGTGCGGCCCTAAAAAGACAAAAGAAAGAAAGGAAGGAAGGAAGGGAGGGAAGGAAGAAGGAAGGACGGGAGGGAAGGAAAGAAACCACTCATTTTTACACGTCCTCGAAATTCTAAAATATCATGTGCTATATAGATATTTGAGTTATATCAGACAACATAAGACAAGGGCTAATGAGCTTACAATTTCTTTTAAAAAGTATATAGATTAAATCTCTATGAATTTTGATAATACATACAAAGTATTAAAATATTAAAAAATATAATTTTACGATAATTTTTATCATTCTTTACAGTAGAGTTTTTTGTTTTGTTTTGTTTTGTGTTTTGCTTTTTAGGGCCGCATCCGTGGCATATGGAGGTTCCCAGGCTAGGGGTTGAATCAGAGCTACAGCTGCTGACCTACACCACAGCCACAGCAATGCCAGATCCAAGCCACATCTGCGACCTACACCACAGCTCAGGGCAACGTTGGATCGTTAACCCACTGAGTGAGGCCAGGGATCAAACCTGCAACCTCATGGTTCCTAGTTGGATTCATTAACCACTGAGCCACAATGGGAACTCCCTACAATAGAGTTTTTTTAATCTGATCTCCATGCTTTGGTTTTCTCCCTGGCTTTTATTGTACCGTTCCCCTGTTCAACCCACCAATATCCACCCAAGGCTTAAAGTAAAATCAAAATCCTTACCATAGTTTCATGTCTGGCTACATCCCTAATTTGTCATCTTACCACTTTCCTTTAGGGGCTCAATGGGATTGGATCATGTGGCCCCCTTGATGGTCACTGTACTCACCAAGCATGATCCTCAGGACCTTTGCACTTACTGCCCCTCTGCTCTCTTCCCATAGGTCTTCAGATAGGTCTCTCCTTTACTTCATTCATATTTCTGCTTAAATTTTTTAAATCCACAGAGACTTTCCCTGATCAGTCTTTCACTTCCTGTTACTTTCTTCTATTTTTCTTTATAGAATGTGTCACTAACATTATACTGTATATGTATCCACTTACTGTTTCCCCTAAAATGAAAGCTTTATGAAAGCAGAGACTGTCTGTTTTAGTCACTGCTGCATCCACAGCACCTAGCCCAACTGCTGGCATATAGTTGGAGTAAGTGGACACAGAAGAACCATTCAATAAAGTAATTTTACAGGAACTCAGATCTAAAAAGGAACTCCAGAAGGGCAAGTGTGTTTTCCCCAGCACATCTATGCCAAGCTGCGTAATAGTGTTTAAATACATGTCTGTGGCTAAGATGAATGAATAAATGCGTAAACTGAAAAGAATCAGTGCTACTGGTCCTTAAAGTGTGTAATATTTTCCCCAGCTAATATCCTTTACCTATGTGCTGACCAAGAAAGAACAATAAACAAAAACATGCAATTCGTGGGAAGCCTGGCAAAGCCTCTGAAAGGCATAAAGAGATTAGAAATTTGGAATTGTTCATCTCTAGCCTAAACTGTAAGCAGAGTGCACCCATAAAGATCTTTTGATGGAGCTAGTCTAATCCTGCAGTCACATTGTTGAATTCCTTTGAAGAAATGAACTTGAAATCCCTCTGATAATGCAGCCAGAGTCCAGAGAGATGGCACACTTGTGTACCTGCCACTTTCACGTGACAGAAAATGCTCATCAGTCAAGGTGTCCTTTCTCTCTGAACTTAGACTTGGCTCCAGCATCTTCAGCAAGCCTGTCTTAGATGCCAGAGTTGTCATTACTCTAGACAACATTTGTTTGTCATTGCTGCTTTTATTAGTCAGTCTTGGCAAAGTTATCAGAAACTGAGAAAGCTCAAATTATTGCTTTATTACCTAAAACAAAAAGTATATAACACAGACTTCAACGTATGTAAACCTAAAATCCAGAAATTAGTCTTTGTTGCTTAACCTCCATATTAGTGAAGAAAGAATGATCTTCATTTTGGGAAACATGCGATCCAAGCTTTCTGGGGGGAAAGATGATCCTCTGAAAAATAAAGATTAAACTTAAACCCTCAAGTATGCCTCCTTGGATATTTCAGACCATAGCTATGAATGTGACTTGAATTTAAGTCTACTGAAATATAGAAGTATTTATCGAGGGTAAGCGAAAGAAAATAGATTCCCTGGTAGGAATAGATTATTAAAAGATGGAAGAATGGTAACTATATTCAGAGATGATGCTTCAGAATATTATAAACTCTTATAAATGATGATTACTTACGGGGCGTGATAGAAAAAACATCTTTTGGATTTGAATAATTTAAAATTCCAAATAACTAAGCCAGGTCTATTCTAATGTTTAATTTTAACATTTCTTTGGGTAAAAATTGTTTCAGTATGCAAATTTACAAAATAAAGGCATGTGAACAATATTTTTAACCTAGGGAATAAGAGGACAATATTCAAGGATTCCAGTGACATTCATTAAGCAGAAACCAAAAATGTCAGTTAAAAACAAATCTTATCTATCCTTTAAAACTGATAGAACAGAATATGCACTTTGGCAAGATAATTAGCAATTTATTCAAGATAGCATGCAATATGAGAACATCAAACATTTTGGATTTTTTTTAAATGTAATTTTTCAGATTTCCCACTAATGCACCTTTCCTCTCCTTGCTATGACTTTGGATAGGTGAGGTGCTATCTATTAAAAAAGAAGTTTTTGAACATACATTAGTCTTTCAGTTACCCAATAACTAAGAACTTTCTGAAATAGGAAACGTCAGTTAAAATAGGCAGGAGGATTCAACAGTGCAAAATGAAATCCTGTTCTGCCATCTAGAGGACACACACTAATGGTATAGAAAATATTTTATCTTTAATGGCCCCTGAAGCTTAAAATCAAGAGAGATATTCTGTTAAAAAAAAAAGGAGGGGTGTATATTTTGCTCTATGGCATTATATCAGATTTCACCACAGATAACAAGCTTTTTAAAAGCGCGTGCGCGCACACACACACACACACACACACACAAACTGCGGATTAGATATGCACCAAATTGAGGTTTTAACTTTACCAAGTTTGCTTGTCCCAGTCTGGCCTCCAAGGCTTTGGCCACTTGCAAAGTAGAGCCCCGGCCACAGCTATGTCCCCTAAGTAAACACTTTCCTGGCCACTGTAAGGAAACAGCACAGCCTTCATTATGCCTGCCATGGGATAACCAGGGTTATTTGGGGCACTTGAGTTTGACTCTCCCCAAATGACTCACCCCAGAATTCCACAGCAGTTCGTCATATTGCTAGTGCAATAAAACAAGGTATGTCTGTACTCAGAGAACTTCATAACTGAAAGGACAGTAAAGAACATCTACTTCAATTCCTTCATTTTTTCATAGAAGTAACTGAGGTCCAGAGATTCTATACCCTAAGGTCACGTATTAGTTATTGTGGAATTTTCACGTTAACACACAAGTCCGTTTCTTTTTTTTACTTCATGTATTTATTCATCCACCAAATACTTAGTACTTGCCTACTACAGGCTAAGCATTTGAATAGGCACTGAGAAGGAAATGCCAAAAGGAAAAACAAAAAACAGTCTCTGCTCTCTAGAAGCTGAGGATGAAACACTGATCAGAGCCATATAAAATTATACAGGTACAGAGGATTAAGACACAATTTACTGGGAGCAGAACTTGGTCTGCTCTAGGAGTGCAGGTATGATTTCTCTAAAGAAGTTACTTTCAAAGAGATTCAAAAGATAAGTAGGAGCTATCTAAGTGAAGCAGAAAGAAAAGTGCATTCCTGGGAAAGTAAACATCACTTGTAAAGCCCTTGAAGTAGGAGGAAGCTTGATGCTCTGCTGGAACTAAAAGATCAGTGAGAAAAAGGTGTAAGTTTCTTAGGCTGCCTGGGGTCTAATCATCCAGAGATGAGGAGGCCATTGGGCAGACAATGAGCAAGCTTTGGAGAATTTCAGAAGAGGATTTAGATAATCAGATTTGTGCTTCTGAAAGGCTGCAGTGGATCCAGTGAGTGTTAGAAAGGATGCAAGAATGGACTGTGCTCAAGATAAATTAGAGGCCAAATGTGATAGTGGCGTGCACTACAGCAGTGCCCTGGCACTAGAGAAGCACCATGGGATTGCAGTCTATAGTAGCATTGTCTTTTGAATCAGGTAGTACATGGCCTGCACAGTGGCAGTGCAGCCACAGACTTCTTTTTAAATGTTGACGTGTAGTTGATTTACAAAGTGTTAATTTCTGCTAGAGAGTAGAGTGACTCAGTTTTACATACGTATATGTGTGTGTCTATATACTCTTGTATATATATATATGTGTGTGTGTGTGTGTATGTGTATATATCCTTTTTCATATTCTTTTTCATTATGGTTTATCACAGGACATTGAATATTGTTCCCTGTGCTATATACATTAGGATCTTGTTTATCCATTAGACTTGTTTTCTTGAATCTGGAGCACAAAAGCCTTTTGTTCTTACCTTTATGGACATCACTCAGATTTTTCCTCCTCTTTCAAAAGTAGGAATAGTATCAGTTTTTTCCCAAAAGGATGTGCATGAAAAATGGTCTCTTAGTGGAAGTTATTGCCAAGGGCATCTCACTAGAAATGCGGGGGTGGAGGTGGGGGAATCCAAGAGCATCTTTGGAAGTTATAACTCATTGGCATCCACTGATGCTGAGATTTCCCCATTCTGTAACATGTATCAGTGCTGAATTGTCTTGGTTCTCTCAGTTTTTCTCTCTTTGCTCAGATCTGAGTAACCTCCATGCCATAGGCTCCAGGAAATGAAAGGGATGAGTGGGAGATCAAAGCATTTTCCCTGTCCGATTTCTCTTTATCGCTATAGCTTATACCCATCACTGGGAAGCACTTGGAGTTCTCTAGGGAGGATCAGTCATAGCCCTAAGCCTGCCCTGGGAAAACTTTGGAGGTAGAATACGGTCTTAAGTATGTTGAATGAGAGTAGTAGCCATGACCATATGAGAGTGGGCATTTCCAGGAAGAAGTGCTGTGTGGACCAAGAGGACAATGCCAATCTAGCCATGGGTACATATGTTCATGCTATTAAGTTGTGTGCATTCTTTTATGCACTTTATGAAAGTTAAGAATTCACAAAAAAGGGAATTCCAATATTAATGAGGAAGGAACAAAAAAGATATAGTTACCAAAGGAACCACTGTTTTTGTTTTCTTTTGTTTTTTGTTTTGTTATTAAGTAAAGGAATTCAGAGTCCCTATTTAACTTGGCTTTTTCTTTCCTTTTTTTTTTCTCCTGCTTTTGGCTGCCCCCACAGCATATGGAAATTCCTGGGCCGGGATGGAACTGGAGCTGCATCTGCAACTTCTGCCACAGCTTCAGCAATGACAGATCCTTAACCCACTGCTCTTGGGCTAGGGATCGAACCAGCAACACCACAGAGAAAAGTCAGATCATTAACCCACTGCACCACAGCAGGAACTCCCTATTTAGCTGTCAGGCATACAACTGATTTCTTTCCAGAACATGAAGTCCTTCTACAAGCCTCTTATCAAAGGGTCTCTGTTTTGAACCCAAACTCTCTTTGCTAGACAAAGGACTTCCCTTATGTCTATGCATTCCTAACTTTCTTTTTTGGACAAAGCAAAACTGCAGGGAACTCTTTCATTCCCCTTTCATTCTGCTGATAGGAGAAAATGAAGCCAGGGCTAAAGTTTCTAGAACCTTCTGCATTGATAGTTAACAGCTTTAGAGTAACATGTTATTTTGCTTATTTTTTGATGAAAAAAATATTAAAGTATGGCTGATAACATCTATCTGTTTTCAATCCTGGCTCTGCTACTTACTAACCTTATGACTTTCGACAGATCGCTTTTCCTCTCTGAGTCAGTTTCCTCACCTTACTAAGGTGGTTGAATGAATTTTTGTAATAGAGTGATTAGCATTGTAATAGTGTGTGACAGAGTGATTCCACACCTGGTGCGTGGAATGCTCAAAATACTAGATGTTGTGAACTTACGACATTTAGTTCAACACATTCTTAAATATTATGGCTTGCATCTCATCTCTCCACCAATTCCACAGTAACTGGCTATATTTACTTCCCATCTCCTGTTGGCTCAGCAACTGAATCCAGTGCCAGAAACAGTCTCATTTTCGGGTTAGGCAGAATTCAATCGCCTGCCATTTAAATAGAATGTGAAAATAATTCAGAATAGAATTAAGTGATAAATAGATTAGGTGATTCCTATTAAGTTGAGAGGTATCCTGACTTTGAACTATACAATGTCATAAACCAAAATGAGGTGATTAACTAGAAAGAAATGATAAAATAACCAACCCCGTTTGGAGGGCAAAGATTCTCTGTCCTAGAACTCATGTTGCATTTGCTTCTGTTGCAGAAGGATCCTTCCAGATGACCACAGCAACAAGTGTCCAAATATCCACAAAAATCTCAGGTCAAAGGTCTCAGCCCCCTGAGATAGTAAGTTAGCTTTGCTTAGGAGTATATAATTGCTTCCTCAGTGGGAAGGGTCTCTTTGAACAAAGAAGGACCTTTTAAACCAAGAATCTATATATGGAGGATTAAGCAAATCAAACCCATAGTGTAATGCTTTTGTGTTAGGTTTAAGAATATGCTATGACTATTTAGTATGTAGAGTATGCGTAATATTTAAGTTTTGTCATTTTAGAGACTCTAACATACTAATTTATGATTCTACCTTAAAATGCAAAATGGATGATTGATTTTAGATTTGTTGATTTTAAGGTAAAGGGCATAAGAAAATTTGATGAGTGAATGTTCAAGAAAATGAGGATCTGTTACATTTAATCCATATTATATTTACTAGAATTATCTAAATATGTGGGAAGGCTTAGATTTGAAGCATTTCCAATATTCAAATAATTCTTAAATACACTTTAAAATTACTTAAGACAACTGTTTAATAACGGGCTAAATAATAACCATCTTGAAAATAACTGTTAATAGGTAAATAATTTAGTCTGTTTTAACAGTTATTTAGAAGGTGAACGTCAGATTTATAAGTTGAACTTATAAATAAGTACTGAGTTTTTGTGGGTTTTTTTTTGTTTTTTGTATCTGTATGAAGTAATGGATGTTAACGAAACTTTTTGTTGTAGTCATTTCACAGTACATATAAGTCATTATGCTGTATGTGAATCATATCTCAATAACACTGAAAGAAAAAAATGCTTGGAACTTAAAGATGTAAAGAACAGTTAGGTTTTAAAATGTATACAACTCAATGTAATACCTAAATAGGTTTTTCTGCAGGTAAGGGTTATGCTATGGAAGCCACAAATTGACTGCTTCACCCAAGTTAAGGCTCTCTCTAATTCACTGATCTCAAAGAATTTGGGAAAGCAAACGTGGTCCTGTTTTAGTTTCTTCCTGTTGATGTAACCAATCACCACAGATTTAGTGGTTTAATACAACAATTTACTCCAGAATAGTCTGAAATCAAGGTGCCATCTTCATCCTGATGGGCTCCTCTTTTATCAGGGCCCTTGGGATTTAATTTAGGTTTACCCAACCATTCAGGATAATCTCCCCATCTCAAAATCCTTTTACCGCGTTAGGAAGCAGAGTCACAGGTTTAGAGGAATGAATCAGTACCTCACGTGAGCTAAAGGAGTGTCCAGAATCAAAACAATCTATCGTGCTGGTCTTTGGCCACTTTCAGATCAATTGTAATTTGGGAGATTGCAGGGTAGTAACCAAACCACTGACCAGACTGGTCTAGTTTGGTACCAGCAGCTATTGGTTGCATGAGATTTTTGTATAATCAGCCTAGTTTGAACCACCCTGGTTTTGAAATGGCAAGTCAGGGAGCCTGTTCTAGTTAGTATTACACTACATTGCAGGGGCACCAAAAAATGTCTCCAGTTGGTTGAGTCCCTTTTTTGCAACACAAGTTGTATTCCATATTCTGATGGGCCAGTTTCAGTAAAATGAAAAAAAATTTAAAGAAATTAATCCAAAACTTAGAAATCAGGCAGAAAGATTACCATGTTCTTTCAAAGTCATACTAGGGCATTGTCCACTAAGTCCATTGAAAGATTATCTGATTTTCTAGAGGAATATGTAACTGCCTTACTACTTACTGTTCACTTAGGCTCCAGGCTCTATAAAGTTAGATGATAATGTGTAGAAAATTAGTTTTTAAGTTTTTCAAATGTCTCCTCTATTGAATCAGCTTTTAGCCTGCTGGTTCCTTAATCACTAACTTTTTAAAATTATACTGTGACATCAGGTTTCCCTGTTAGAGAAAAAGAAACAAAAAATTTTGCTCCTGGAGTTCCCTTCGTGGCTCAGTGGTTAACGAATCCGACTAAGAACCATGAGGTTGCGGGTTCGATCCCTGGCCTTGCTCAGTGGGTTAAGGATCCGGCGTTGCCGTGAACTGTGGTCTAGGTCGCAGACGCGGCTCGGATCCCACGTTGCTGTTGCTGTGGCTGTGGCGAAGGCCGGCGGCTACAGCTCCTGTTAGACCCCTAGCCTGGGAACCTCCATATGCTGCAGGTGCGGCTCTACATAAAGGTAAAAAGACAAAAAAAAAATTTTTTTTTGCTCCTATAAAGCATGTTCCAAGTAAACTTGGGTTAATAATTATAAAACTGTATGGATTGAGTTCCCACTGTGGCCCAGTGGGTTAAAGATCTAGTGTTGCTGCAGCTGGGGCACAGGTTAGAGCTGTGGCTTGGATTCAGGAACTTTATATATGCCTTGAGTACAGCCATTAGAGGAATCTAAATAATGAACATAGTAACTATGGCTTATCCTACTCAGATTGATCTCTTTTTAAATAAGAGAACAATTTAAGTACAAACAACATATAAATTATCCCAATTACCTTTCAACAGAATATACTCTCTCCAATGTGTTTTTCTCTACCACCACCAAGCCATTCTCCAATTCTCAGCAGACACTGAGTAGGTGTCCTACAATGTAACTCAATTGCGACGCTACTTGGATATAGCATCAGATCCCATAGGTTAAAGGCTGTCACACAAAACTTCCTCATTCTTCCCCCTTCATAGGCCAGTCTGTTGTTCAGAATGTTACCTGTGTTTAGATTGACCTGTGTGTGATTAATCTGCTAATCCTGTGTGCGATTAATTTGCTAGAGTGGCTTACAGGACCCACAGAAATAGTACATTTACCGGTTTATTATAAAGGACGCAAAAGAAAGCACATAGGGCAAGGTCCAGAGGGGTCTGTGGAACTGGGATACATCCCCCTTCTGGATGCATTCACCCAACCCATCTCATCAAAACCTACTATCCAAGAGTTTCCAGAGTTAAATCGGTGGCACCCTGCTCCATTTTCCTTCCCAGAAATTGGTGGGTAGGGCTAAAAGTTTCCACCTTCCACACAATCACTTGGTCTTTCAGGTGACCAGCCTCATCCAGAGGCTATATAGCTCCTCCCTTCAGCTAGTTATTTCATTAGCACAAGGTTGAATAACAAAAGGCCTTCCTATCACTCAGGAAATTCCAAGGGTTGGAGGAACTTTATACAAGAACCAGGGTGTATAACAGGAACAAATATATTTCCTGTCATAACACACAAACTATCTTCCTACCACTTCTGGTAAGTGTACCTTCTGCTAGGCCACAGGTGTGTGGACCAGTGAGAGTAACTAGGGAACATGGGATTATAACTAAGAATTTATGATAATCTGACTTCTCCCTTGTACAAAGATAAAACTACAGGAGCTAATAAACTTGGACATTATCTGTCATGGGGCTAATAATCTTGGACATTATCTGTCATGGGGCTAGGAAACAAAAAAAAATCCAGTGCAGTAGAAGATGAAGAAGATATAAGTAGGAGAAAGACAAGGTCCTGGTTTTTCCTCAGTGCTCCTGGGTCTCCAGACGAAGGCTGTTCCAGAAATCCAGTTGTATCCCAGATCCTGGGTTCCCTAGGCCCCCAGCACCTCACTCTTAATAAAACTCCTCTCTCTTTGTGAGTTTAGGTGAGTTTCTATCACTTGCACCAAGACTGTTAAAACAAATTTTATCTTAAAAAAACAGCGTTCACATCATATTGGAAAAGTAATTATTTATTGTGACAAAAATAAAACTATTGACTGAAAACAAATGAATGTTATACTGTATTGCACCATGATTGCAAATGAGCCAAAACCTGTCTAAAAGATGAACATTCCAGAGCAAACAGCATCCTTTCACTTGGGTAAGTAGGCATGCAAGCAACTCATTACAGCATAATTGCAGAAGTAAAAAATCATGAGTACCAGCAACCTAAACTTAACATACAGAAGCATTTTATGACAGTAGTAAAGCTATCAAAATTTTAAAACATGTCTTTAAACAACTCCACCATTAGAAGAACATGCTTTGAACCACTTTCAAGAAGTGATGATGTGAATGCATTAAGTAATTTGTTTGTTCTTTTCATTTTATTAATGCTTATATATTGAACCAATAACACATCTCAGTTGTTTGGCTGGGATTATGAAGCACAGTTTGTGGCATGAAAGACACTTTTTACCCCCTCTGTACAATACCAGGGGTCTCCTAGAGAGATCCTATTCATAATTTTGTCGTTTTTAACACCATCTTCATTTGACCAAGCTGATTAGCTAAGATATTGTTAGGGCATTTGCAGAAAGCCTGAAGCTTGATGGATAACAAGTTTTTAAACTTCAAGAAATGACAAATATAAATACGGACACTTCTGTGTAGTTTTACATTCTGAGTCAAGAAGTATATAATAAAGGGCCTGCTGTTTCCTCTTTAATGCTCTAAAAGCACCAATTTATGTTAAGACGGCAATGTGTAATTATAATCATTATATTCTGATTAGAACAAACACAGGAGCAAAGCTGTAATTGCTTTTAGTTTTTTTTTTTTAACGTGCTCTGTACAGTAGATGAACAGGGTAAAATTTATTACGTAATTGGAAAAATCATAACCATTATTTTATTTCACACTTTTAATGAAATAGCAGCTAAGCCTTTTTAAAAGTTAAAATGAAAAGTTTTCATAACTACACTGAACAGTTTACTCCAAGAGAACAAAAGAGGGGCTGTAGAGTCCCTGAATTTCCTGAAGGAAAATTTAAGATTAAAATATTATAGTCTCTCATGTATAGGGCCAGAATATGCAAATAAATTATGACTGATGGTCATTTGATATCTTACCAACACAGATGGAAATATATTCACAGTATAATATAATCAATCAAAATTAAGGGTTTTTCCTTTCCCTTATTTGATTTTAATTAAACTAACTGAAATATTAACTAAGCACTTGCCCATGTGCTTTAATGAAGCAGTGTGTCAACCTGGTACATCATGTTACTAGCTCTGCTGGTGGTAAGCAAGAGTAAAGAAAAACAAAATCACCAAGGAATGCTATCCCTTAGTTGTGAATTTTGAATATTTCAGATACAGCTTGGGTGAAGGGGGTTTTAACGGGATGGTGGAACATCCCACAAATTGTAGCAAAGCACTGTATGGACTGAAAAATGAGGTAATTCTAAAATTCTACAAGTTTGTATAAGAGGATACTTCCATTCTTCTAGAATTTTGCTTTTTATTCCAAAAGATATGTATAGAACATTTTATTTCTCCATTTCTAGGGAGAAAAGGAAGATTATTTCCACGCAAAAGATGCCTATATGTGGCTATACTCCCAAATTCTAGAAACCTGATCGGTCTTTAGTCCTTTGGCCATATTATAGGCCATCCAGTTACAGTAAAAGACTGAATTTTCTAGGAATTTTAAGTGCCTGGAATGGGGACAACTCATTGTTTTCAAATTTTCTATTTTCTACTGAAGATTTTTTTACTTCATGTTAATCTTTCCTACCAAGTTTTTTGACTTTGTTTAGGTATGCCTCTGAACCTCCAAATAAACATTTCCCAAACATTTCACTAGACCACATACATTTAAAGCTGATTTGAGGTCTGGTTTTTTTCTACTTTAAATAGATACAGAGAAGTAGCTAAAAATTTTTTGTTTTTATTGGCTTTTTCTATGTAGCTGTGGTTACTTGGAACTCTTAGAAAATACTTTTTGGGAACCTGGCTTTACAGTAATGCTAAATGAATAAGGATGAGACATTACTGAACAAACTAACCATGGATATAAACTACTTTCCAATTTATACAGACATTTGTAAAATATTGACATTTCCAGAATCCTTTCAATACTGGAAAGGCAAACAGAACTACAGTTTGGGGCAGCCTCTAGGGCCAATAAACCCTGAACAAACTAACCACTTCCATCCAATTAATAAAAACCAGGAAAATAAGCAAGATATTTTCTAGAAGAGAGTATCTCCAACATACACTGGTATTTTGTCAGCAGCTTAATATATCATCTTCTTAGCAATATGGCTTATTTTCTCTTTTGCACTGTCATTAAATACTAGTTCAATTTAAGTGGAGTAGCAGTTACTAGTTAACCTTCATTTTCTTATTTGATTGTATTCATATACTAAATGAAATGATAATGAAGTGGGAATCAAATGATAGGTAAAAATAAATTTAATTTCATATTACATGTCTTTCCCTAGTTTAGTTTTTTTTTTCTTCAGTTTTTAATAGGTAGTGTTTTAATAGATTCAGGATTTGAATAGATTCAGGACTTTAAAACCAAGAGACATGTTGGCACTCTATAGTTCGTTTCAGTTCCTCCGTATGGGAAAAACAGGAGGAAGGCTATAAACAATAGTAATTATCTAAAGTTAAAAAGGTAATGACCAAATTAGGATTTGAACCTAATTCTTCAGATAGCTAGCACAATATTCTACTAGATTCAAGTCATTATGCTGTATCTTAAAGTGACTTTACCCTGACAAAATATAAAAGAACCTTTAGAACTGAACTGGACATGAAATGTTTTGGATTCAAAGCCACAGATGAAAAGTTCACTCATAAAGTTGGTCTTCAAAGATAAACATCAGTGGAATTCACCTATCTATTCCAGGCATAATACCACTAATTTTTTTTCTACTGATATTGTTTTACATACATAGTTAAGAATTAAATGAATGCTAGCCAGAGGCAATTCCATTTATAATTTGTCCTAGGAGATACTACATGAAAAAGATTTTTTTTAAAAAATAAAGCTTTTATTGTTTTAAAATTTGCTTTGTGACTCCCTATAACTCTTCAGAGAATGTTTATAACACTACCTATATCACTCACTGTTTCCATAGGAAAACAATTAGTTTCTCTTTACGCTATAGATAATGAAAGTTAATTTCATGCTTAATCAAAAATGACTATGGCTACAGGAGTGGTGCCCATTTAAAAATGAATTTTAACAGTGAAATTTCAATTCATCATTTCCCTAATGAATATAGAATAAAATTATACCTTTAAGCCTACTAACAACTTAAAAGCAAAAAACTGTGTATTTAATCATCAAGCTGTTCAATAGATTATATATTATTTCAGATTTTAAGGAATTAAATATCTCTAACAATACAAAATACGCAGTATGTTCCCATACTAAATTCTGAAGAGTTCTCAAATAGACTTCAGTAAGAAAGATGGGTTTAAATATGAAGAATGCAACATGTTCAAAATTCAGAAAAATGCCTTAAACTTACAAGGGTAGCAGTTACATTTTAGTTACAACAAAAGATTTGTTAAAATTTAGGTTTTTTTTAATTCTCAAAAACAAAAAGTAAATAATCTCCCTAAAGTAATGTGGATGGGTGCCCTGCTTTCCACCACTTACTAGAAACTTTGCTAGGCAACTGACCTATTGATGGGGATGATGAAACTTTAACTACTGCAACGTTAAGTTAAATAGCTGCTAATCTGACTTCTAAAGAACAGGTATGATACAAAATTAAGAACTTATCTCAAAATATGAATAAAGGCACTAAGCACAAATTTACACTTTTCATCAGACAGTATCTTATAGTTGGTTGATTTTCAGTGAATGTCAGAATCAATGCTTTAGTGTTAGATGTGTGCTGGGGTCAAACCATTCTCTTGGAGTAAAGGATAATCAGTTTTCATACTGTCGTAAGAGGAAATATCTAATGAGAACCTATAAAATACTTTGAATTTCCTAACTGAACTTTCCCAGTTGTTGACACAAAACCTAGCTGGATGCTGATTTCATCTTCAACACACAGCTAACAAATAAAATAAATTGTATTTTAAAAATTAAATAGAAAACTTGAGTCTAAGCTAGTAGTTTGACAAAATACAATCAACTATTAACACTTTCAATATAATGCTGATGTGGTAATGTAAAAAAAAACATATACTTTGATAGAAGAAAATGGAGCCAGCCAATCTTATCAGATACAAGAAGACAGATTTCATAATAAAGAACAAATACAGAAGTATTAAATATGCCTCTTCTCAGGACAGAATTAAGAGAATTATCCTTAGCATTCATGGCTAAACTACACATCCAAGATAGAAATTCTGGCAAAGTGTGCTTTAGGTAAATGGTATTTTCATAATTCCTCCTATTCCCACCACAACCTACATACCACAAAGCATTCATATTGATTTATGTCTGCTTTTCTCTCATGTTCTTGATTATAGGTTATATTAAAAACAAAATTTATCTTCTACCTGGTATAGAATCACTAAAAAAAAAAAAAAACAGGTTCAAAACAAGGTTAATGAACAACTAGTTTCCAAAGCCCAGAAAGCTTTCCTCTTGTCATTTTCAATTCTAGGCTGTGCTACCACTAAGTAAAAACCAGAAGAATGTTACCACATTCAACTATATTAATTAGACTAAATATAATAAATCAAGTATACCTGAAAACGCAAAATTTAAGCCAACTTACATAAAAATATTAAAATAGCACTTTTGAACAGGTATTGATATTCTTATAACACTGAATCCTATTTTTGACCCAAATGAAAGAAAAATACTGTAAAAATAAAGTATTATTCTCTATGGAAGCATTTTATCCCTTTCATTACAGCAAAACCAAACTCTTGAACTACAGAGGATCAAAATTACAATATTTGTCCTCACTCTTAAGATATGCACTATTTAGATTACTGCTCATATTAGACAGCTGCCTTGAAAATGTTTTAATGGTATCCAATATGTAAACTTTTGCTAAATCATGAGTTTTTAACTATATTTAAAATTTGTAAGTTGTTAGCGTATTAACCTTGAGTCTGAGAGTAATATTCTAAAGGCTATGATTAATTTCAGCAGTTTCGCATAATCCAGAAAAAGATTTTTAGAACATGAGGTGACATTATTATAAAAATGGCAATTATTTCAAGCCTATTATACAACAACCTCAAACAGATTTAAGGAAAGCCATACGGTTTTTGAAGTAATATACTGCTAGTGGTAGAAATGTATTAGACACAATTTCAAATTCTAAGAAATAAAATGAACTGTTTATAATTCTGCTTTAGCTAATGCCCAAAGCAGATATAGTACCCCTTGCAAATGGAATAGCTAAACTTTTTGCTGATAATAAAGTTGTTTGATAATAAGATACATTCCAAGTGCCTTGTTTAAATTTTAGTGCTGGTATGCTTTAGTAACTTATGATAGTTATATGTGCATTGAATAATATGACATTCTTAAAATACCAGATCTATTCAAAATTCTTACAAGCAAAGTTGGGCTTTGCTTCAAAATATTTTATCTTGATTAGTTTTTAACTAAAACCAATCCTGTGTGGTAGGCAGAAAAGTGAACCTAATTCTTCTGAATAAATAGCCTACTTAATTTCTATGCTAATAACAACTTAGAATTATTCCATGACTTGAATTAATGTGGGGGAAAATTAACTCATAACGGCAGTTCTTGTGATGTTTCATCTTCCATATATATATATATATGTACATATTAACATACATATATTCTAGGCAGATTTCTTCCTCTATAATAAGTTCTATCCAAAAGGTGAATGGTTTATAAAGGAGCAAATATTTAGTGCTCAGTACGTTTGCAAGCAGTGCCTGATGATTTCCACTACCACTCTGTCAAACCAGTAATTACCTGGTGGGGGGAGGGGATAGTCAAGAAATGAAAGAAATTGGGTCATTAAAGTTATTACAATATTTCAGAAAACATTAAACATATGACAAACATTTCTTACAAGGCAGTCGTTGAATTATTAGAATAAGCAGTCAGAAGAATTCTGTTGCTGAAAAGTTATACATTATGCTCATCCAACTGAAGATTAGTGCATTAAAAAAAAATTAAGAAAAAAATCTTTTATGTTCCAGTTCAGCTGCACTTGATTCAAGTGTTGCTTATAGAGGTTTGTGTTGTTATAAATTAAACATGCTTGCTGCCTTAGCAGCCAAAGGTACTAGGAAAAATGTTCATGTCATAGAATAAATAGAGCAGTCTCTTTCGAGCAAAACAGTTATCTCACACCAATCCGGGAGGTCATCCACTCTAGACCTTGGCATAACCTGAAACAAAAGACAAAAGTATTTTCAAAATGAAAAACTTTATAAAGATTGGAAGCACACTTATTATTTTTAAGTCTTACTCCAAAGTTGTAACTACAATAATTATTTATACACTTAAGTGGCAAACTTCAGGTAACATTATAATAAGTAGACTTTTAAAGTGGAAGATTCATAGAAACAAAATGATCCTAATCAGCTGAATGATGTGGAAGATTGTGTCAGTCTCATCTTGAAGATACAGCTTTGGCAGTTTTGCCATTAAGACTACATCTACGCCACACCTGCTTTAAGAGTAACTAAAACTGAAACTACTAGAGAAAGACAACAGGAACTTCACCTTACCTTCCTGAATTCTAAACAGTGTAGTGTTTATGGCTTAGTCTTAAAAGTATAGGTCAAAAAAGTCTCCCTATAGCTATTATATTACAAGCTATTTCTAGTATGAGAAATAATGAGGTTTGTTTGATTTGAAGATAAATACATTCTTAGAAATAAGCTGGGTAATCCATATATAGGATACCATGTTCCTCCTTGGTCTACTGTGTCCAAACTGAAATTCTTAGGAAAGGAGGAACACATTAGGATGGCATTTATTTCAAATGTTTGTTACTTAAAAGTTTGCCTCTCAAAATGACTCCTGATAATACAGGAGATACACACTTGTGGAAAGCTGGGCAATCAGGCTTAGTTAAGCCCTTGCAGAAAATGTGAAATATCTTTGAAACTTCTTCCTTTATTCAGGCGGTATTATGGTTTTCTCCCAGTCAGTGAATGATAAAAACAAGAAATGAACCACTAAAAATCTGGATTGTGAAATCTTAATTCAAGATATTTGTTCTTGCCCCTTTTTTTGTAAAATATTCTCTTTATATTAAAAATTATAAAAATTTGCCCCAGTAATTTTGTTAAATTGTAATTTGATAATAATTATCTAAAATTATTCCAACCATGTAAGCCTGACACACAGTATAAAAACTGTCTTTAAATTAAGAACAAAAATGGAACAGGATTCAAAGAAGAAAGCAAATTGGCCCCCAAAAGTTGAAAGAAATCTGAAAGAAGTTATATCTCCCCTTGTATAGATGAGTACTTACCCTTCTCCTGTTAAAGCACAGCAGGACTGGATGTGCCACGGATGATCCTTAATTGAACTGAGGGTGAGGTATTTGGAAATTTCAGCTGCTGTCATACACCCTTTCATATCCTGTTTGTTGGCAAAGATAAGGACTGCAGCCTTCCGTAAATCCTGCAATCAACGTGAAATATTAACACATGAAATATTCAAATTAAATTAGTGAGGCAGGAGGGTAAAATATGCACTACTGAACAATTACAATAAAATCTCTCCACTTTAAAATGTTCAGACATTACTATTTAAAAATTTTGTTGAAATACAAATAAATGACCTTAACCATGATTTAATGATTCATTCCAACAAAGACTGATTAATATAACTAGATATTAAAAATTATTTTTCTATTGTGCCAAAAGGGTCAAAACAAAAAATAAACCTGAATCTGAAATTATGACCTAAAATTACATAAGCAAATATTCTAATAGACAAATATAGTATATATTGTCAAATACTACAGAATTTCTCCAAAATTTAAAAGAGAATACTGAAGGTAAGGGCTGGACAATGGTTAGTACTTCTTAGTCTGTATTATGTTCATCAATAGAACAACAGATCAAGTATGGTATATTCATACAGTGGAATACTATGTAGTTGTTAAAAGGAATGAACTAAAGCTGTATGTACTACCATGGGTAAATAAATCAGTGTCGTCAAAAAAACCCAAACACCAAGTTACAGAAATATTACACACACGCGCATATACACATAAAGTACTACCAGGTAAAGTTTTATGAACATGGAATGTAATATTCTATAGAAGTGATAGGTACATAAAAATGTAAAAATATAAAAATATGCATAGGAATAATAATCATTACTTTTATGGTGGTGGAATTCTTGTAGGATTCTCAGAAAGAAGGGAAAAAAACCCGATTGCAGAGATCTCCTAAGATTTAGTATCCTATATGTTGAGTGGTAAATGTATGAATGTGTTTTATTATCTAAGTCTTTCATATATATGAACTATTTAGAATTAAGTGATCCTAAGTTATTCACCAAAGATTGTGTTATTATAAACTGTAGGGGAGGGAAACAGTTAAAATTTCCTCTTTCTTCAATTTATCAGACTTTTAAAGACATGAGTAAGTAGTTTTAACTTTGAAAAATATTTCCAATAACAGTATTAGTCTCCACATTAATGTGCTAGGTTTCTTAAAGCTTGAAAAAGTATCGAAAAATTTTGACCTCAAGACTTTCATCAATATATAAAATTTTGTTAATGATGAAATAACCAAAAGCAGAGCACATTAATCTTTGCGAAAAAGCTAAACCAGCATATGGATACCTTATTCCATTTATTCTATGTATGCTTTCAAAATTTACCTCATGAGCCAACATTCTGTATAATTCTTCTTTCGTAATAGCTAGTCGTTCCCTGTCAATGCTATCAACCACAAGAATGATGAACTGGAAGACAAGTAAAAAGAAAGAGAACTGAATGAGGTGTTGAAGTTTTCAGCAAAACTAAGTGCTGGAAGTACTTTCTATTATGGCATCACCATCACTATGTAACAGTCTACTGCTCTTGCATCAAAGAGTTTATATTTTACAGAATCACATCAAGCAGTAAAATCCAAATGTTAATAAGAAAAATAACACAACTTGAAATAAAAACCATGCCTGAGTTTATTTTTAAAATGATGTTTGAATGTACATAATGCCCTAGTATGTGGTAAGATTTATTTTTAAGTGTAGGTAATAAAAAGTAATTTTTGACAAGAAAGTCACAGTAATTTAAGTCACTAAAACTTAACAGTACTCAATTATTCAATCATGTTCAATACAATCTGTCTATTAGAAAGTTAATTTCAAAGAAAAAATACATTAAAAAAACTAATGAATAAGACAACTTTACATAAAATATCAACAACAAAAGGGCAAGAAAAATCTGCTAAATAGAAACATATACTTGGGTGTAAATAATACACTAAAGAAGATGCAGGTCAAGTTAAAGAGCAAAGAGAACAGGAGCAAGCTATTAATAATAGTGTGTATGAGAAAAGTTTGAGTCTTACACATTAAAAATAAAGCATCTTTGATAAGGAAAATAAGATACAGTGCAAAAGGACTCCTAAATTTAACATTTTATGCCAAAGAAAAAGTTAAGAAATGAGATTACATGGTATTATGGGTTATAGAAGAGGAATGAGTAAAACAGACATGCCAGGTAGGATCAGCTTGTTCAAATGACTTTAAAATCAAGGAAAGAGACACCTAGAGTAACCTGAATAGAAACTGGAAAAGGCTTAGCTTTCTAAAAAGGAAAGAAAATAGAAGAGAAATATAAGAAAGGCATCAAAGTTAGAATAGCAATATTGGGAAGCAACTCTGTAAATTAATGAGAGGAAGGTTTCAGAATTTAGTCAACAACTGTAACTTACTCTATTAAAATGCAGGCATTTCAGCTTTTGGATGATGCCTCCATGCAAAGAATTTAAAGAAGCAAGATGATGAGAAGGGTGAACAAAGTGATCAGAGAAACGCCAAGCAGATAAGATCCCTACGTGGAATCTAAGACTGCAAATGCTACACGCTGTGCTGGTGTTCTATACGAAAGGCCGAAGGTTCTTTGTCATAATTTTGATATTCTTATAGTTAATAAGAACATTTCATATAAATGTCATCAATAATAATGCATGTCTTTGAGAACCCATGCAAAGTCTTCTACAGTGTCATCAACTTCAAAATCTTAAAAACAACATTCAGTAATGCTATAAATATACATAGATTAGCTAGAAGCAACTTTGACCTATTCACTAGAGATAACTCTTCTTCTCACACTTGGAGTTAATTGTGAGCTTTAAACAAATTCCAACAGCTATACTAAAATGTTGTTCCTTTATTTGCTAACATATTTTAGTTTCAGAAAGTTATTTTGCTGTAGAAATACATACATATATATACTACAACCATAACCTATAACCCTAAATACTAGCTTACCAACCTATCCTCCCCCTGCAAGTTAAAAAAAAATTAAGTGTTCCCACAACTGCTGATTACATATGATATGCAATCTTGGTTTGACCAGTCATACCCTACACTAGAACATATACGCACATACATATATGCTATTACAAGTCTAGATGAATACATGTTTTTATTTTTTGTCATTTTAGGGCTGCATCTGAGGCATGTGGAGGTTCCCAGGCTAGGGGTCAAACTGGACCTGTAGCCACTGGCCTACATCACAGCCACAGCAATATCAGATCCGAGCGCGTCTGCAACCTACACCACAGCTCACAGCAACACTGGATCCTTAATGCACTGAGCAAGGCCAGGGATCGAACCTGCATCCTCATGGCTACTAGTCAGATTCATTTCTACTAAGCCATGATGGGAACTCCGTTTTTTTATTTTAAAAGGGAGCTTATTCACCAAAATTTCCTTGCATCAATATTCCCACCTCCTCTGTGACCATTCTCAAAAAAAAAAGACAAAAACACTCAGTTTTTCAGAGGCTTGGTTTGATGTACTCCTTTGTAAAGAAAAATTATAGACGCAGTTGTACATTACTATTCCCAAAGATAAACCTCTCTCGATAGCACTGCATGGTTTAAAAAAAAAAAAAAAAGACTGCCTCTAAGCAGAAATAAAAACATAAATATAAGACATTCCAGATTTGTTCCCCAGTTTGTGAAATAGGAAAATGAAATAAGTGACAGAGAACACTGGGGGGATGGCTTGTAAATAATTTTCTTTATAATTAAATAATCTCACCAAAATTTTGAATGTTCAATTCATGTTATTTGAAAATCCTGCATTAAATTATGCTTAAAATATTTTATTCTTCCCCTAACCGAGACCTCTCATAATTTTAGGAAAGTTTATATTTTACATCCTGGTGTTCAATTTCTCCAGTTCCATTATTACCCTGAGGAAGAACTGAGAGACCCCGACAACAGTAAGCACTCCACTAATAGAGCTCCCATTACTCTTCTGACTTGCCTTTTCTCTTTTATTTGAAAACGAAATTCCTTAAAGAAAAGGATCTTATTAAATAGGAACTGTCACTATGCCTTATACACAGCCTCTCTATTTTCTGGGTTCAATGAAATTTCAATTTCATTCAAGTTCAGAAGTAACTTTAGTATACCTCTGTGTTTGAGTAATACGTGTTCCAGGATGATCGCAGTGATTCCTGACCACCAATATCCCACATAAGAAAATGAGTGTTCTTCACAACTATTTCTTCAACATTGCTTCCTATAGTTGGAGATGTATGAACCACTTCATTCATTAAGCTGTTAAAAAAGACATCATAAAAACTCTTTAGTAAATCTTAAGAACCTGAAGTAAGTCTTATCTCTGTATTTTTATACGAATCAGCCTTCCTTACTTGCACCAATGACGGTAATCATTAGCAACAAAAATAGAACCATAGAGAACATCTGTGCAAACATACTTAGACAAGGAACAACAACTAAAGGAAGGCTGTTTTTTGTTCTCTTTTGTTTTAGTATTTATTTTTTTAAATGATTCTTATTTTTTCCATTATAGTTGGTTTACAGGGTTCTGTCAATTTTCTACTGTACATCAAAGTGACCCAGTCACAAATACATATACATTCTTTTTCTCATATTATCCTCCATCATGCTCCATCATAAGTGACTAGATATAGTTCCCAGTGCTATACAGCAGGATCTCATTGCTTATCCACTCCAAATGCAATAGTTTGCCTCTATTAACCCTAGATTCCTAGTCCATCCCACTCTCTCTCCCTCCCCCTTGGCAACCACAAGTCTCTTCTCTGAATCCTCTCTTTTCTGTGGAAAAGTTCATTTGTGCCATATATTAGATTCCAGATATGTGATACCATATGGTATTGTCTTTCTCTTTCTGACTTCACTTGGTATGAGAGTCTCTAGTTGCATCCATGTTGCTGCAAATGGCAGTATTTTGTTCTTTTTTATGGCTGAGTAGTATGTCTTTTGTTTATTAATGGAATAAACTGTAGGCTTAACTGGATGGAAGGGAGCTGTATGGTTTGAGTGTGCATTTCCATGGCCAAAATTCCAACAGCTCCATGCCCTCTTATCAGTTAGAACAAAACCAGTGCCCCATACTGAAAAAAGCAAGTTTCTAGGTAACTGTGTCATCGATACTTGCAAAGTAGTAGACACTGAATAGCAGCCTATCATTTTGAAGAATGTGTATGTGAGAAAACTGAGACTTGGCTCAGCCCTAAAAATTAGTACATGCCTATTAGCAGAAACTAGTCTTAAAAAGACTATGGGCAAATGAAAATTAATTTAGAAAACTGATGCTCATATTACATGTGTTATAATCACTGGTTAAGCTACATTAATTAATTCAACAAATGTGTACTTGCCTATACCATGACAGTACTATGTTCAAAGATGCCTGCAACTCTATCTTGGGTTTAATATATGTAATTTTGAAGCTATGTGCAAAATTATTTCAACAACGACAGGTTTTTCTTTCTTTTTTTTTTTTTAATTGGCTGCACTCACAGCATATAGAATTTCCCAGGCCAGGGACTGAATCCCAGCTGCAGCTGTGACCTACGCTGTAACTGAGGCAATGCCAGATCGTTTAACCCACTGCACCAGAACAGCAGGGATCAAACCTGTGCCTCCACGGCGACCTGACACACTGCAGTCAGATTCTTAACCCACTGTGCCACAACAGGAACTCCAGTGACAGGTTTCTGAAATGTTTGTATCTGATGTCTAAGTCACATTAAATATATGAGCCAGTGAATGAAAGTTTTAAAGAAAAACAAGTAATTATTCAACTCTGAAATGACAAGGCATAAGTTAGCTTTTTTAGCAAAGCAGAAAAAAAACCATTAAGCATTGCTTAAGTGAAATATTTCTGGAGAGCTGTCTGCTGATGTACTTAAGATGAGGTGGGAAGAGATAAGAGCCACACAACAGTGTACTGTACTTTTTAATTATCTGTTAAAATGCCTGGGACATAGATCCATTTCCATTTCTTAACAAGGGTCATTTCATTGGCACTGAAATGATAACGGGAGGTAGTCTGACAGGTGGATTGACAGGTTGTTAAAATGTTTAAGGGTGATCTTCATTTCTTTTGAATTGACAAGACTGGGTACATTAAAAAGTTTCAGTGCTATTAGGAGAGTACCAATAGCTTCCTAGATAGGTATCAATCTATTTATATGAACTTCAGAGTGGGAAAAATGAAGCAAAATATACTTTATCTCCTTAATATTAATTATTTCCTTCAAGGCTGGGAAAAGACAAGTGTTCCTGAAGGCTGTGGCAAGCATACAGCATTTTACTTTATTCACTTTTTAATAAACTTTGCATCTGGGAAAATACAGAACCTTATGTTAAAGTTTTCCCATTATAACAGTATCTCATTTTTATTATACAAAATTAGCTCCAATAACTAAAGTAATAAATTTAAATAAACACCCATACTTACAATTGATAAAGAATGGTGGTTTTCCCTGCATTATCCAGTCCCACTATAATTACTTTGTGTTCTACAAAAAGAAAGCAAACCGTAAATATTTAACACTGCTGCATACTTCAATTACATGTTTTCAACAATGATTATTAGTTAGCTCTCTAATGAGAATCACTCACTGGATATTTATTCCTGGATTAAGATTCGGAAAGAAAGAGAACGTTACGGTATCAGGGCTACCTGCCTGAAGTGAGGCAGTCTATTATGATATTCTGTATCCATCTCTTATAAAAGAACGTGGGAGATGGGTAAAAGGGAGGCACAGGAGAAATTTGTCACTTATACTGAGTTTGGGAGGAAAAACTCAAATACTAATCTTGACTAGATATTAGGACTTTTAAAATGTAAGTTAAAAAATAGTGTTTTATGTAGCTGTTTCTCCTCTCTACCAAATAAACTTAGCTTCTCATCAAGTCATTTTTTACACCGGGATGTTTTCTCACCTACATGTGCCAGGATTTTTATCTTTTCACTTAAAAATCCAATTGAAAACATGAAACTGAGGAGTTTTCCCAGTTAATAATAAGACACATAATTTCAACCAGTTTTCATCCCTTCCATTAATTTACAGATAAATAAGCATTTGCTTATTCTTTAATGCCTTTTCAATCTGGATTTTACAATTCTTTTTTTTGTCTTTTTGGCTTATCTAGGGCCGCACCTGTGGCATATGGAGGTTCCCAGGCTAGGGGTCTAACTGGTGCTGTAGCTGCCGGCCTACGCCACAGCCACAGCAACACGGGATCCGAGCCGCGTCTGCAACCTACACCACAGCTCATGGCAATGCCGGATCCTTAACCCACTGAGCAGCCCAGGTATTGAACACGCAACCTCATGGTTCCAAGTCGGATTCGTTAACCACTGAGACATGACAGGAACTCCAGGATTTTACAGTTCTTTTGAGCAGATATTTCTACTCTTTGTCCAACAAAAACTTCTTCAGTTTCCTCCACTTCCTGGTACCAGGCACTAAGAAAGTCACTTCTTTCATAAGGATTTTTTAAAGGCCTCCTCTCTTCAGAACACTCCAGATATTATCTTTTCTAGATGTTAGCCTATAGAATATACTGAAGGTTCCTCTTCCTCAGGAAATAATGCTTAAAAAGTTACTAGTGAATCTCAACCAGGTCTGTGAGGAAGTTACCCTAAGAACCTCCACACATGCAAGTGATCTGTGGTGAATGACTTGACATGTTTCAAGAATACATAACAGGAACCCTGCTGCTCTTGTTAACCTGTGCTGAATGTCATAATTCTGATTATACATTTAATCAAATATCAGTTGATATTCATAAAGTGTCAATACTGCATCAGTCAAAAAGAGGAGTCATAATTCACAGACAAGTTCTTATGTGACAAACCATCTTTCTCTTTTCTAACGATCTGCATGCTTATAGGCACCGTCTATACTACTGCCGGACAAATGACATGGTCCTCGGAAAGCGTTACTTTCACTATGGCGGAGGTGACTTTGTAAAAAAATGCAAAAAGAAAACTTGTTTGCTTATTATAACTCACCATCATTCTCCTTTTTTGACTCTTTTGATATTTATCCTCTAATTTCTAATGGAGCCAATCTTGAAGTGTGTCCCTTACAATACAAGAACGACAACACTCTAATCAGTAGAGGAACAGGCATTACAAATTTTGGTTGAGATTTTACTGACAGCTGGAAACTCCACTGTCCAGAATCTGGAGACCACATGGTCCGAGAGTCATGAGAAGGAAGCCATAGTATAAAGGTAAGCTCAGTCTGAGTGCAGATATTCCTTCTGGGAGAAGGGAATAGAAAGATAGCACCAGATGGTACAATCATTGATGAGGAACCAGTGAACACCCAGGGCCATTTTCAAACATTCCTGTTCATCAGCATCACATTTTGTTATTATAGTTATGATCACAGTATTATTGAAGGCCTGTGATGGTAAAAGTCATAAATAATGCATCATTTTGGAAGATTGGCCCCAGTTTAAACTAAGTCAAGAATGATAAACCCTGAAGGAAGAGTATGAACTTCATTAAAGTTTCAAATGCTTTATTTACTAACATAAACTCTTTTTCAGATTCCTTTTTTCCCCCTCATTATCATGATAGGGAGTTCTAGCAATTAACATGAAACACAAAATTTCAACTGTCTTAAGATGAAGGTATGTACACCTATCCTTCAGGTAAACAGAGACCTATCTTCATTTTTTTTTTTTTAACCTTGAACCCTCAGCATGCGGAAGTTCCCAAGCCAAGGATCACACTACAGGCCACAGAGTGACCCAAGTCAATGCAGTGACCCGAGTTAATCCACTGCACCACGAGAGAACTCCAAGAAACCTACTTATGATGTCAACACCAAGTCTATACCATAAAGCATTATCAACAGTAAAGGAGCAGCTAAATGCTTTTTAAAGGCATTAAATAACCAAAGTTTATTTTAAATCTTTCCTTTAAAAAAAATCTCAACATTATCTATATAATAACAGTAAAAGCAAGTTCATAGAGCACTTGCTAAAAAATTAATTAAAAAATAAAAGCTGTCTGTACTCTGTACAACTGTAATTTTTCCTTCTTCCTTCAAATGTCTGTTGTACTTAGCTGCTACTTGAGTATATGTCAATGTCCAAAGACTTCAACTTACAAGTGTTAAAGTTTTTACCTATTCAAGGAATAATGAGAAAAATATGGAAAGTGATACATACTTTCCTTATTGTAGCACACACTAAATGTGTTCCTTTAAATGTTCATAAGTCATGTTAAGACTAATCAAGTATAAAGTTTCTTGAATTACTGGATCACAGTGGTCAATCAGACTTTCACATCAGTACAAACCAAAAGCATAACTACTATCAGGGAGTAGTGTATGATTATTCCTTGATGTTTACAGAGGCCCTCTGGCTTGAAAAACATGACATAGTGTGCTGTTCTGTATTGCTTTCTTTTTGGTTGTGCAAAATCAATAGGCCATAACAGATCTTATCTTATGTACTAAAATAAAACACAAAAGATCAATTAAACTATGTAACTGTCAGAGTGATTTCCTGTAGAGTAGCTTTGATAAAAAATAATTTCCTTTGCCTGTCATAGTTAATTAAAGATGTGGAAAGATGCTTTATTTATCTAATAGGTTTAAAAAAACATTCAAAATGTAAAGTTATGGTTCAAGTCAGTCTCAATAAAGGTGAGAAAATGATCTATTCCAAAGACCAAATTGTGAATTGCTGCCGCTGAGATGAACTTGAGACATTTAACATCTTTTTTACTTATAGAACAAAGAGTAGATTGGCATTTCAATAGAATTGAAATTTCTAAGTTTGTAAGAGGAAATCATACGATTATATACTGTCACAATTTGAACTGCTCCTCACCATGTACATTTAAGCCATATATTCTTAATTTGCAACTCTTCAAAATCCCCTCCATGAAAACAACATATTTAGATGACAGACTGAAAGAGTTAAATTTTCAGTTAACCTTAAACAAGGCAAACTATAACATGGATAATAATAATTTTTATTAGAATGGATTCTGCAAATGTAATTATAGAAAATTTACTACCTTTTCACCAATGTTTTCCAATAACATTATTAAAATATATACTGTCATAGAGTATAGGCTGCCCAGGCTTCGGGGCAAGAGTATGTATGTTGGGGATGGGGTGTGTACAATTTAAATCTTTTGTGGATAACCAAATAATTTGGGAGGAAGCCATTACCAGAAGCATGAGAGTTATAATGAATCTAAATGTTTTAAAGAGTTCCCTGTTGGCCTAGTAAAGGTTAAAGCATTGTCACTACTTTGGCTCAGGTCACTGCTGTGCATGGGTTTGATCCCTGACCCAGGAACTTCCACATGCCACAGGCCTGGTCAAAAAAAAAAAAAAAAAGTGTGTCTGCATACCATGAGATGGTCACTTTGGGCTTCTTATTTCACTAGAAAGCTCTCTTTGAGGACACCAAGCTGTACCTCTCCTCCCAAGAAAGGTCTGAGAAGGGTATTTCCAGTGTTTCTAATTGGTCTATTTCCAGAGCCCAACCAAAGCACATTTATTTATATTAAATGAAGGAAAAGGTCCAGTCACAGAGGTTTTGTTTAAATTTTGACCAAGAGTTTACACAGAAGTTTTTCTGTGGGCTTGGCTATAGTGTTTATTCTCTTGGATTTCCTTAAAAGTTTTTTTGTGTGTGTGTAAGGAAGGCATAATGACTATACAGGATGAAGCTTCAAAAGAAACTTAGTAAGTTCACTTGCTTGTAGACTAATTCAGCTAAAATGGCTAATAAGAAAAATGATGAGAAGTTCCCGTCATGGCTCAGTGGAAACAAATCCTACTAGGAACCATGAGGTTGCAAGTTCAATCCCTGGCCTCGCTCAGTGGGTTAAGGATCCGGCGTTGCCATGAGCTTGTGGTATAGGTCACAGATGCAGCTCGGATCTGGCGTTGCTGTGGCTCTGGAGTAGGCCTGCAGCAACAGCTCTGATTAGACCCCTGGCCTGGGAACCTCCATATGCCATGGGTGCAGCCCTAAAAAGACAAAAAAAAAAAAAAAAAAAGAGAGAGAGAAAGGAACTTCAAAAAAATAAGTGCAAGAGAAAAACAAGGAAATTTTCTCCCTTTACCCAATTAAAAAAAATTTTTGGCTAAATTCAATTTGTAGTTTTACTATAGAATATCAAGCAATGTAAACAGACTGACTTGAGAAGAATACTAGAGAAGCACTAAATACTGGCAATGAATAAGCTGTGAAATAATATGTTAACATTTATTTTATTATATTAAAATTGGATATTGTTATAATGTGTAATAAAATGACCAACTTTTAATTGTAAGATATAAGAAAGCCCCCAAAATATCAGCAAGTAGAGATTGCTACCTTCTAGATACATAATATCTGCACCAAAATTGTCATGTAATGAGAACAAGCCCTATATGAACAGAGAATGTAAACAACCATATAATAAACAAACAAAAACGTCCTATATCAAAATTGCTGACTTGGAAATTGATATATTACATATTCAAAAATGAGTTTGCAATATCGTAAGGGGTAGGTAGTAAAATATCAGAGGATATGGTGTTACCACCTGACACCTGAAGGCCGTGACAGCAATGAGGTGCAACCAAGCAAGTTCCTCTTGGGGAAGAAAAAAAAAAAAATGGAAAGAAAAAGGAATGCTATTACTCTGTCCTATATCATACTGATTATAAAAACATAAAATATCATAACTTAGAACTGATGCAGAACTTGAGATCTACTCCTTCTCTCCTACCTCTTCATCAACAAATGTGTTACATATATGGCAACTCTGAGGTTTCCAGATCTTCCAAATTGCACAAACTACTGACGTGAGCCACCTTGCATATTTTATAAAGAAATTACAGGCCTATGAAGTTAAAAAAAATTAAAAACCTGAAATGCTATATAACATTGTATTGTGCAATTTATAACTTAGGTAGATACAATACAAATAATATGTAACCTGTATGGTTATAAAAGATTAGGGGAGGAGAGAGTACAACTATACAGTATCAAAGTTCTTACACTTTAAAAATGTTATATTGTTAATTCTAAGAAGACTGTAAAAAGGTTAAGAATGTACACTGAAATCCCTAGAAGGACCATATAAATAATGCAAAAAGAAACTGCTAAAAAAGTCATAAATTAAAATAAAATTCTTAAATAGTTAACCCAAAAGAATGTGGGAAAGCAGGAATAGAGTAATAACAAAATAAAACAACCAGATGGAACAAACAGGAAACAAATGATAAAACAGCATACCCTGATATTTAGCCATGTAATAAATCCAGACACAGGAATATACTGGATAAATATTCCAATTAAAAGGGAGAGAATATCACACTAGACAAACAAGATCTCATCATATGCTCTCTAGAAGAGATATACATAAAGTGAAAATGGGACATGCTCCAAAACAGACCATTTAGATGAACTGAAAAAAAAAAGTCTCAAAAAATTTGAAAAGAAAAGGAAAGTTACAAGGCATATTGCTGACCATAAAGGAATTAAATTAGAAACCAATGGTACAAAATCAAGAAAAACAAATATTTAGAAACTATAACAATGCTTATAAATAATTCATAGGTCAAAGAAGAAATAAAAAACAAATTTTTTTTAAATGTTTCTAACTGAATGAAATACAATATTAAAATCTGTGGAATAAAGCTAAAGCAGTACTTAAGAGGAACATTTACAGATTTAAGATGTTTATATATGAAAGATAAAAACAACCTTAAGAAGGTAGGGGGATGGGAATAAAGTAATATCAAAGTAAGTGGATGGAAGGAAGTAACAGGAATTAGTAAAATAAAAAAAACCAGAAGAAACAGAAAATTAAAAGCTTTTCTTTGAAAAGATTAATGAAACAAAGATAGGATCAACACTAACTTGGAAATTTACCATGGAGTCATTGCCAGGGAAGAGAAAGTCTAGAGATAAGAATCATCTGAGTTTCAACAAAGACTCTAAAGTAATCCACTGAGAAAGAAGTGTCCAGTAAATTACACTGGGACAAGCAAATATCTGCGTAATAAATAATGACTCTCAATTCCTACTCACATCATAACCCCCAAATAATCTGAGATGGCTCACACACCTAAGCAAAAAAAGCAAAAGCTTCTAGATGAAAGGAACAGGACACGGAAAGCAATAGCTATTAAAAAAAATAATAATAACAATAAAGGAGTTCCCATTGTGGCTCAGCAGGTTAAGAACCCAACATTGTGTCTGTGAGGATGCAGGTTCAATCCCTGGCCTCACTCAGTGGGTTAATGACTTGGCATTGCTTCAAGCTGGGGCAGAATCCTGCCGCTGCAGCCCCAATTTGACCCCTAGCCTAGGAACTTCCATATGCCACAGGTGCAGCCTTAAAAAGAAATATAAATAAATAAATAAGGAGAAAAATTACTTTACCAAAATAAAAAACTTCAAAATACTCTGCAAAAGTCCCCATTTAAAAAATGTAGCTACAGATGGGGGCTGGGGAAGTATTCACAAAACATATCTGACAAAAGACTCAATTCCAGAATATATAAATAATAACTTTTTGACCAAAGAGGGGGCAAAGGAAGATATACAAATGGCCAACTAACGTGTTTAACACCCAAAAGTCATCGAAGAAATTAAAACCAAAATGAGATACCACTACACATCCAACAGAGTAGCTAAAATTAAAATGCTTGGAAAACCAAATGTTGGTAAAGATGTAGAACACAGAAGAATCAAACATTGCTGGTGAAAGAATAAAAATGGTATAACTGATCTGGAAAACATCTTAACGGTTTCACAATATTACAACCTATCATGATGCAAATGAATAAACTGTGCGGTATTCATGTAAAGGAATTACAACAGACCTATGTGGAAAACTTTCAGTGTGAGGGGCTAATATAAAAATAAATAGAAATAAGAAAAAAAAGACACTCAGAATATACAGTATTATGAAGCAATGCTACAAGAAGAAAGATTTAGTAAATAAAAGTTTTTATAAATTAAAAATAGTTAAATCAAAATATGCCACAGAATTGGAAGATAAAGGAAATGTCCCAGAAAGCAGCACTCAAGAGAGAGAGAGAGAAATGGAAAAGAATATTTGATAATCAGTTTAGCAATTTATTAACACATGACCAGAAAGATTTACAGAAAAGTAGAAGAAAAAAAATCCTAAATTAGTAAACCAACTATAATGGGAAAAATAAAAATACAAAAAAATTTTTTAAATTCCTAAATTAAGAGAAAGGAAGAAAGGAAGGAAGGAAAAAAGATTTCCTAGAATGGAAAAAGATGCAACTTCGTGTTGAAAAGGTCTAGAGGGCCTGGTACACTGAATTAAAAAGACACATAACAAGGCACATTATCTTCCAGATTTAAAAATACAAAGAACAAATGGAAAAATCTAAAATCTACTAGAAAGCAAGGGAAAAAAAATCAGGAAAGAATGATACTGGTCTTAACATTACAACACTGGAAGTTCCCATTGTGGCTCAATGGAAACCAATCTGACTAGTATCCATGAGGATGTAGGTTCGATTCCCCGCCTCGATCAGTGAGTTAAGGATCCAGCGTTGCCTTAAGCTGTGGTGTAGGTCGCAGATGCAGCTCGGATCTAAGTGCTGCTGTGGCTGCGGCATTGGCAGGCAGCTACAGCTCCAATTCAACCCCTAGCCTGGGAACCTGCATATGCCTCAGGTTCAGCCCTTAAAAAAAAAAAAATTACAACACTGGAAGCTAGAGAACAATATCTTCAAAATTCTGATAGAAATGTTTTCCACTTCAGAATTCTATATCCAGTCCAATCATAAATTAAAAGTGAGGGCAGACCAATATATTTGCAAGTATTTGGAATTGCAAAAAAAAAAAAATTAATCACTTTGGACACCTTTGCAGGAAATTTCTGAAGGATGTGCTTCATCAAAGTAAGAGTGAACAAGAAAAACATAATTCATAATGAAACACAAAAGCAAAGGAAATTCCTAGAATGATATCCAAGACAAATCCACAACAGGTGTGTGGCAGGCAGAAGGAAACAAGTCCAACTTGAAGTAGGATGGAATAATAAGGGGGTGAGAAAGAATCTAAATAATCTGATAGGTGTGGCAGGGAGGTTTTGGATAATATAAAATGACTTAATCACATGTACAAAGAATATTAAGGCAGTAAGATGTAATTATTTACTCTAGAGGAAAAAAAACGGAGAAAAAAGGGTAAAAATTATAGCACAGTGTGGCTCAGCAATAACACAATTTTATAGTCACAAAAAAATGAAAAGACAAGGTGTAGACTAAACCAAAATACTATGGGGATGATGAGAGAAAATAACATAGAAGTAGTCATTTCTCTTTTACCATTACCATAAAGCAAATGGTTTGTACACTTGAAACTAATATAATGTTATATGTTAATTTTATCTCATTTCTAAAAACAGACAAGTCATAATATTTAAAATTCTCACATATGCATATGATCAAGAAATACGGAAGTATATACTGGGAAAAAACTTGAGATTAAAGAGATTTGACTAATATACATCATTTTCAGACTTTAGCACTATATAACTTCTTTAAAAGAATGTTACTTCAATATAAAATTTTTTGTTAAAAAAACAAAAATTGAACAAAATTTTTGTATTGGGGATTGGAAAGACAAATTCGCGCCCCAAGGAGTTTATGTCTATTGAAAGAAAGAGAGAAAAAGTAAATAAATAAGCATCATATGTTTACAGGGAGTGATAAAATGTTACTCAGCAAAACAAAGGGTAGAGATTGAGCCTAAGAATGGTCAGGGAAGAAAGGCCTCTAGGAAGAGTGACAGCTAATCAGAAATCTGAACCATCTGAAGGTATAGATAAAGAGGGTTCTGGAAAACAGGGAGCAGACACTTGGTAAGTTTAAGTTTGGTGTGTTTGAAACTAGCAAAAAGTCCAGAATTAAGAGCAGAGTACTAAGGAGACACCAGACATGACCCATCAGCAGCGAGCTATCTATCAGTGCTCAAAATAACATGAAAGTCACCGATAAGAAAGAAACAATTAGTTAATGAAGTTAAAATGTCATTGTTCTTAGGTTCTGAAGATGAAATATAATTAAAATCACATTTCACTCATCTTAAATTCTGGGTAAAACAAGAAATAACTGAGGACCAGCTGTACAGTGACAAGAGAGAGAAAGAGACCAAGGTCCATAAGAGTTTTTTTAAAAAATGAATACTCAATCTGTGAGGTGAACTTAAAAATAGATACATATGTATTGTATACAGGCATAACCATCTTATTTCATTTTTTACAAACTGAAGGTTTGTGGCAACCCTGTGTTATCAGACGGTTAGCAGTTTTTAGCAATAAAGTATTTTTAATTAACATATGGACTTTTTTAGTCATAATACTGTCTTAATAGACTTAATAGACTACAGTATAGCCTAAACATAACTTTTATTTTTTTAAACATAACTTTTATATTCACTGGGAAACCAAAACTACCTCGCTTTATTGCAATATTTGCTTTATTTTGGTGGTCTGGAACTGAACTCACAATGTCTCTGACATATGCCTGTACGACACATTTAAGCAGCCACACAGATATATCCAATAATGTTTGCAATGATAATCAGATTTGAAATTATTCCCTTCACTGATAAGTGCATCAAAGTAATGTCTTCTAGCATAAAACCAAGCAATGCAAAATCAGAGATTATGTTCTTTGTAACAACTTTACTTAGACAACACATGCTTTAGAAGACTTATTCCCAGAGAGGTATCAAATTTATGAGAAGATGCTTGATGCTCTAAAATGCTACAGGAAAAAAAAAATATTGGAAGAGAGAGAAGGGAAAGGAGTATTTAACGTAAGATAAGCAGTCCTCAACTCTATTTGAGTCATCTTGACATTAATGCCCAGGCCACTCCACCCCATTCTGATTTAACTGGTCTGCGGTGGGGCCTTGGGCATATTATTCTAATATGCAACCAGCCAAGACTGAGTGATCTGAGTATCACTGTATTAGATGTGTCATAGTGTTGAAAATGGAAAATGCTGAGATTGTCTGGTGATACATATAGAAAGTAAAAATATGACTAAAGTATCAATCTGATCTCATTATTTCCCAGCTTGAAAAATAACATACAATGACTAAACTCTTAAATGGCTTCCATGGCTTCAGTTCATTACCTTGGTCTACACACAGCCCCTCTATGATCTGGTTCTCCTGGCTACATCTCCAACCTCTCATCTCCTCTAACTCCCCCAAAGGCAAACTAAGATACAGCCAAACTAAGCTATTTTCAGCTTCTCTTAATGTACCAAACTATTTCATTCCTCTCTCATTTGCATATTAGTCCTTCCGCCTAGAATAACATGCCCCTTCTACTCAGTCTGTCTAGCAAACCTTGTAAACACATACTTATCAACAAGTCCAAGTACATCTTTTTTTGGTAAAGTCTTACAGGAGCCACCAGAAAACAAAAATCATTCACTTTCTTCTTGGTGACCATCACCACACTTTCATACCTATCTGTGAAATAATTTACCAAGGTGCATCCCACCCCGCCACCCCCCCGAATCTGTCTTTTACCAATTTCTGAGTACACTGAGAGTAACTGGGTAACTTTTCTGTTTGTTTTCAACCTTTGTGTCTCCTATGCCCAACTCTGAAGACTGGCTTTTGGCCTATGACTAAACGATGGCTTCATGAATGAATGAGATTAAAATGACAGAGTAACCACTACGTGCTAAATGTTCAACAAGGAAATTAAAAGAAAAGAAACATTCTGAAAAGTAATGGGGATTTAAGAGGGCTGAACTTTATGTGACTGCAAAAGTGGCCCAAGAATATCTTTCATCATTTCTAAATTTTCCTTCTATATCCTTCACTCCCTTCTAGTCTGATTAAGGAGGCCTCAAAACAAACAATAGTAATAAAACAAGAGAGAAAGGGGAATGGGACAAGTTACAGATGGAGAACAAATAATATTGATAGTGGTTTATTACTTTAACTATGGGAAAAGATAAGCAGGTGATTCTCTACTAGTCTTTATATTTTAAAATATGTTTTAAAATGCAGCTTTACAAAGAAAATGTAACGAGGATTAGAAAATGTAAACTGCTGAAAAAATAATGTACTAAATTTATGGACAATATGAATATGGAGTTAAACTCTGGCCACTTTGAAATCACTTGAAAAGTGCTATCTGTAGTTTAGGTTGTACACACATATATGAGTACACATATATCTTTCTTTACTTTTAACCGTGAAAGACTAGTATTCTCATCAATCTACAGAACAAGCGACTAAAGCCATTTCACTCTTTTCATGACGTCTTAGATCCAGAAAAAAAAGATACATTAGCTGTAACAAATTGGTATCAACATAAAACACTGGCTTTTATTGTGCCAGGGTGTTAAATGCAAAATGAAACTAGTTGAGTAAACTGGTTTCAATTACTGAAAAAACACTCATATAAAAGAAAGCCTAAAACTTTACTGCCAGCGCTTTCTGTCTGGGTATTTTTATTTACTCTCTTCAGAAGACATCACATCTCATTCACTCTGACTCAGAACAGGTTTTACAACTTCTTGGCCCTTTGGACTTGCAACTTTTAGACGTCTCAGAACCAGTTCTAGGCTAATTACGGACACGTATCCTACATAGAACCAAAAGCACTTCGAAGAGTTTAGGCTTAAGATTCTCAGAAACCCGTATATCTCAGTAGGACAACTCAATCCCCAATCCTGGAGAGCAGGCGAAATCTGAGATAAAGTGAAGACACACTGGCTTAAAGGAAACGGAGGAAAACAAAGCACCAGCAATTAAAACAACAACAAAAAGTTGATAGGTTTCTTGGCGGGCACTTATCCTGAGGCAAGATTTAGGATGCTTACTTAGAGATGTAAAAAGACCCTCCAGACCCTCCAAAATGCCTCCGGGTATCATTAGGTGCTTTCCGCCTTTTTTTTTTCACTAAAATCTCCAAATTCTTAGTTTGGATCCTGGGACAACAAATGCCCCCTCTTCTGAGTCTCCATTTCTCCCAACTATCACGCCGCACCTTCTTTCTGCCTAAAAAGAGTTTCTACCCGCCCCCTTGACTAAGTCACTTCTCTGCGTCTCAGAACGTTTGTGTCCACCGAGAGCCCTGCGTCCCACCAGCTGTCCCTTTCAGCGGCCAGACCCTCTGCCTCGGATTCGAACCGTTGCGCAGCTCCATCCTGCTCACCTTGGTTACAGAAGAGGCTCCATAGTTTAGCGAAGATCAGCCCCATCATGAGCACCCCGGCGGGGCCGCGGGGTCCCTCAGCAGCAGGTGCCGCTGCGCCGGGCCCCCCACCACGGTGCTGGCCGTGGGTGACAGTGAAAAAGCCGATGGGACTACGCGGCGAGGGCACTGGTTGGCGGAGAAGCCGCGATCCACCGCTCAGCTACCCGTCAGAAGGCGCCGCGCCTAGTCCTGCCCGAGAGTCCTTTGTTCGAGCCCACTGAGCCCAACGCCGACCCGTAGTCCCCTCGGTCTGAACCCACCTACCCACCAGAGCCTTAACCAGTCCTAAGCCCCGCCTCCGCTCCGCCTCCCCTCCCATTCCCGGGACCACCCACTGCCGGAAGGACGGCGCCGAACGTCAGCGCGCTTACATCAGCCCACGCCTTCTACGTGGCGTTTCCTCAGTTTCACTTCCGGTGGGCGGGCTACGAGGGGCCTGATGGGGTAAGGCTGAGGTGTGCGTGGGAGTCACGGAATTTCCCTGGATGAGCGCGTACGCCTTGGTCCTGTTTAGGGGCGGTTGCATGTTTCCCTTCGAGAGTGTCAGCTGTCTAGCAGGTGCGTCCCTGGCTCCTAAATATGGGGACAAACTGCGGTTTCTCTGAGCAGCCGCCATCTGCTCTTCTTTCTGTGCGCGGGAGTGAGGAGTGTTTCTCTCAGCTGTCACACAGTTCTGGCTGGCGGGCAGTCTTGAAGTTCGACCGTGATTCTTAATTCTGAGTAGAACTGATTGCGAGGCGATCCATGGAGTGCCGGTAGCCACGAAGTTAAGCTGTGTGATTAACTTAAGGCCCCCCCAGTTTTGCTAAGTATTTTCGTGGATCCCCAAGACACAAAATAAGAAAACTTATTTTGTGAAGTGATTGGAAATAAATTCCTTTAATTAAACTGGAATTCTATGACTCGCTCTCTCCAATTCAGCAAAATAGAAGAGATGCAAGTGCCGTACTTAGAGCAAAATAAACTGAAATTTCGAGGAAAACAAAGTCGAACAACTAGCGAATTATATATATATATATATATATATATATATATATATAATTCTTCAGAAGGAACTATTAGAAGCTAACTCAAGAAAATACTTGGAAGAACTGGCTACAGCTGTAATTGAATTCAATTTATTACTCGGTTGACTAAGAAGTTCACATATATGTAAGCCTGTTCGCTGCATAATAGTTTCATTTCCATTTTCTTTTCCATGGTTAGGTCCTAAGACATTTAAAAGCTTCACAGGCTGGGATGAAATGTAACAAATTCTCCTGAAACCAGGTGAAGGAGAGAAATTAATTGAAAAAGCTATGGACTTAAATGGTTAATTTTAACACCGACACCGTGGCCGTTTAAACACCAAACTATTTATTTCATTACTTGTACAAGTAAACGTATATGAGTTATGATGTTCTCCCGGTAGTATGGTTAAAGACCCTTTAAGGTATATGTAAGATAGTGTGCTTCAGCACTGGGATATCAAAGGCAAGTTTTAACCTCCCATATAGAGGAAAAAGTATGTTATTAAGGCTGTGAAATTTTAGTTTAATAACCATGAATTGGTCCATGATATTTATAAGCCAGTTATATGTAATACATAATTTTTTACTTAATGATTTTGTGGTTGTGTAAACAGAGACTTAAATGGACATTTTTTGTCCTTGTTTCTAAAAAAATCAACTAGGGATTTTAAAACTACACATGCCCAATATTCCTTAGAAGGAACTATTATAAACTAAGTTTAGATAGCGCTTGGAAAAACTGGCCACACCTGGAATTGAATTAAATTTATTACTCAATTAGGATGAATTGCGTGCTCGGCTTGAACCATGTGACCGGGGACAGTACGCTCTGCTGAGGAGGAATGAAACTAAAAAGAGCCTGCAACAACTCTTCTAAATCTTTAAAATAATGTTCACTGTAGCATTAGTGTTAGAATTTTCCACGAGTCTTTAATGTTTCTGCATTATCTTCTGATACTGTTTTGTGCTGGACCATCTTTTCAATATATTTGAATAGTGAATAGTTTCAGGAAATCTAGCATCTTTTTCTGGGGCAGAGGGCGGATTTTTTTTTTTTTTTTTGGTTGATGGTGATAATAAAGACAATGTGTCCCACACGAAAAAGGATGAGAAGGTTTGCTAGCAGCATTCTTAGAAAAGATTGGGGATAGGGTGAAGGGAAGCTCTTCGGTGGATTTAGTCATGCTACCCCATGTCCCTTGGGGAGGTATGAGACTAGGGCGAAAAGCGGCTGTAATGGGCCCTCTTTGAGCTTTGGGGAGGTGAGTTCCCAAAGGAAAAAAAGATTGAGGTTTCCTAAACAGGGTTCCTCTCAGTGAACCCAACTCACCAAGTGTGCAGGCATCACTTAGCCACCGTTGCTTCGCTGTGTAAGAATCAGGGTTTGCGAAACCAGCAAAATGTTGTTCCTCCGGCTGCTGCTATTGCTCTGATTAGTAATCTGTCCTTTGTCCCTGGCCCAGGAGTCCTGTATCTTCTGCCAGAGTCTATGATATGGTGATAGGCTGACTTGTTTTCTGCCAAATGAAAACTGTAGACCCTTTACAGTTTCAGTGACAAAGATGGAGTACTGACAAGACATAGCTTCCTGGAACAGGAAATACAAGAGCCTACCCACAGTCCATTTACTCCACTTAGCATGATTTGAGGGAATTCCTTGGATTTAATAACAGCAGTATTAGGAGTTCCTGTTGTGGCACAGCAAAAAAGAATCCAACTAGGAACCATGAGGTTGTGGCTTCAATTCCTGGCCTTGCTCGGTGGGTAAAGGATCTGGCATTGCTGTGAGCTGTGGTGTAAGTCGCAGACAGGGCTCATATCCTGCGTTGCTCTGGCTGTGGTGTAGGCTGGCAGCTGTAGCTCAGATTCGAACCCCTAGCCTGGGAAGCTCAGAGGCCACAGGTGTAGCTCTAAAAAGCAAAAATAAATAAATAAACAGCCATATTATTCAATCCAGCAATAAATAATCCACCACTCTGTTCTCTGTTACTGAGGAAGAATTAAGGAGACAGCTGCAGGCAGAGTACTGGGAAGCAGGTTCAGAGGTAGCTGCCTGAATGGTGACTTAGTTGTTATCTTTCCTTGAGGTAAGGGCTAGTGGGTCAATCTGATGGTCAGCTTTACACTCGTTGTAACAACCAATAACATACATCCTGGGTTAGAGGAAAGTTCTGATCCTTTTTAGACAACAATTACACTCACCTACACCAAACGCAAAAAGAGGGAAATTTATGTCTTCTATAGGCAGAAATATTGCAATCTATAGAATTTTGGCTGGTTAGCTTGGGAGATAAGGAGCAGGAACACATAATATTCTTTAAGGAGGGATGGGAATAGCTTGGCCCTCTTATCAGCTCAACTTTTGAGTTCTGTCAAGCCAATTTTAGATCCTTCCAAAGATGACAGTAAAAGGTCTCAGAGCTTTTTTCAAAGTGGGTTCTGGGCATAAGAGTACTCTGGCCCTCTTAATGTAAGTTCCCTGAGATAGAGAAAGCCCCATGGGAAATCACAAATAAAGAATGTGGGCACTTAGTGCCCTGCCTTATGTCTATACTCTCCCCTATACTGGCCCCCATGGGCTAAAAGAGGGAGACAAAAGGGTTCTTTATATGTTTTGTAATAAATCCCCTTGTCTCTCTTGCTCTTGACTGATTCTTCCAGATGAAAAGTTGGGGTGACAGTAAAGGATTATTGGAAAGAAACAGTTATAGTTCCTGAGATGGGACACATTAATTTTGTGGCAGTGGAAGGACAGGAAAAAAAAAAAAAAAGCACTGGGAGGTACAGGGAAATGAAGGATTCTTCTGTCTTTTAGAACAGCTCCAGGGTTCTTTCTCACAAAGAAAAATGCCTTAGTACAGTTCTCCCGAACTATTAGAAAGTTCTTTGAATCTAACTGACTCTTGGGCTGCTATCTGCTAGACAACTTTGACTGTAGTTTGTTTGCTATTCTTTTATTCTTACTTCTTAGTATTGGAAATAGCAGCAAATGGTCCCAGCTTCTTCACCTCCCATGTGTATCTTTAAAATTCCATTTTATCTCCTTTTAATTTTTGAGTCACTGGCTACAACTCTTTTCTGTGTTATTTTTTGGTCTGCTCTACATTTAGAGTATACATCTTTAGCTTATTACATGTGTTAGTTTCTTATGACTTCTGTTACAAATTATTACAAACTTGGTGGCTTAAAACAAAATAAATATATTCTCTCATGAAATGTGAAATTTCATTGGGCTAAAGTCAAAGTGTTGGCGGGGTTATACCTCCTCCAGAAACTCTAGACAGAACTTGTTTCTTGCCTCTTCCAGTTCTTGGTGGCTGTGGACATTCCTTGACTTGTGACCACCTCACTTCAGTCTTTGCCCCCCTGGTAATACTGCATTCCCCTTTTCCATGTCAGATTTCCCTCTGCCCCTTTCTTATAAGGAAGCTTGTGATGCCCATATTATCCCGGATAGTCTCCTCATATAAAAATCCTTAACTTAATCACATCTGCTAAGTCTGTGCCATAAAAGTTAACATTCACAGGCTCCAAAAGTTAAGACATTTTATCTTTGGGGGCCATTATCCAGCCTATACCACAGTCTGTTTTCAAGTGGTATTATAATACTTCACATACAGAATAAGAACTTTATAAAGGTGTATTTCCATTTCTCCCAATTGACTTTTGTACTATTACTGTTATACATTTTACTTTTAGCCATCTTCTCAATTCTTCATCACACTGTTACTGATTTTTCTTTAAACAATCATCTTTGAGGATTTAAATAAAAATATCTTTATATATACTCATGTTGTTTCCACTTTTAGTGCTTTTCAATTCTTTAACAGGTCTAAATTACCAACAGATATCATTGTCCTTCTGGTTGAAAGACTGCCTTCATTTATTTAGTGCAGGTACGTTGTTGATTAATTTTTCAGCTTTTGCATGTCTAAAAACTTCTCTTTCATCTTGTTTTTTGAAAGATAATTATTCTGGATAAAGAATTCTAGATTGACCTTTTTTTCAGCACTTTTTGTTGCTTTTTTGTTTCCAGTATTGCATTTTAAAGTTTTTGATACATTTACATATTAAAATTTCTACTGTGTCAATATTTAGCACTTCTGTCACATTACATAATTATAGTATAATACTGTCTATATTCACTATACTATGCATTAGATCTCTATGGCTCATTTACTACTCATTGCAAGTTTACTATTCTTGAACAACATCAATCTATTCCCCCAAACCTCCATCCCCTGCTAATCACCATTCTATTTTATCTTATTTCTTTGTCTTTTCACAGTCACACCCACAGCATATGGAAGTTCCCAGGCTACGGGTCGAATCCAAGCTAGTTGCCAGCCTACGCCACAGCTACAGCAACACCAGATCTGAGCTGTGTCTGCAACCTACACTACAGCTCACGGCAATGCTGGATCCTTAACCCACTGAGTGAGGCCAGGGATCAAACCTACATCCTCATGGTTACTAGTCAGATTGGTTTCTGCTGAACCACAATGGAAACTCCCCATTTTATTGTTTGACTTTTATAGAGTCTACATATAAGTGATACCATACAATACTTGTCTTTCTCTATTTGACTTATCTCACTTAGCATAATGTTGTCTTGCACTGTTTTAAACAAAATATCTGTTGTCAACTTTATCTTTATTACCACGTATGTAATGTGCCTTTTTTTCCTTCTGGTTTATTTAAAGATTTCTTTTTGTTCACTGCTTTTAAAAATTTTTGATTATGTATGCTATGTCTTGTTTCCATCATGTTCCTTGTGCTTGGCGTTCATCTAGCTTCTTGGATCTTTTCGTCATACTTGGAAAAATACTTGGGAATCCTCATACATGTATATTAAATCACTTGCAGTTGTTCTATGGCTCACAGAAATCCAGAATTTTTTTCACACAATTTTTTCTGTATCTTTCTTTCTGGATAGTTTCTTAAGATATCAGGTTCATGACTCTTTTCTTCTGTAGGTGCTAACTTACTGTTTCTCAGCCAGTGCATTTTTTTTTTTTTTTTTTTGTCTTTTTGCCTTATCCAGGGCTGCACCCACAGCATATGGAGGTTCCTAGGCTAGGGGTCTAACAGGAGCTGTAGCCGCCAGCCTACGCCACAGCCACAGCAACACGGGATCTGCTGTGATGCATCTGCAACCTACACCACAGCTCACAGCAACGCCAGATCCTTAACCCAATGAGCAAGGCCAGGGATCGAACCCACAACCTCATGGTTTCTAGTTGGATTAGTTAACCACTGAGCAACGACGGGAACTCCTCAGCCAGTGCATTTCTTTTTCTTTTCAGACACTGTAATTTTCATTTCTGGAAAGTCGATTTGAGTGCTTTCATGTCTTCTATGTCCCCCCCTTAACATGATTGGTCTTTCCTATAGATTCTTGAATATATGGAATACAGTTATAATAACCCTTATTGTCGTTGTCAACCAATGATATCTGTCATGCCTGGGATCATTTTAGCTGATTTTTATGCCATTATATATTTTCATTCTTCCTTGCATGCTTTGCAACTTTTGATTAGATACTTGACAGTGACTGTGATTTTTACTTTGTTGGGTGCTGGATGTTTTGATATGCCTATAAATATTCTTGAGCTGTAATCTTGTCTCAAATTATTGGAACTGACTGATTCTTTCATGTATCACTTTGAAGATTCATCTGTTAGGTCCATAGAAGTGTTTAAGGTAGAGTAGTTTTGACTACCTCCTGAGGAAAAAATCCTTCTGCATACTTTCGAGTACCTATAAATTATAAAGCTGTTCACTCTTTTCAGTGTTCACTCAAAAACTTTTCATGTTTCCAGCTCTTTGTGAGCTCGGAGTACTCTACCGTATGGTGCTTTCAGGTGGCTCTTTCCCTGGCCTATCATGTATGTTTACATACATGCATACAGTGATTATTAATCAGTTGTGGACTTAAATGAGAAACAGTGAGGGTTTATGGAGCTGTGTGTGTGTGTGTGTGTTCTTCAGTCTCTTCCTTAGCATTCCCACCTCTGAACTGGAGTTTCCATAGCCTTCCTGGACATCTTCTCAATTCAAGAAGACTACTGGAATCTCCTTGGGTTCTTCACTCTTTGCTTTATGATTTAGAAACTCTTTTTCTTCAGGAAGTAAGCTTAGGAAATCATAGGGCTCATCTAATTTGTTTACTGTTACACAGGGATCATTGTCATTCATTGCCTGATAGTGTCTTCAAACTCATTGTTTCTTATATTTTGTCTATTTTTTTTTTTTTTTTTTTTTTTGCTTTGTAGGGCCATGCCTATGGCATATGGAGGTTCCTAGGCTAGAGGTTGAATTGGAGCTCAAGCTGCTGGCCTAAGCCACAGCCACAGCAACACGGGATCTGAGCTGCCTGCAACCTATACCACAGCTCACAGCAACATTGGACCCCCAACCCACTGAGAGAGGCCAGGGATCAAACCTGCACTCTCATGGATACTAGTTGGATTTATTTTATGGGAACTCTCCTTATTTTTTAGAAGGATAAACTCAGTCTCTGTTAACACCATATTCACTGCAAGCAGAAATCTTCATATTATGCCTTGAGGAATAAAATAAGTGGTACGTGTCCGTGGTACAAAGTCTATGACCCACTCCAAATTAATTTTCAGGTATGGCATTAGCAAGGAGTCATGGACATTTTTTTTCGCCACAATGATATCAGACGTTTTGTTTACACTTACTAGATTTTTCTCTTTGAAGTTCATTGACGTTGTTGAAATCATTTACATGTATTTAAGTGGGTATTTCTGACGTATTTTATTCCACTTATCTGCCTGTCTTTGTGCAATACTACACTGCCTTAATTATTATGGTTTATAATAACATCTTTTTTTTTTTTTTTGCTTTTTAATGCCAGTCTGAGGATATAGAAGTTCCCAGGCTGGGGGTCGAATCAGAGCTGTAGCTGCCAGCCTACACCACAGCTACAGCTGCATCTTCGTCCTACACCACAGCTCCTGACAACACAGGTTCTTTAACCCACTGAGTGAGGCCAGGGATTGAACCCTGAGTCCTCATGGATATTAGTTAGGTTTGTTACTACTGAGCCACAATGGGAACTCATATAACATCTTAAATCATGTAAGATAAGTTATTTACATATATGATCATTTTTTGAGATTGTTTTGACTATGCTATATTTTTTACATTTCCATATGACTTGCAGAATTATTTTGTCACCTATCACATGGTCTGGATTTTGATTGGAATTGAATTTAATATATAAATGTGTTACTGACATAGATTTAATTAAGGACAGCTGGCATTTTATCAATATTGATGCTCCTAATCCGTGGAACTTGGTATGTATTTTTATTTACTTGGGACTTATTCAATTTTTCTCAGTAATATTTTGTAGTTTTATGTTTAATCTGCCTATTTTATGTTAAAATTGTTCCAAAGTATTTGATATTTCCTGGTTATACTAAAAATGACTTTTTAGAAATCTTATATTGTGTCTTAAAGAAATTCATATTCAATTGTCATATGTAGTATGTAGGAATACATTTGCATTTTGTATACTGACTTTCACTTCATGACTTTGATACACCTAATAATTGGCTTTAGCAGTTTGTAGGCTACTTTGGATTTTCTTTGAACACAACTATGCTGTCTGCAAGTAAAGTTTTCTTTTAATCTGTATAGCACAGGGAAATATAATCATTTACGTATGTGAAAAAGAATATACCCATATATACCTAAAGATACACATATTTAACTGAATCCCTTTGCTGTACCCTAGAAATTAACACTATTTAAAATCAACTATACTTCAACAGCAACTACAACAAAGTATTTAGTAGTCAAAAAAAAAAAAAAGGTCTGGTAACTGACTTCACAACTTCACAACACCTCGCAGCGGAAAGAGGTTGAGATGATGCAGATGAAGGCCTGAAGCTCAGGTTTTGCCAGTGAGGCTGAAGCTCTCAAAACACTTGAGGCCAAAAACCTAGAAGCACCTGGGCGTGTGAAGCTTCTGGAAGGAATCACACAACAGACTCAGAGAGGGAGACTGCGCGGTGGTGATATGCAGGCTCGCGAGAACTCCGTAGCGGCCAGCCTGTGCCCCTTCGCCCCTCCCGGGATGCGCAACTCGCGCCCTCGGCCGGACGTCAAACGTCGAACGTCGGACGTCGGACGTCGGGGTCATAAGGTGGCGTCAACGGCCGATCAGTGGCCGGCGCCCTGCGCCAGTCGCTACCGGCCAAAGACGGCAAGACCCGGCCTTTCCTTTCAGCACAAATGCCAGTTTGTACAACAGCAGGGCTGGAGAGTGCAAGGTTTGCAGGCTTCCATTTTGAGGGAAGTCTGGGAGGCCCAGAATTTCCAGCGTTTTCATCTTAGGGCCAGCCTCGCCAGGGCCTCACCACCTGGTAGCCTGACTGCCGACAGCTTCAGCAGGTAGGTGGAATGGTGAGGCGCTTCCCTCGTCAGCTGTGAGCATTTTCACTAGATTGGTGAAAAACGCCCTTGCTTTTCTCTTCATTTTCCTGCCTCTTGGCGTACTCAGCTGTGGTTGTGCTTCTCTTGATGGATTATCTAAAACCAGTCAACTCTATACCCATCTGGCTGTGTCCCCAATTTTGGAATGTGTCATTAAAGGGTTTGAAATGGATATCAAGCTAATCTTTGAAGGAAAACCAGGAAACGGTTGTGTTCTTGATGTAAAGTGACCAATCAACTTGGGTACATTTATGGTGCTATGTTATCCCACCTCCTCGCTTTGTTAGGAGGGTTGAATGGAACAAATGTGCAAAATCCTTATGTATTTTCTTATAAGTAGAGGTATTCACTGCGTGTAACTTTTTTTTTTTTTAAGTTGCTGTGAATTTCTTGGATCCATTTAGGTCGTTAGGTCGTTTTCTAGCACCTAATGAGTTTCCCATCTTTTTCTGTTGATTTCTTAATCTAGCCCACATCTCTGCCTTCCTTTCTGCTACAGTAGATAAACTTCCTGTGCTTGTCTAAAGTGCTTTGACCCATTTGTGCCACTTTAGACAAGATTATCACAGCAATTCATTCCATTTTGTTTTCTGTTGAATCATTTACAGCAACAAATTAGTTTCCTTGGGCTACTATAATGAGGGTCACAAATAGGGTGGCTTAAAAATATTTGTCAGAGAAATTTATTCTCTCACAATTCCAGAGTCTAGGTGTCAGAAATCAAGGTGTTGGCAGGGCTGCGTTACCCCCTGAAGGTTCTAGGGGGAGACCCTTCCCTTGCTTCTTCAGAGCTTCTGGTGGATACTGGCAATCCTTACATTCCTTGGCTTGAAGCTGCAGTAGCTCCAGTCCGTGCCCTTGTCATTTCCTCGCCTTTGTTCCCTGTATGTCTGTGTGCAGGTGTCTTCACATGGCTTATAACGAAACCAGCATTGGATTTAGGATCCATGTGACTTCATCCTTACTTAATCACATCTGTAGGGACTGTTTTCAAATATGGTGATATTTCCAGGTGCCAGGGGTTAGGACTTGAACATGTCTTTGTGGGGAACACAGTTCACCCCATGACAGTGGGACTAGTTAGTCTAGGTGTGGAATGCTTCAGACAATGAAGAACTAATGCTACTCTGTCTTGATTTTGTCAATCTACCAGACAACTCTCATGGTCAGAAACATACTTTAAACCTCTTGGCAGAGGCATTGTCCTGAGTCTTAATAAGCTTTAGAAAAAGAGAAGTAAATAAATGAAAAACTTAAGATCTAACTAGTCTCTATTTCATTATTTCAGCATAACTTTGGTGTTGCCTCAATATTATTCAACTGATACCCTGAGAATAGGCTATTATTTCTGTGGAAATAATTATATTTATATGTATAGATATATGGTATATATTTATATATTTTACATATACATATATATTTATATATACTTTGTATATATATATATGGGCATATATTAGTTTAAGATTGGGGGAAAGGTTTTATAATGTTTTCTAAATATAGGCTCTTACTGCTGCCACTGTCTTCTTCCCTCCCTTCAGCTCCAGTCCTAAATGTCCACTGGAGCATTTAGGGGGTTTCTCACAGGTTTTTAAAAAATTGATAGGGGTTTCTCACAGGTTTTTAAAAAATTTTTTATTATTTGTTTTTAGGACTATTTCCTCTCCATTATGTAATTTCTCCAGAGTTTATTTTGGGATTCACCATCTTCATAGTGATCACGATTGATTATCACGATTGATTATCATGATTGATAATTCTGCCTTCATTTTTAATCTGAAATCTTAATGTTTTATTCACAGGGATAAATAAAACTTTTTCATCTGTAATTCAGAAGCTAAGTAAATAACAAAATGAAGCCAGTAAAGCATCTGTTGGCCTCTAATAGTAAAATGGCAAATGTTCCAGATTTAACATATAATAAAGGACTACTTAATTTGCCATTGTCACCTAAATCAAAGGAAAAACATAGTGCAAAATTAGTACATGATAGACTTGAACCAGTGGTCTTAAGATCTCCACCAACAGGAGAATCCATCGTAAGGTATGCTCTGCCCATTCCATCAAGTAAGACAAAGGAGTTCATAGCAGAAGATGAATTGATCAGAAAAATTACCAAACATCTGAAGATGGTAAGATGCTTGCTGGTGCCTGTATTGAGGATCCCCTTAACCATCTCCAGGTTTAGTGATTTGCTAGGAGGACTCACTGTACAGTTATATTAGTGGCTAAGGTATATCACAGTGAAAGGATAAAAAGCAAAATCAAAAAAGGAAGAGGCACATGGGGTGAAATCTGGAGGAAACTAGGTCCAAGCTTCTAACAGGAGCTGTAGCTGCCAGCCTTCGCCACAGCCACAGCAACGCGGGATTCGAGCCGCGTCTGCAACGTACACCACAGCTCACGGCAACACCGGATCCTTAACCCACTGAGCAAGGCCAGGGATCGAACCCGCAACCTCACAGTTCTTAGTCGGATTTGTCAACCACTGAGCCACGAAGGGAACTCCCATATAGGACATGTTTAATTCCTCCAGCAACAAATTGTGACAACACATGTGAAATGTCTGTCAGGGGAGCTCATTAGAGACTCAGTGCCCAAAGGGTTGGTCATCTAGGTCCTCTCTGCCTAGCATGTACTGAAATTCTAGACTTCCTGAAGGAAGGCGGGTGTTCAGCATAAATCATATAATACAGACATTTTAGGGACAGTGAGCCACTGTCATCAGTTAGTGATTATTGGGAGTCCTCATGAAGTCCAAGTTCTGAGACGCAAGCTGATCTTTCTAAGGATAGGGTTTTTAAAGTCTAACACCTGCTCTGTTAACATTCTCTGCACTTTAGAAACTTTAAGTGTTGGGGAAAAGAAAATCTTCCCTTCTCTGAGTTTTTTTTTTTTTTGGACAGTTGTCCAGAATTCAGTTGTAAATGTACCAAATACCAAGTGAAAACAATGAGTAATAGCACAAATATACAAAGAATATAGTTCATCAAACTTCCAAAATACAAGCTTGCTCAAAGTTGAAGGGTTTAGCTCAGAGAATTTCCTTTAAAAATGTGTGGCTTTCTGGTCTCCGTCTTCTGTTTTTCCCTTGATCTCTTCAAAGAAGAACATCAAGTCAGTCATATTTTGAGGAATACTTTGGTGGTAATTGGAGTTGATGCTTCAAATATTCATAGACCCTCTCCCTTCAACATAGAAATTGAAGAGCTATTGGGCCTTTCTTTGTTGCTAGGGAGGGTTCTAGGAGTGTTGCTCATTCTGCTTCTTCAGAATGATATGCAATGGGGCATGAGATGGTTCTGATATGGTTGGTTAAGTATCACATTTAATGTAGTAGTTTTTACACTATATAAGTACACAGTATGCTTTGATTTTCTCATAGGTTGTTTCTTCTTTGGAAGAAACCTATGGATTTAATATTCAAAATGAAGAAAAACCATTTATGAAGCCTGAACATGAAGGATTATCCTTATCTGTAAGTATATGTAATGCTAATGTAGATACATTAACGCTGAAAAGGGCTACGGTTTTCTTTTAGATGTTCTCAGAATGAATTCCTCATCCATGAAAATGATCCTTTTAGGAAACTTGAAAGTAGTGTACTGATTTTTCCATTGTCTGCCAACACTTGTCTTGAAGTTTAATTAAGGCATATCTCTATCTGGAGCCTGCTTTTAATGCTAGTCCCTCTCCTGTTTATTTAAGCTTGTGGTTGACTGTTGTTTTGAGATATATATTCTTCATTATGATAAAAGAATATTCTTCTAGTTCTACTTTGCTAAAAACAAAACAACAAAAAAAACCCAAACATTGAGGAAGTTACTGAGTTTTAACAAATATCTTTGTTGTATATATTGAAATGTTATAACTATTATGGTAATTATGTAGTTCTCATTCAATCTATTGATGAGAGAAATTATTTTTACATAGTTATTAATTGTGTACTTTGATATACTGTACTCATAGAGTGTTCTTCTATTTTACAGTTAGTTTTGTTAGGGATTGATTTGGCTTCATGTACCAAAACAGCTATGTTGAGTTTTTCAGTCCATGAACACAGTATGTTTCTGTATTTATTTGATTTCTTTGTCTTGTTTGATTTCTTTCATCAGCATTTTGTAATTTTCTTTATACAGATCCTATACGAGATTTGTTAGATTTATACATTAATATTTCACGGTTTTGGATTTTTTTTTTTTTTTTTTTTTTTTTTTTTTTTTTTTTTTTTTTTTTTTTTTTTTTTTTTTTTTGCTTTTTAGGGCTGCATATGTGGCATATGGAAGTTCCCAGGCTAGGTTTTGAATCAGAACTGCAGCTCCTGGCCGCCACAGACACAGCAACATGGAATCTGAGAGCCACATCCATGATTTACACCACAGCTCACGGCAGTGCTGAATCCTTAATCCACTGAGCGAGGCCAGGGATCGAACCCACATTGTCATGGATACTAGTCAGGTTCATTACTGCTGAGCCACAATGGGAACTCCTGGAATGATTTTTAATGGCATTATGGTTTTTTAAATTTTTTTATTAAAAAAAAATTTAATGATTTTTATTTTTTCCATTATAGTTGGTTTCAGGGTTCTGTTAATTTCTACTGTATAGCAAAGTGACCCAGTCACACATATGTATACATTTTTTTTTCTCGCATTATCCTCCATCATGTTCCATCATAAGTGACTAGATATAGTTCCCAGTGCTATACAGCAAAATTTCATTGCTTATCCATTCCAAAGGCAATAGTTTGCATCTATTAACTCTAGATTCCCAGTCCATACTGCTCCCTCCCTCTCCCCCTTGGCAACCACAAGTCTGTCCTCCAAGTGCATGAATTTATTTTCTGTGGAAAGGTTACTTTATGCTATATACTAGATTCCAGATATAAGTGATATCATATGGTATTTGTGTTTCTGACTTACTGCACTTAGTATGAGAGTCTCCATTTACATCCATGTTGCTGCAAATGGCATTATTTTTTTCTTTTTTATGTCTGAGTAGTATTCCATTGTGTATATATACTGCATCTCCTTAATCCATTCATCTTTTGATGGACATTTAGGTTGTTTTCATGTCCTGGCTATTGTGAATAGTGCTGCAGTGAACATACAGGTGCATGTATCCTTTTTAAGGAAAGTTTTGTCCGGATATGTTCCCAAGAGTGGGATTGCTATGTCATATGGTAGTTCTATATTTAGTTTTCTGAAGTTTTCTGTTTTCTGTAATGGTTGTACCAACTTATATTCCCACCAACAGTGTAGGAGGGTACCCTTTTCTCCACACCCTCTCAAGCATTTGTTATTTGTTTACCTACTAATGATGGCTATTCTGACAGGTGTGAGGTGGTACCTCATAATAGTTTTGATTTGCATTTCTTTAATAATTAATGATGTTGAGAATTTTTTCATGTGCCTATTGGCTATCTGTATATCTTTGGAGAAATGTCTATTCTGGTCTTTGGCCCATTTTTCAATTGGGTTGTTGGGTTTTTTTGCTGTTAATTAAATTGTTTGTATATTTTAGAGATTAAGCCCTTTTCACTTGCATCGTTTGAAACTATTTTCTCCCATTCTGTAAGTTGTCTTTTTGTTTTTTTTTTATGGTTTCCTTTGCTGTACAAAAGCTTGTCAGTTTGATTAGGTTCCATTGGTTTATTTTTGGTAGTATTTCTGTTGCCTTGGGAGACTGACCTGAGAAAACATTTGTATGGTTGATGTCAGAGAATGTTTTGTATTTGCTGTCTTCTAGGAGTTTTATAGTGTCTTGTTTTACGTTTAAGTCTTTAAGCCATTTTGATTTATTTTTATGCACGGTATGAGGGTGTGTTCTAGTTTCATTGATTCACACACGGCTCTCCAGTTTTCCCAGCATCATTTGATGAAAAGACTTTTTCTCATTTTATATTCTTGCCTCCTTTGTCGAAGATTAATTGGCCGTAGGTGTCTGGGTTTATTTCTGGGTTCTCTGTTCTGTTCCACCGGTCTGTATGTCTGTTTTGGTCCCAGTCCCACACTGTCTTGTTTACTGTAGCTTTGTAATATTGCCTGAAGTCCAGGGGAGTTATGCCTCCTGCTTGGTTTTTGTTCCTCAGGATTGCTTTGGCAATTCTGGGTCTTTTGTGGTTCCATATAAATTTTTGGATTGTTTGTTCTAGTACCGTGAAAAATGTCATGGGTAATTTGATAGGGATCCCACTAAATCTGTAGATTGATTTGGGTAGTATGGCCATTTTTGTGATATTAATTCTTCCAACCAGGAGCATGGCATATCTTTCCATTTCTTTGAATCCTCTTTAATTTCCTTGATTAATGTTTTGTAGTTCTCAGCATATAATTCTTCCACCTCCTTGGTCAGATTTATTCCCAGGTATTTAATTTCTTTGGGTGTGATTTTAAAAAGTATTGTATTTTTGTGTTCATTTTCTAATATTTCATTGTTAGTATACAAAAAACGCAGCTGATTTCTGAATGTTAATCTTGTATCCTGCTACTTTGTTGAATTCATTGATCAGTTCCAGTAGTTTTTGTGTGGAGTCCTTAGAGTTTTCTCTATGTAGTATCATGTCATCTGCATACAGTGACAATTTTACCTTTTCTCTTCCAATTTGGATACCTTTTATTTCTTTTGTTTGTCTGATTGCTGTGGCTAGGACTTCCAATACCGTGTTGAATAAAAGTGGTGAGAGTGGGCAACCTTGTCTTGTTCTAGATTTTAGTGGGAAGGCTTTCACCTTTTCTCCATTGAGAGTTATAGTAGCTGTGGGTTTGTCATAAATGGTTTTTATTATGTTAAGATGTGTTCCCTCTATACCCACTTTAAGAGTTTTTGTCATGAATGGATATTGGATTTTGTCCAATGCTTTTTCTGAATCTGTTGAGATAATTATGTGGTTTTTTACTTTTCTTTCATTAATGTGGTGTATGACGTTGATTAATTTGCATTTGTTGAACCATCCTTGTGAACCTAGGATGAACCCACTCGGTTATGGTATATGATCTTTTTTATATGTTGTTGTATTCAGTTGGTTAAAATTTTTTGAGAATTTTCATGTCTACATTCATCAAAGATATTGGCCTATAAGTTTTTTTCTTGGTGTTATCTTTGTCTGGTTTTGGTATTAGGGTGATGGTGGCTTCATAGAATGTCTTTGGAAAAGTTTAAGAAGGATGGGTATAAGTTCCTCTTTATATGTTTGGTAGAGTTTGCCTGTGAATCCATCTGGTCCTGGACTTTTGTTTGTAGGGAGTGTTTTTATTACAAATTCAATTTCATTTCTAGTGATAGGTATGTTCAGTTGATCTGATTCTGTTTCTTCTTGATTCAGTTTTGGCAGGCTGTAAGTCTCTAGAAAGTTGTCCATTCTAGGTTGTCAAATTTGTTGACATATACAATAATAATAGGAGACTACTCACATCAATGGACAGGTCCTCTGATGAGAAAATCAGAAAGCAACAGAGATCCTGAATGACACAAGAGATAAGTTAGACATTATTGACATTTTAAGGACATCACATTCAAAAAAATCAGAATATACATTCTTTACCAAGTGCATATGGAACGTTCTCAAGTATTGATCACCTACTGGGGCACAAAACTAATCTTAACAAATTTAAGAGTATAATGTCTTCTCTGACTATAATGGCATGAAACTAGAAAGCAACCAGAGGAAAAGAAATGAGAAAAAACTGACTACATAGAGACTAAACAGTATACTGCTAAAAAACTAATGGCTCAATGAGGAAATCAAAACGGAAATTAAAAAATACCTGGAGACAAATGACACTGAAGACACAACCATTCAAAATCTATGGGTTGCCACAAAAGCAGTGCTTAGAGGGAAGGTCATAGTGATACAGGTCTTCCTCAAAAACGAAGAAAAATCTCAAATTGACCACTTAACCCACCACCTAAACGAACTAGAAAAAGAAGAGCAAACCAAACCTAAAGTCAGCTGAAGAAAGGAAATCATAAAGATCAAAGAGGAAATCAATAAAATAGAGATTTAAAAAAACAATAAAAAAATCATTACACCAAGAGCTGGTTCTTTGAAAAGGTAAACAAAATTGACAAACCTCTGGCTAGACTCACCAAGAAGAGGAAAGAAAAAAACCCAATAAAATGAGAAATCTCAATGCATTCTGCAGAAATACAGAAAACCATAAGAGAATACTATGAACAATGGCATGTTTTTAATTTGAATTTCTACTTTGTTACTATATAGAAATATGATTGTTCTTTGTGTGGTGTTCTTAAATCTTGCAACCTTGCTCAATATACTTTTTCATTCTTGGAGTTTTTCTGTAGGTATTTGGGGTTTTGTACATACACAGTTATGTCACCCTCAAAGACAATTTTATTTCTTTCTGTCTAATCTGAATGCTTTTTGTTTCCTTCTCTTGACTAATTGTGCTGGCTTTGGTTTCCACTATTATACTTAATAACAGTGATGAGAACTGTCATACTTTACTCATTCTGACTGCTACTTCCACACACGTATGGAAATTTACTTTTCTACTTGTCTCCACCAGTACCACTTTGGTGAGGGAGTTGCAGTGCCACCTACTACTGCCAGTTAGCCCTCTCTACCCACTCTCCAGTTAGCCCTGCTGACATCACCTGGTGGGGGAAATGGAGGGCCAACTTTCACTGCCACATTATTTTTCACCCCTTTTACACATGGGGTGTTGGTGTAGCTTTTTCCATTGTGTTTGGCTTAAGTAGGATATGTATTGTTTAAAGGGTTTGTGTTATGGTAGAGTCCTTTGGCTTTTCTGGGGGCTTTTTGTGGGATCTGGGCTTCATGACACAGCAGGTTGCAGGCTGTTCCTCTGCCCCATCCATTTTATATGTAGAAAAAGAGAAAACCCAAGGAACTCATGTATTCATGTCCTGAGATCTCTGCCTTTCTCTTTCCACCTTTCAGAATTTTCCTGTGTTTATTCGTTGTTCTATGCCTGTGGTATTTTAGTAGGGAGGATTGGAGAAATGAGACTCATCCATGATGGCCAGAACTGAAAGTCCAAAACAATTTTTATCTTTGACATAATGTTATGTTCCGATGTCTAATTTGTCTGATAACTCTTTTTTTTTTTTGGTCTTTTCTAGGGCCCGTGGCATATGCATGTTCCCAGCCTAGGGGTCTAGTCGGAGCTGTAGCTGCTGTCCTATGCCACAGTCACAGCAACGCGGGATCCGAGCCATGGGATCTGAGCCACATCTGTGACCTACACTACAGCTCACGGGAACTCCGGATCCTTAATGCACTGAGCAAGGCCAGGGCTCGAACCCGCAATCTCATGGTTCCTAGTTGGATTCATTAACCACTGAGCCATGAATGGAACTCCATATGTGGTAACTTTCTTATTATTAGTCATTGCATATTACATCTTTGAGACTTTTGCTTTCCAAGCTGTCTATTAAGATATATTTTCTATTTCTTTGAAATGCATATATTTGAATCTTGCATTGTTATTCAGTCTGATAATCTGTCTTTTAATTGATGTGTTTAGTTCATTTACATTTAATTGATATAATTTAATGTATGTCATGTAATTATAATAAAATTTTAATGAAATAATGTGAATTAAGTCTGTTATCTTACTATTTTCTTTGTTTTTGTCCCATATGTTCTTTTCTATTTTATTTTGCATTAGTTATGCATTTTTAAGCATTTTGTTTCTTTCTTTTAAAGCTGTGCTTTTTTTTTATGCATGCTTTAGGATTCACTATGTATCTTAAACATATCACAGTCTATCTTGTTAGTTTATTTTTGACCCCACTTGTGGCATGTGGAAGTTACTGGTTCAAGGATCGAACCTGTACCACAACAGTGACCCAAGCCACAGTAGTGACAATGCTCAATCCTTGAGCACTAGGCCACCAGGAAATTTCTTATAGTCTACCTAGAATTAATATTATATTACTTCATTTCTAATGTAAGAACCTTAGAGCAGTGTAATTCCATTTACTTGACTTAGATTTTTTGTTATATTATTATTTCCTCTTTTTTTCCTGTCTTAAAGATTTTCTTTTTATCTTCAGATTTCAACAATTTGCTAAGATATGTGTAGGTGATATTTTCTGTATATTTATTCTGCTTGGAGTCCATCAAGCTGAATCTTTGACTTGATGTTTTTCATCATATTTGGAAAATTTCCATTCATTATTTCTTCAAGTTGTTTACTGCCTCCCTTCTCCTTTTTATGAGACTCCAATTATACATGTATTAGATTGCATGATACTGTATAAGTCACTTACATTCTATTCATTTACTTCAGTGTTTCCTCTTTCTATTCTTCAGTTTGGAGAATATATATTACACTATCTTCCAGTCACTTCTGTGGTGTCTGAGCTGCTGTTAAATCCTATCCAATTTAATTTTTATTTCAGATATTATTTTCACATTATCTTTTGGTTTCTTCTTAGGGGTTTTATATTTTTCCTATCAGAGCTGGTTTCATCTCTTCACTAGTATATCTGTATTTTCCTGCAGTTTTTTTTTTTTTTTTTGTCTGCACCTGTGGCATATGAAAGTTCTTGGGCCGGGGATCAAATCCAAGCTGCAGCTGCTGCCTGGGCAATAGCTGTTTCAATGCCATATCCCTAACCTACTGCACCAAGCTGGATATCAAACCCATGCTGCTGCAGAGACAATGCTGGATGTTTAACCCACTATAACACAGCAGGAACTCCCTGCAAAGTCTTTTTATCAGTAACAAAATTTTAAAACTGTCTTGTCTGCTAATTGCAGTAAATGGGTTATCTGTGTTTGCGTTACTATTTTTTGTTTTCATTATAGGTTATATTTTCCTTTTTCTTCATATGTTTTGTAATATTTTTTTCTTTTTAGGGCCACATGAATGGCATATGGAAGTTCCCAGGCTAGGGGTTGAATCGTAGCTGCAGCTGCTAGCCTGGGCCACAGTCGTGACCTTCACCACAGGTCATGGCAACGCCAGATCCTTAACCCACTGAGCGAGGCCAGGGATGGAACCCACATCCTCATGGTTACTAGTCAGATTTGTTACTGCTGAGCCACAACAGCAACTCCCTGTTTTGTAATTTTTAAAATTGGATCCCCAGCATTGTATTTAGAAGAACGTTGGAAATTGTGGTACTATATTTTGTTTGGCAGGGAATGCTTGCCCTTTACATTCTGGAATTTAGGATGAAGGGCTAACCATTCCCCTTACTCTAATAGTTGAACAGAAATTGATCTGTGTGTTTAATTAGGTTTTTGACTGTTTAATTCGTAATCTCTTCTATTGCTGCTTCTCCAGGGTGGCTGATTTCTTTGATCTTGCTAGTATTTTAGCTGGCAGGAGTTCAGGCCTCTTTTTTTTTTTTTTTTTTTTTTGTCTTTTTAGGGCTACATTCACAGCATAAGGAGTTTCCCAAGCTAGGGGTCGAATCAGAGCTGTAGCTGCTGCCATACACAATATCCACAGCGATGCCAGAAACAAGCTGCATCTGCAACCTATACCATAGTGCACAGAAATGCCGGATCCTTAATCCACTTGGTGAGGCCAGGAATCGAACCTACGTCCTCATGGATGGTAGGTTCATTTCCATTGAGCCACTATGGGAACCCCAAGCCTGGTGCAGTGGGTTAGGGATATGGCATTGCCACAGCTATGTATGTTCTTACTGCCATTTTATTAACTGTTTTGGATTTTTGTTGCTCTTTTTTCTTCCCTTATTCTCTTGTCTCCTTTCACAAGATTACTGTCTTTAATGTTGTATTTGAGCTGATTTTTCTTATTTGTGTATCAATTGTAGATTTTTGGTTTTCAGTTACCTTGAAGTTTTGATATAGGAGTCTATATATAAACGAGATTGTTTTAAGTTGTTGGCTTCTTAATTGCACGTGTGTCTCCAGTGTTTTGCATTTGTACTCTCTTCTCATGATTCTGATTTTGGTAGCACAATTATGCATGGATGATTTAGTATCTTTATATATGCCTTTACTGGTGAGCCTTGTCATTTGTGATGTTTTTGTTTCTGGTTGTGGCCTTTTCTTTTCTGCTTATAGAAGTTCCTTTAGTATTTGTTGTAAAGCTTGTTTAGTGTTGCAGAAATCTCTTAGCTTTTGTTTACCTACAAAGGTTTTGATTTCTCCTTCAAATCTGAATGAGAGCCTTTCTGGGTAAAGTAATCTTGGTTGGAAGTTTTTTCCTTTCATCATATTAAGTATATCATGTCACTCCCTTCTGGCCTGCAGAGTTTCAGCTGAAAAATCTGCTGATAACCTTAGTGGGGTTCCTTTGTATGTCATTTATTTCTTTTCCCTAGCTGCTTTCAAATTTTCTCTTTGTCTTTAATTTTGGTCATTTTGATTAATATGTGTCTCAGGGTGTTCTTCCTTTGGTTTATTTTATACGGTACTCATTGTGCTTCCTGGATTTGAGTGAGTGGTTCCTTTCCCATGTTAGGGGAGTTTTCAGCTATTATCTTTTTTGTTTGTTTGTTTTTTTGCCTTTTATGTAGAGCCGCACCTGCGGCATATGGAGGTTCCCAGGCTAGGGGTCTAACAGGAGCTGTAGCCGCTGGCCTTCGCCACAGCCACAGCAGCGCGGGATCCGAGCCGCTTCTGCAACCTTCACCACAGCTCACGGCAACGCCAGATCGTTAACCCACTGAGCAAGGCCAGGGATCGAACCCGCAACCTCATGGTTCTTAGTCGGATTCATTAACCACTGAGCCACAACGGGAACTCCTCAGCTATTATCTTTTCAAATATTTTTTCTGTCCCTTTCTTTCTCTCTTCTCCCTCTGGCATGCCTATAACATGGTGCATTTAATGTTATCCCAGAGTTCTCTGAGACTCTTCTCATTGCCTTTCAATCTTTTATCTCTTTTCTCTTCTGCATTAGTGATTTCCACTAATCTGTACTCCACCTCGCTGATTCATTCTTCTGTCTCCTGTATTCTACTGTTGGCTGCTTCTAATGAATTTTTTATTTCAGTTATTGTACTTTGCATCTCTTCTAGTTTAATTTTTACATCTTGTATTTCTTTGCTCAGTATTTCCTGTAAATTATCAGTCTTTGCCTCCAGTTTGTTTCCAATGTCTTGCATCATCTTCAGCATCAACAGTCTAAAGTCTTTTTCCTAGAGGCTGATAATCTCATCACTGAGCTGTTTTTCTGTTTTTTTTTTTCTCTTTCCCTTATCTGAGTTATGGTTTTCTGTCTTTTCATTTTTATAGGTTTTCGGTGTGGTGACCTTTTTGCAGACAATAGAGTTGTAGCCTCTCTTACTTTTAGTGTTTGCCTTCCCTGTGGCTGAAGTTGGTATGGGGGGGCTTGCTGTAGGCTTACTGATGGGAGGGACTGGTGCCTGTCCACTGGTAGGTGGGGCTGATTCCTATCCCTCTGGTGGGTGGGGCTTGTCTCTGGATGAGATTAGAGGTGGCTGCATGCCTGAGGGGGCTTTAGGCAGCCTGATTACTGATGGGTGGGGCTGTGATCCCACTTGGATTATTGTTTGGCCTGGAGCTTTTCAGCACTGATGGAAGGGGCGAGATTTTCCCAAAAATGGCTACCTCCAGAGAAATGCAGGCTGATGAATGTTCCCAAGAGCTTTGCCTCCAAGGCCCTTCCCCCACAACAAGCCACAGTCAACCCTATTTTCCCAGGAGATCCTCCAAGAATTGCAGTCAGGGTTGACCTGGATTCCTATGGAGACTTTTCTTTGCCCTGGGACCCAGTGCATGTGAAAGAACGGGGTCTCCTTTTCCCCCAGTCCTGTGGAGCTCCTGCACACAAGGCCCGCTGGCCTTCAATGCCAGATGCTCCAGGGGCTCTTTCTTCCTGTGCCAGATCCCCAGGCATTGCCGTGAGCTGTGGTTGTAGACACGGCTTGGATCCTGCGTTGCTGTGGCTGTGGTGAAGGCCGGCAGCTACAGCTCCTGTTAGACCCCTAGCCTGGGAAGCTCCATATGCCGCGGGTGCAGCCCTAGATAAGGCAAAAAGACAAAAAAAAAAACTTTCTTCTTTGAACTACTTTTGTTGTATCCCATAGGTTTTGGATCTTGGTGTTCTCATTTGTCTGTACTGTTTTTTTTATTTACTCTTTGATTCAAATGAGCCATTGGTTGTTTAGTAGTATATTGTTTAGCCTCCATGTCTTTGTGTTTTTTGCAGTTTTTGTCCTTATAGTTGATTTCTAGCCTCATAGTGTTGTGGTCAGAAAAGATGCTTGATATTTCAGTTATTTTAACTTTATCAGAGTTGGCCTTGTGGGCCAGCATGTCATCTGTCCTGGAGAATGTTCCACGTGTGCTTGAAAAGAATGTGTATTCTGGTGCTTTGGGGTGCAGTGCCCCATAAGTACAAATTAAGTTCATCTGGTCTACTGCATCTTTTAAATCCTGTGTTTCCTTGTACATTTTCTGTCTGGATGATCTGTCCATTGACATAAGTGTGGTGTTAAAGTCCAGCACTGTTATTTTGTTATTGTCATTTTATCCTTTTACGTCCGTTAACATTTGCCTTATATATTGAGGTGCTCCCATGTCGGGTGCATGTATATTTACAATTGTTATATCTTCTTCTTTGATTGATTTTTTTGGTCATTACATAGTGTCCTTTGTCTTTCATAACAGATTTATTTTAAAGTCTACTTTGTTGTATATAAGTATTGCTACTCTGGCTTTCTTCTGATTTATTTCCATTCGTGTGGATTACCTTTTTCCATCACCTCACTTTCAGTGTCTCTAGATCTGAATTGAATTTCTAGTAGGCAGCATGTCTACAGATCCTGCTTTTGTATTTTTTTAGCCAGTCTCTGTGTTTTGATTGAAGCATTTAATCTCTTTACATTTATATATGTTCCTATTACCATTATGTTAATTGTTTTGGGTTTGTTTTTGTAGGTGTTTTTTCCTTTTCTTTTGTTTTCTTCTCTTGTGTTTGGAGGACCATCTTTAGTGTTAATGTTTGGATTCCTTTTGTGTGTGTGTATATTATATAATTGTTTTTGCAGTTACCATGAAGTTTTTGTATAGCACTCTGCTGCTTTTTGTTTGCACATATTAGCCCAAGCCCTCTCCTCCGCCACACCCCCTCTAGGTATGGATGTAGCCTTGATTATTGGCTCATTTACAAAGTGTTTGTACTGTGAAATTCACATCGTCAGGTGTTCTTTGTATTCTCTCGATTTTGCTATCCTCAAGGAAAGAATGATACATTTTTATTTTATATATATTTTTTCTTTTGAGGATCTTAACACTAGCGTGAAGGCTTCTCATATCTTTTTGTATCCAGATCATCATAAGTGACGTTTTTCCTTTTTTTTTTTTTTTTTTTTTGCTTTTTAGGGCCACACTTGCAGCATATGGAAATTCCCAGACTGTGGACTGAATTGGAGCTACAGCTGCTGCCACAGCCACAGCAACACCAGATCTGAGCCACATCTGTGACCTGCACCACAGCCCACAGCAAAGCTGGATCCTTAACCTGCTGAGTGGGGCCGGGAATTGAACCCACATCCTCATGGATACTAGTTGGGCTCATTACCACTGAGCCACAACGAGAACTCCCTTGCCACTTTTTTAAGGATCTTTTTTTCTTCTTTTTATGGCCATACCTGTGGCATGTGGACGTTCTTGGGCCAGGAGTCGAATTGGAGGTGCAGTTGCAGCCTACACCATAGCCATGACAACACCAGATCTGAGCCACATCTGCAACCTATGCTGCAGCTTTTGGTAATACTGGATCCTTAACCTACTGAGCGAGGTCACGGATCAAACCTGCATCCTCACAGAGACAATGTTGTGTCCTTAACCTGCTGAGCCACAATGGGAACTCCCTCTTTTAAGGATTTTTTAGTATGCTCCCCAGTGGTTTTCTGTTTCATTGGTCTGATTAGGACAAATGGCTACCCTGGGAACGTAGCCATTAACCAGTCTGGAAAATTTTGCTCTTATTATCAATATGATTATCTATGCACATTACCCTTCCCAAAATATTAAGGAAGAAAAGACTGATCAATATAGGATAAGCAACTGATAATCTCTATTATAAAGATATTCTGCTTGTCCCATAATATTACTGTTATAATTTTTGAGGATTTTGATATCTATGTAGAAGATCTTTCCAAATGTCTGTCATCTTAGTTTGTTTTTTCCCTCCAATGATCTTGCCTTCTTACCTGCCTCAACCAGTAACTGACAAGATAATATCCTCTGTCTTTGTCATAGCCATTAACTAACTTTTTCAATTTAAATTACAGTCATCTTAATCTCTGGCCTCTGTCTCCTGTATTTACTATTCAGTCTGTCTATCCAGAGTCCTTTGAGTATATTGTTAATACTAAACCATTGGTTCTACCACTTTTTACTGTCTAAAGTTTTGTGTTCTTACTTTTCTTGTTTAAATTTCATGGTTTACTATTATTTTTGCTCCTTTGCTTATGTACTTAACTCTCTTGCCCTGCCCCGCTTTATTGATCTTATTTTGTTACACTGTAACTGTGATCAAATTGATCTTCATCTTCTATTTGTGACACCTGAATGTGGGTAGAAGAAAATCCCAAAGTATGCTAATGGTTTTACTTTATATTTATTATTGGTAACTCTAGTTAATTCACTTTCCACTTTCCTGAATGACTATTGTAGTTTCCCTGTCTCTCCTATATGATTATAGCTATTTGCCATGATAAAAAAGTGCAAACCTTTGTGTTTAGAATATATTGTTGAGGGAACATATGAGGATTCTAATTATATATAAGCATCTGAGATTTGTTTGTCTTGGATCAAATCTCTGATTTACAAATCATTACTAAAAGAGATTTCGTCCTTATAACATTTTAATATATAATTTTTTTTCCCCTCAAAATTGTCCGTTGTTCATTAAGTTAAGGTGAAAGACTACACCTCTTGGCAAGTATATGTATAATCAAAGTCATAATCAGCATTCATTTTTAACACAGAGTTATTATAAGGTATATTCAGGAATATAATTATTTTTTGCTGTGCCTAAATTTTCAGGAGTCTAAGACTGGGATGCTTGATTTTCTGTGACTTTATAGAGGAGAGACATAGCTGGGTATACCATTAATGGGCCATTCCCCAGAATGTACTTTCTTTCATGCTTTCTTTTGTGAGAATTTGCTAGTATAGCATTTGGGGCATAGTTTCTTCTCTTATGCATTTGAAGGGACATAAATTTCATGCACAAAACTATTTTCAAAAATAGTTAAATATACTTAAATATAGATGGATATGTATATGGATTCTTAAATAAAAGTAACTTGCCCTTTTATTGCTTTTTTCATAAGGTTGGAGATGATCTGAATGGATTCTTGGTATGTTGCTCACAGTCTGCAACTCAGTTAGAAGAAGCAGCCAAGGAAGAATATAACGTATGTATTCTATGTAAACTGCCAAGTATATTACTTAATATTTAATTACTAGTTACCAATAGTATTGATTAGTAATAAAGCATTAACTGGTAATATTAGTACTGAGTAAATTACTATTAGCTATTAATAAACATTTTAGTAATGACATTTAAATTTATATTGGTTGTTTGATCTTGAATATGATAATCCAGTCAGTAATATTCGTCTAGATATAGTGTCTTAAGTAGTTATTTGAAATAAGTATTTATTTTATTCTTAACGTAGGCATTTATATCCGTGAATTTTCCTTTAAGTACAGCATTGATTGGGTCGTTAGTATTTTCATATGTGGTATTTATATTTTACTGTGTTTTTAAAATAAATACGTTTACATTACAAAAGTTATATGTCATAATTAATGAAAATTTAAAAATAAAAATATACAAAAAAAATAAAAGTTGATATATTCCTATTTCCCTAACCAACTGTTGTTAACATATTCTTGTTTACTTTCCTATTTTTCCATAGTTATACATATTATTTTTAAATTAAAGAATGCCATGTATATTATTTGGTAATGCATTTTCTCAATTTTGTGTGTTTTGAAAAGTAAAATTTATTGTATTTTAGCTGATTAAGGTATTGTGAAACATTTGAAAAAAGTGTTAAAAGTACATAGGGAATTAATTATATGCAATGTTACTCTAATATATAAGCACCAGTAACAGAATATATTTACTAGTGTTTTGCTGAATGTGTATATGTATATGCATATGTATACGTATATGTATATGTATACATGTATATATATATATACACACACACACACACAACCACAACCATTTTTACATTTATATACACATTTTCTAGTTTTTTAATTATAAAACAAATGTACTGTCTTAAGTATTTTTAATTGTACAGTTCAGTGGTATTAAGTACATTTATATTGTATAACCATCACTAGCTTCCATTATAGAACTCTTTTCATGTTGCAAAACTGAAACTGTGTGCATTTAAACAACTCTCTGTGACCTCCCACCAACCCCTTTGGCCTCTGATAACCAACATTCTACTCTGTTATGTTAAAGTTTTTGTTTTTGTTTTGGTTCCACAAATATTTTGTTCGTTTTGATCACGCAGTATTTTTCTTTCTGTGTCTGGCTTGTTTTACTTATCATAATCTCTTACAAATTCATCAGTGTTGTCACAAATGAGAGGATTTCATTCTTTTTTATGGCTGGATAATATTCCATTTTGTATGTGTATCACAGTTTCTTTATCCATTCAACAACTGATGGGCACTTTAATATCTTGGCTATTGTGAATAATGCATGAGAGTGCAGATAACTTTTTGAGATACCTATTTTGTTTCCTTTGCATATATACCTGAAAGTGGGATTGCTAGATCATGTGTTATTTATGTTTTTAATTATTTTAGGAACCTATGTACTATTTGCCATAGTGGTTATAACCAATTTATACTCCCAGAAACAATGCCTGATGGTTCCCTCTCGCCACATCCTTGTCAGTTCTTGTCTTCTCCTGTCTTTTTGATAATATCTGTTTTCATTAGTTGGGTGGTGTTATGTCATGTGATTTTTATTTCCATATCTCTTATAATTAGTTATGTTGAGCACTTTCCATGTACCTGTTGGTCATTTGTATGTCTTTTTTGGAAAAGTATTTATTCATTTTTGTATTTCTTTGCCCATTTTAAAATCAGGTTATTTGTATTTTTGCTATTGAGTTGTATGAGTACTTTGTATATTCTCTATAGTAACCCTTTATAATATATATGGCTTGAAAATATTTTCTCCCCTTCCATAGATTGCCTTTTCATTTTGTTGATTGTTTCCTTTGCTGTGCAGTGTTTTTTTAGTTTGATGTAGACCCATTTATTTATTTTTGCTTTTGTTAAGCTTGGGGTTTTAGTGTCATGTACAAGAAATTATTGCTAAATCCAATTTCTAAAGTTTTTCTCCTATATTTAGTCCAGAAATTTAAGTTTAGATCTTGTATTTATGGATCCATTCTGAGTTAATTTTTATGTATGGTGTAAGGAAAGGGTTGCACTTTATTCTTTTTATTTGGATATCGAGTTTTCTGAGCACTGTTTGTTGAAGAGATTATTCTTTCACATTCAGTACTCTTGTCAAAAATTATTTTGCCATATATGCAAGGGTTTCTTTCTTTCTTTCCTTCCTTTCCTCCCTTCCTTCCTTTCTTCCTTCTTTCTTTCTTTTTTTTGCTTTTTAGTGCCGTACCCATGACATACAGAGGTTCCCAGGCTAGGGGTCTAATTGGGGATATAGCTGCTGGTCACAGTCACAGCAACACCGGATCTGATCTGTGTCTGTAACCCATACCACAGCTCATGGCAATGTCAGATCCTTAACCCACTGAGTGAGGCCAGGGATCGAACGTGAAACCTCATGGCTCCTAGTCAGATTTGTTTCCACTGCACCACGATGGGAACTCCTACAAGGGTTTTCAATTCTCTTCCATTGGTTTGTATTTCTCTCTTTTAAATTATTTTTTATTTAAAAACTTTAGATATAATTGACAACACTGTGTTAGTTTTAGGTGTACATATGCATCTAACTTTATGTTAGTTTTTTTCCTTTCTTTTAATTGCACCCATGGCATTTGGAAGTTCCTGGGCCAGTGGTCAAATCAGATCTGCAGCTGAGGCCTATGCCACAGCCATGACAACACTGGATCCAAGCTACAGCTGTGACCTACACTGCAGCTTGCAGCAACACCAGATCCTTAACCCACTGAGCGAGGCCAGGGATCAAACCTGAATCCTCATGGAGACTACTATGGGTCTTTAACCTGCTGAGTCACAATGGGTACTCCCAGCACTGTCGTAATTACTGTTGCTGGAGCATATTTTGAAATGACATAGTTTGAGCCTTACATCTTTGTTTTGCTTTTTCAAGAATTTTTTATCTATTTGGAATCCCTTAATACTCCATATGAATTTTAATTTTTTTTCTTCAAAAAATACCATTGAGATTTTGCTAGGGATTACATTGAATCTGTAGATTGCTTTGGGTAGTATGGACATTTTAACAAAATATTAAGTCTTCCAATCCATGACCATGGGGTGTCTTTCCATCTATCTCTATGTTTTTTTATTTCTTTTAGCAATGTTTTATAGTTTCCTGTGTTAAAATTTTTCATTGCTTGGTTAATTTTATTCCTAAATGTTATTTTTTTTATGGCTGTACCTGCAGCATATGGAAGTTCCTAGGCTAGGGATTGAGTTTGAGCTGCAGTTGCAACAATGCCAGATCCTTTAACCCACTGTGCTGGGCCGGGGATCAAACCCATACCTCTGAAGTGATCTAAGTTGCTGCAATCAGATTCTTAACTAATTGTGCCACAGCAGAAACTCCTATTCCTAAATATTTTTAATCTTTTTTTGATGCTGTAGTAAATGGGATTGCTTTCTTAATTTTCTTTTTGGATTAGTCAACATATAGGAATGCAACTGACTTTTAAAGTGTTGATTTTGTGCCTGGCAGTCTTACTGAATTTGTTTATTCTACCTTTTTTTTTTTCCTGTGGAGTCTTTAGGTTTTTCTATACGAGATCATATCATGCAGAAATAAATTTTCTTATTTTCCAGTTTTATGACTTATGATTCTTTCCAAATTTCTCTATCTGGAACTTTCAGTACTATGTTGAACAGTGGTGGGCAGCCTTGCTTTGTCCTTGATCTTAGAGGAAAAGCTATCAGTCTTTCCCCATTAAAATGAAGTCAGGTGGCCAGTTAATACATGGTTGCTTTTTATTTTTTTCTTTTGTCATTTTTAGGACTGCACCCACGGCATGTGGAGGTTCCCAGGCTAGGGGTCTAATTGGAGCTACAGCTGCCGGCCTACGCCACAGCCACAGCAATGCGGGATCCAAGCCACGTCTGCAACCTACACCATAGCTCACGGCAATGCTAGATCCTTAACCCACTGAGCAAGGCCAGGTATCGAACCTCAACCTCATGGTTCTTAGTTGGATTTGTTTCCGCTGAGCCATGGTAGGAACTCCTATACATGGATTTTTATGTTGCATTAGTTTCCTTCTGTTCTTAGCTTATTGAGTGTCTTTATCATAAAGGAGTATTACAGTTTGTCAAGTGCTTTTTTTCTTCTATTGAGATGATCATGTCATTTTTGTCCATTTTGTTTTTGTGGCATATTACATTGTTACTTATTCATACATCAACCTATCCTTGTGTTCCAGGTATAAATCCTACTCGGTTATGCTGTATGATCCTTTTAATATGCTTTTGAATTCTGTTTAATAGTATTTTGTTTAGGATTATTTCAGCAACATTATCCAGGGATATTGGTCTATAGTTTCTTTTTCTTGTGTCCTTGTCTGGTTTTGGTATCAGGGTCTCATATCCATCAGGTGATGCTGGAATAGTTTTGAGAGTGTTCCCTCTTTTTTGAGTCTTTGGAAGAGTTTGAGAAGGATTGCTGTTATTTATTTTTTCATATATTTGGTAGAATTCTCCAACAAAGCTATCTAGTTCTTTTTTTTTTTCTTTGTTGTTGTGAGGTTTCTGTCTGTTGCTTCAGTGTCCTCACTAGTTATATAAGTCTGTTCAGATTTTTAATTTTTTTCTTGGTTTGGCCTTGGTAGGTCCTATTTTTCTAGAAATTTATCCATTTCTTCTAGGTTATCCAATATTTTGGCATATGATTGTTCATAGTGAGCTGTTACAATCTTTTATCTTTCATTGGACATCACTGTAATATCTTCTCTCTCATTTCTAATTTTAGCTATTTGTCTTCTTTCTTTTTTCTTTGCTTAATCCAGCCAACAGCTTGTCACGTTTGTTAATCTTTTCAAAAAACAGCTCTTGGTTCATTGATTTTTTTTTTTCTATCTTCTATTTCATTTAACTCTGTTTTAACATTTATTATTTCCTTCTTTCTGGCCATTTCAGGTTCAGTTTGTGCTTTTTTGTTGTTGTTGTTCCTTTAGGTGTAAGGTTAGGTTATTGTTATGAGAAATTCTTTTTTAATGTAAACTTACCACTATAAACTTTCTCTTAGTACAGTTTTTGATGAATCCTCTAAGTTTTGGTATTTTGTGTTTTCATTTTCATTTGTCTCAAATATTTCCTTTTTTTGTCTTTTTCCTTATCTAGGGCTGCACCTGCGGCATATGGAGGTTCCCAGGCTAGGGGTCTAACAGGAGCTGTAGCTGCCGGCCTTCGCGAAAGCCACAGCAACGCGGGATCTGAGCTGCATCTGCAACCTACACCACAGCTCACGGCAACTCCAGATCCTTAACCCACTGAGCAAGGCCACAGATCAAACCCGTAACCTCATGGTGTTCCTAGTCAGATTCGTTAACCACTGAGCCACGACGGGAACTCCTGTCTCAGATATTTTCTGAATTCTTTTGTGATTTCTTTGACTTCATGGGTTAAGAGCAGGTTAATTTTCATGTATTTATTGATTTTCCTGTTTTCTTTCTGATGTTTATTTCTAGTTTCATTGTGTTCAAGAAGATATGTGTTTTTCATACTCTTAAAATATGTTAAAACTTGTTCTGTGTTGTAACATGTGGTCTGTCTTGGAGAATGTTCCATGTGTGCTTGAGAAGAACATGTATTTTTCTGTTATTGGATAAAGTGTTCTGTATATGTTTTTTATGTGTATTTAGTTTATAATATTGTTCAAGTCATCCATTTTCTTATTATATTCTCTCTGAATAATCTGTCTATGACTAAAAGTGGTGTATCGAAATCTCCTGTTATTACTGTGTTGCTTTCTATATCTCCAGTTTTCTTAGTGTTTGGTTCATGTGTTTGACTCTAATGTTAAATGAGCACATATTTATAATTTTTATTTCTTCAGTTTGAATTGACCCTTTTATCAATGTCATTCTTTGTCTTTTTTAATAGTTTTTGTCTTAAACTTTATTTTGTCTGATATAATAATGGCTATTATTGCTTTCTTTAGGTTCCTGTTTGCATAGAATATCTTCTTTCAACCTTTCCCTTTTAGCTGTGTGAGTCCAGAGATGTAAAGTTATTCTTTTCTAGGCAGGTATTTTTGGATTTTTTTAAAAAAAAAGTTCAGCTAATCTCTGTCCTGTAATCGGTACATTTAAATCATTTCCATTTCATATGTAATGTGATGTATCTTTGTGTAGCTTTCTTTAGATATTTATCTGGAGTTGTTTCGGTTACTTTAATTTGTAAGTCCATTTCTCACCTCAGATTTGGGAAGCTTTCAGTCATTATTTCTTCATATGTTCTCTCTCCCTTTCTTATGGGGAAAGATGTACTGTTACATTTTTGTTAATTGTTTTCTGTGTGTCTGGTATTTTTGTTCCTCTTTGTCCTCTCTTGCTCTCTTTTGCTGATTTTTGTTGATTTTTGTAATAACATGTTGATTCCTTTCTCATTTACCATTATGTATATTCTATAGATATTCTTTTGTGGTTATCATTGCAATTACATAAAACTTCTTAAAGCTATAAAAGTCTCTTTAAATTAATTATACTTAAGTTCAGTAACAGATAAAAACTCTAGTATTTTACATCCTTACCTCCTCCTACTTTGTTACTGACGATACAGTTATATCTTTTTGTAGTGCCTTTCCATTAGCATAATTTTATAATTACTTTTTATCGTTTTAAAATAAATTTTGTACCATATGTATAAGTAATTCAATCACTTGTTTTACAATATGCCAGGATTCTATATTTCTTGATATATTTACCTTTACCAGGTAATTTTGTATTTCATATGGTTTTGTATTGTTTATTGTCCTTTCTCTTCAGTGTGTAGTATTCTTCAGCATTTTTTGTAGGGAAGATGGTAATGAACTCCCTCAACAATATTTTACCTGCAACAGTACTGGTTTTACCCACATTTTAGAAGGAGAATTTTGCAAGATATAATATCCATGGCAGTTTTTTCTTTCAATACTTTGAATATATCATCTTATTACCTTCTAGTCTGAAAGTTTTCTGGTTAGAAATCTGTGATGATCTGTTAGGAACTTCCTTGAGTGTAATGAGTTATTTTTCTCTTACTCTTTTCAAGATCTTCTCTGTCATTGTGACTTTGAATAATTTGTGATGTATCTTTGCATAGATTTCTTTAGATATTTATCTGGGGTTGTTTAAGTTACTTTAATTTGTATGTCCATTTCCCACTTCAGATTTGTGAAGCTTTCAGTCATTATTTCTTTATATGTTCTCTTTCCCTTTCTTTGTTACTCTTGTATTCCCATAATGTTTATGTTCTTCATGATATACCATAAGTACTTTAGATTATCTTCATTTTCCTCATACTGTTTTCCCCTTAAAAAAATTTTTTTATAGTTGATTTCCATTGTTCTGGCAATACAGAAAAGTGACCCAGTCGTATACCTATAAACACTGTCTTTTCTCATATTACCTTTCATCCTGCTACATCACAGGTGATTGGACATAGTTACCTTTGCTATATTTTTCTAGTTCCATATTTAATTGAGATTATATGATATTTATTTTTCTATTTATCTTTCCCTGAGGACATTATGATAATGTCCTCAGGGTCATGTTGTCACAGATGACAAGATTCATTCTTTTTATGAGTGATTCATGTATCTCACATTTTCTGTATCCATATCTAGTTGTTTCCATATCTTGTCACAGATGGCAAGATTCATTCTTTTTATGAGTGATTCATATATCTCACATTTTCTGTATCCGTATTTAGTTGTTTCCATATCTTGGCAAACATAAGTGATATTGCAGTCAACATGAGGGTGCCTATATATTTTTGGTATAGTGTTTTCCTTTCCTTGGGATGAATACTCAGAAGTAGAATTATTGGATCATATGGTAGTTCTATTTTAAAAATTTTAAGAAATCCCTATACTACTTTCTGTAGTGGATGACCAATTTACATTCCCACCAACAGTGCATGAGGGTTCCCTTTTCTTTACATTGTTTCCAACACTTGTAATTTGTTGTCTTTTTGATTATAGCCATTGTGACAGGTGTGATGTGTTTACTGCATTGTGATTTTAATTTGCATTTCCTTGATGATTAGTGATCTTGAGCATCTTTACTTATACTTGTTCACCATCTGTATATCTTCTTTGAAAACAGTCTCTTCAGATCTCCCTATTTAATAAATGAATTTAAATTTATTAAAAAATTTCCCTTTTGTGTACTTTCTCCATTGGTTGTTTAAAAGACTGTTTAATTTTCACATACTTGTGAATTTAAAATTTTTCTTTTGTTATTGATCCTTAGCTTTATTCCATTGTGGTCAGAGAAGATATTTTATATGATTTCACTCTTTTAAATATATTGAGGTTTTTTTGGGTTTTTTTGGTGACTAAACAGATGTTCTATTCTGGAGCATAGTCTATGTGCACTTGAGAAGAATGTTTATTTTATTGTTGTTGGGTGGAATGCTGTACATATTTATACATGTATCTGTTGATCTAATTGGTCTAGTGTTGTTCAAGTCCTCTAATTACCTGTTGTTCTTTTATCTCGATGTTCTTTCCATTAATGAAAGTGAGGTATTAAATATTATGATTATTACTGTAAAACCTATTTCCTCATTTCTGCCAATGTTTGCTTCATTTATTTCGTGACTGTAGTTTGGGGCATGTATGTTTGCAATTGTTAAATCGTCATGTTTAATTGACCCTTTTAATCAATATGTAATGCCATTCTTTGCCTCTTGCTAGAGTTTTTGACATAAACGGCATTTTGTCTGATATTTTTATTACCATTTTCTTACTATTAGTTTAGAATAACTTCATCCATCCTTTCACTTTCAGCCTATTTTTATATTTATAACTAGAGTGAGTCTCCTCTAGACAACATATAATTAGATCTTTAAAACAATTTTATCAATCTGTTTTTTGATTTCAGAGCTTAATCTATATTTAAAGTAAGTACCTACTGGAATAGATTTATTTCTGCTATTTTGCTACTTGTTTTCTTTATGACATACTTTTTAATTTTTTACTCATTTCTTCCCTTATTTCCTTTTATTTGGTTTAATTCTTTTTGGTAGTACAACATTTTAATTCCCTTCTCATTTCCTTTTTTTCGTACATTTAAAATTATTTGCTTAATGGTTATCTTATAGTTATAACTACAGTTATAAACTTAGTATAGTTTGAATTAATGCCAATTTAACTTCAAAATTATGAAAATCTCTGTCCTTATATATCTTCATTCCCCCTTATAGTTATTGTCTTAAAGTAGATCTTTATATATTATGTGCTCATTAACATAAAATATGTAATTATTGACTTTTGCTTTGTATTTTATATTATATAAAATATAATATAAAACTAAAAGCACTTTTTTTGTATTTTATGTTTAATTCCATAGTCATTTGTAACAATGTTTTTATTTCTTTATATAGCTTTAAGTTACTGTTTACTTTCATTTTAGCATTTCTTGTATGGTAGGTAAATCTAGTTACAGACTTTCTCAGTTTTTTTTTTTAAACTTAAAATGTTTTAAATTTCCCTTCATTTTTTGAATGTTAATTTTTCTAGGTTTGTAATCTTGTATGTAGTTTATTTTATTAATTGCACTTGAAATATGTTTACACATTGTCTACTGGCCTCCATAGTTTCTGAGGAAAAATCATCCCTTAATCTTATTGAAGAGCTCTTGTAAATATCATACCAAATCTCTTTTCTATTGCTGCTTTCAAGAGTCTCTATTTGTGTTTGGCTTATTATTTGATGATAATGTGTTTTGGTGTGGATCTTCTCATATTTACTCTAGTAGAATTTTAATATGTACTTCCATATCTTTTCTCAAATTTGGGACTTTTTACTCATTATTTTTTCAAGTATTCTTTCTGCTCCCTTTCTCTCTCCTCTCATGTGTATATTTTATACACACATGATACAGTAGACACACAAACATACATATATATATAGATTATATACTATTTTGTGTATATTGGTACACTTGAAGATATCCCATTTGTCTCTTAAGTACTGTTTCTTTCTTCCTTTTTTCATTTTTAATTCTCTCAGAGTGGACAATTACAGTTAACCTGTCTTTAAATTCATTGATTCTTTCTTTAGTTGCTAAAACCCTCTGTTAAAACCTCTAATGTCTATTTCAGTTATTGTCCCTTTTATTTAATTATTGGACTATTCATTTCTAGAATTTTTGGTTCCTTTTTATAATTTCTGTATCTTTGATATTTGTTGAAACATTATTTCTTGTTTCCTTTAATCCCTTGTGCATGATTTCCTTTAGCTTTTTAGCATGTGTAAGACAATATATTGATTTAAGTTTTTGTCTTCTCAACCCAATATATGAGCTTCCTCAGGGACAGTGTCTATTTATTTTTCCTGGGAATTAGTAATACCTTCTTGTTCTTTTGAGTGCTTCATAAGTTTTTATTGAAAACTAGACATTTTGAATATAACATAACTCAGGACATCAGATTATTCCTCTCCTTAAATTTTATTTTTTTGTGAGTTCTTGTTTATTTAGTGATTTTTGTTAAACTATTATTATTATTTTTTGTCTTTTTGGGCTGCACCCGTGGCATATGGAGGTTCCCAGGCTAGGGGTCCTGTCAGAGCTGTATCTGTATCTGTGGGATCCAAGCTGCGTCTGTGAGCTACACCATAGCTCACAGCAATGCCAGATCCTTAACCCACTGAACAGCACAAAGGACCGAACCCACATCCTTATGAACTCTAGTCGAGTTTGTTAACCACTGAGCCACAACGGGAACTCCTAAACTGTTATTTTTAAAATAGGCTTTGTCTTTAAGATCAGTTTTATGTTCTCAGCAAATTTACGTAGCTACTACAGAAAGTTCCCATATATACCTTCTATTCCCACATGCACAGCCTCCCCTACTGGAAACACTGTGCAATAGAGTGATCTGTTTGTTAAGATTTATGAACCTGTATTAACACATTGTTATCACCCAAAGTCCATAGTACATATAAGTTTTCCTCTTGGTGTTGTACGTTCTGTGGGTTTTAATATATGATGACATGTATCCACAGTAGTATCACACAGAATAGTTTCAGTGTCCTAAAAATCCTCTTTAGTCCCCAGTGCATCCCCACTGTCTACCCTGCAAACTCTGCAAGCTTCTGATCTTTTTATGTTTCTCTAGTTTTCCCTTTTCAGAATGTCATATAGTTTGAATCATACAGTATGGCACCTTTTTAGATTGGCCTATTTCGCTTGGTGATATGCATTTAAGATTCCTATATGTCTTTTCATATGTGTTGATAGCTCATTTCTTTGTCATGCAGAATAGTCCTCCATTGTCTAGTTGTGCCACAGGTTGTTTATCTAGTTACCTGCTGAAAGGCATCTTGGTTCCTTCCCAGTTTTGGCAATTACGGATAAAGCTGCTAGAAACATCTGTGTACATGTTTTTATATGGACATAATTTTTCAACTCATTTGGGTAAACACCAAGGAACAAGACTGCTAGATCATATAGTAAGAGTATATTTAGTTACCAAAAAAAACCCCTCAGAGCTTACCCACATTCCTGGAATTTTTAACTCTCAAGGTTTTCCACACTGAGCCTCTAGCAGTTCATCATTTTCAGTTTAGGTTTTTGTACCCCAGTACTGTGGAGGTTTGTGCTGATAGATTTGTGCTTCAGTTTTGCACTACAAATATTTTTGGTTTGTGGTTTTCTGTATGGCTTACCTCTCTGCTTTGGGGGGGCGGCATTGTTTGCTCTATGACTTCAGTTCTGTGATAGATTGAAAAAGAGTTGTCGATTTTCAGTTTTTTCAGCTTTTTAATGTGTTGTTAGGACAGAGTAGTAAATACACACCAAATTGGAAAACAGAAAACTTTTTCTTTTTTGGTCACCCCATGGCATATGGAATGTTTCCTGGGCCAGGGATCAAATCCAAGCTGCAACTGAAACCCACGCTGTAGCTACAGCAATGCCAGGTCCTTAACCCCACTGTGCTGGTCAGGGATATACTGCTACAGAGACAAAGCTGATTCTGCTGTGCTGCAGCAGGAACTCCTAAACTATTTATTTTTAAAGTCTCTATTCTTCGTTGTGTTTCATCTCTCAGCTTTCTGTTCCTATAGCTGTGGTCAACTAGTGCGTCTGACAGACATTTCCTTAAGTGCCTGGAGCCACAAAAACATAAAGAAAATGAGAAAAAAATATTCTTCTGACCTTTGGAGACTGGTTCTGATGTGGGGTGCTCCTTCAAAACTTAGCCAGGCTGTTTACAGCTCTGCTTTAGCCTCCATTTTTTGCTTGCATGGAGCTGAAAATTAAGCAGAGGTGAAAGCTTAGTGTCTATTACAGTATTTTCTGAGCATGAATCCTGCTCAGGACAAATGTGTGGCTTACTAGATTCCCCCTAATACATGGGAGCTTGAAAATCTTTATTTTTACAAAGTAACTCTCTCTCTCCAGTTTTTCCTTCTAGGCTTTGACATGTAATTGTTTGCCACAACTGTAATCTTTTCCTCCAGGGAGCAATGGCTTAACTGACTTGCAGTGTTTTTGAGGAATACTCTCCACTTGGCTAGTTTTCTGCCCTGAGAGTGTTCTGGGCTAGATGAAAGAAGGCAAAAGTTACAAGTCCTTTAAGGAACCTCTAGACAGGTCAAAATAGACAAACACAGTTCCCTGGGAATAGGTCTAGTTTCTTTCCTTCAGAACCACACACTCACACTAGGAATGGAGGCGGCTGTCTTAAGACTGCCAGTGCACTGGAGGAGGGGGTGGGGCAAGGCTAAGCTAAAATGCCACAAATTCTGCCATGTTTAAGGTGAATTTTTCTTGATCCAGCATTCCTTGGTTCCTGTAAAGCCTTTCCAGAATTTTGACAAAGTTGATTGTGACAGTTTTTGCTCATTTTTTTTCAGTGTTTTTGGGAAGGATAGGCCCTTGGAGTTCCCCACTCTGATATTTCTGCTGTCATCCTTCCCTAAATACTCAAATAGGCTTATCTTTTTGTTGCAAGTTTACAACCAATTCTGAATTTTATGTAGAATTTCTATATAGACTTTATATAGAAGACAAAGTAGACTTCTATATACAGAGTAACAAAGTGAGTTCTGAAGAAAAAAAACAGATGAGAGGACTTGCGCTAGTGGTTATCAAAACTTGTTAGAAAGCTATATTAATGATGATTGTGTGCTTTTGGTGCAAGGTTAGATAGCCAGTGGAATTAATTAAAGACTCAGAAACACCCTTTTATATATGCCAAATTTTGTTAATGACAGAGCAGTAGTATAATCAGTGTCCCTGGAACAATGATCATAAGGTGAAAGAAAGTTGATCCTTACTTTACAGTATATAGAAAAATCATTTCTTGATGGATCAAAGACCCAATATAAAATCAAAAACAACAAAATATTTAGAAACCAATAAAGGAAGCTGTATTTATGACCTGGATTCAGGATCAGTTACAAAACAAAATGTAACTCATAAAGAGAAGGATTGATAAATTCAACTATATTAAAATGAAAACCTCTGTTGTATAAAAAGTTCATAAAGAGAAGTACAGGAAAAGTTTCAAATAGGAAAGAATACTTAGATCACATATAACTGACAAAGGATTATCCAGAATATATAGATAATATCTGTCAGTAAGTTTAACTACTCAAAGGAAGTAAGACATTCACAGAGGAAGAAGTACAAATAGCCCATAAATATATCAAGTCATACTCAACCCTTTTAATAACTTTTAGTAACCAAGGAATGTGATTATAGATGTTAATGTCATTAAAAAATAGAATGTTTGTTGACTTTTAAACAAGGTTTTATAAAACTCTTCCACTGAGTGCACGTTTCCTTCTAGTACTCCCTGACATTGTTCTACGTTTTCCTAAACAGTCCTCCTCAATAATACTGTTATACCTATATTCTTATTTCCCCCTTTTATTTCAATTTGGCTTCTGCCCACCCATGTCCATAGATGTTTAATAGTAGTAGTGACTCATATAGGGTTAAATTCAGTGTGCATCTTTCTTGACATCTCAGCAAATTTGACATTATTGACCATTTTGTTCCTCTTGAAGTTATCTTCCCTTGGCTTCTATGACACACTATGTCTATCTGGTTTGTTAGTTTCAGATTATGATTATTTTACTTTTTACTTTCTTTAACATTCTGTCTTCCCTTTAGGAAGCTTTTTTTTAATAACAGCTACATTAAATGCCAGCCCCATTAACCATAGTTTTGTAGAGCAGGCTATCTACTGGTCACTTTGCTTATAATTTTTGTTCTTGTGTCCACTTTTCTGAGATTAACTTTTTGTTTTGCTAGGTTAGAGTGTGTGGTGAAATAGTTTATAAATTTTTAAATCGTGACAATGGTTTGATTTTGGCTTCATACTTAAATAACTTTATTTTATTTTATTTTTGTAATTATTCAGTGAATTTTATTACGTTTGTAGTTGTACAATGAACATTTAAATATCTTTAAAATTAGAATGGAGGTCTAATGTTTTCCTCAAGAACTTTATAGATTTTGCTCCCTTGTATCACAGAATTTTCTTTCGGTTTAGTATTATGTGTCTAGTGTTGGTTTACCTCACTCTGGTCAATTTTAATTTTCCACTTTTATCAATAATGTTCTGGATCAGCACTAACAGTAGTAACTGATGGTGTGATACTGATGTTTCAGTTAAGAAAGCCACTGTTCTGTAGGCTTTAATGGGTTTAAATAACTATAGAACCTTGGCTGCAATGAGTGGATTAATTGATATATACTAGGGATTTCCAGATAGGAAAGGAGATTTTGAGAACCTTGGAGTCTCTCTGGATAGTGAAAAGAACAAATTTATTGCAAGGTAATGTGCCTTATTGGGCATTCCTTTCTAAATCCTTATACGGCTGCAAATATTTTCCTTCGGATATGGACATTGATTTGCTGTGGTATGTTCTTTAGGATATTAGCCCTTTTTGCCTAGACCTATGCTTTCTTATTATTTAGTGCACTGATTCACAAACTTTAGTATGCAAGGAAATCACCTGGAGGGCTACTTTAAATACAAATTGCTGGTTCTACTTTCAAAGTTTTTGAGTCAGTAGACTGTGGCAGAGTCTGAAAATCTGCATTACTAACAAGTATGGTTGTTTAGGTGATGGTGATGCTGATGCTGTTGCTGTGGAACCACATTTTTTTAAACAATTAATCTAGAGTTAGTGTTGAAGAAGAGAAATATTGGACTAGACTGATTTTTTTCAATTCCAGCAACTTTTCTTCTGCCTGAATGCATGTAATAAAATTTTTCATTAATATCATAATTCAGAACTTTTATCTGGATGTGATAAGAGTGGGTTTGTTTTTTTTTTTTTTCATGGCAAATATCAGTTTTGCATTACATTTTGTAAGTGGTAAAATATTGGTATTTTTAATTATGCAATTGGTTTTGTATGTTCATTTTCTCTTGTAGTGTCCCAAACTAGTTTTTTGCATTTTACATTAAAATATCAAGTAGTAGTGTAATATTTTATATCTTTCTTTTCAGCATAGCACAGTTATATTGAAGAGGTAGTTTGGTAAGATAATGCTTTTCATTATTATACTACTCTCTGCTATGTGAAAAAAAAATAACGTTCTTCTGAGAGGAATGTATTTTTTATTTCTTACCTATATTAAGAAAATATATAAAATCAGAGTTCCCATTGTGGCTCAGCAGTAATGAGCTAGTTAATATCCATGAGGATGTGGGTTCGATCCCTGGCTTTGCTCAGTGGGTTAAGTATCTGGCTTTCCTGTGAGCTGGGGTGTAGCTCATAGACGTGGCTCGGATCCTGCATTGCCCTGGCTGTGGCATTGGCCAGCAGCTGCAGCTCTAATTCAACCCCTAGCCTGGGAATTTCCATATGCTGTTTGCACTGCCCTTAAAAAAAAAAGGAGTAGGGGGAGTTCCCGTCATGGCTCAGTGGTTAACGAATCCGACTAGGAACCATGAGATTGCGGGTTCGATCCCTGGCCTTGCTCAGTGGGTTAATGATCTGGTGTTGCCGTGAGCTGTGGTATAGGTTGCAGACTCAGCTCGGATCCCACGTTGCTGTGGCTGTGGCATAGGCTGGCGGCTACAGCTCCAATTAGACCCCTATCCTGGGAACCTCCATATGCCGTGAGTGCGGCCCTAGAAAAAGGCAAAAAAGACCAAAAAAAAAAGAAAATATATAAAATCGTGTATGTGGATTATTTTGATGTTATCTAATATAGATCTATAAGGACAGAAAGTTTTTTTTCTGGAACTAAGTTGTCTGTGCAAGATATGTTAAAACTCTACCTGTAAATATAAAAATATTGTGATTTTGGATTATAGATGTATAGTTTATTTTAGTAAGCTGTATATATTTGTATTGAAAATTTCAGGAGACTTGAATTAAGCATTTTATAATATATGTTGTGAGGAATTTCATTTTTAAATATTTTAATTGAAACTTTATTTTCCAGATTTTGAAATCTCTTTTTAAGGTATGTTCAATGTATAGCCCTCTAAAATTTAATACAGAAATATATATAAATGAAAAAGAGTTTTCTAAGTTTTTAGGAAGTAAATATAGCTCCCAAACTTGCTGTGACTTACACCACAGCTCAGTGCAATGCCAGATCCTTAACCCACTGAACAAGACCAGGGATTGAACCTGAATCCTCATGGGCACTAGTCAGGTTTGTTTACCCCCTGAGCCACAATGGGAACTCCCCAGCTCTATTCTGAACCCTAGGATGAAATGATGTTTGGTGTAGAACTAATACTTGACACACACACACACACACACACACACACGAGCACATGTAAACATACACATACTCATTTTACTGCAGAAGTTAACTTATCAATATTATTTCTTTTCTGTTCCTTATTTTTTTTAAGTGGTTTCAGCGACAGGTCAATCAAATGGAAGAGGTAAGTATAGCATTTCTTAACTACTAATTAAGTTAATATTATGTCTCATTGAAAACCAATTTGAGGTATAAATTAAAATTTTTGAATAAGCTTTGGTTATAATCTTTTGACTTAGGAAAAAAATGGGTAGAATAAAATGTTTCTTATTGATTTATACACAGTATCCCTGCATGTATCTGGTGTGCTCCATTCTTTCTCCTAAAACTGAAAAATGGAAATGTAATTATTATTCTTTCCATAATTTACTTAAAATAGTAAAT
>PVHT021183707.1:11722437-11736801 GCA_004024745.2 Catagonus wagneri | reverse complement strand
AAAAAAAAAAAAAAATAGTAAATAAGCAATAAGAGAAAACCTATCAGCTTTAAAATTTCTCCTATATTTAAAAAAAATCATATATAATATGATATATGCTTACTCACAAAACTATGTATTGGTTTTCTTTCATGTTATTTGAATGATTTTTAAGTACTTTATTTTCAAGTGCTTTGCCACCAGTTTGAGAACTACTGATCTCTATCCTTAGGGGTTTTAAATTCTATTTAGAAAAGATACTATGCATGCTGTAAATATAGTAGAATGATTTTCACAATATCTTTAGGATATTAGGGAGTTATTCTAGTTATACTTCAGCTATATTTATGGTTTAATCCAGTTAAATCATCTAGAACCCAGGCACTAAATCAAAGAGATTTATTTATTTGGGTTGTAAAATTAAAGATAGAAATTGTGACTGTTTCCTATCACTTTCCTGTTATTTTACCTCTGGCACCAGGGTAGAAAACTTTCATGGTCTGTATACTCATGGTCTGTATTGCTTTAGGATAGATATCACTGACATCAGGAGAACGTTAGTTCTTTGATTGTGGTAGATTGGTCATAACTTTCCAGAGAAGTAGGATTGGGGTGAAGTGCATTATTTTCTTATCCTCTTGTAAAATGTGTCCTATTTGCAAGCTGGGTGATCTGGCTTACCTTTTTTCCTTCTAATTTTCATCTGCCAACTTCTTTTTATTTTATTTATGGAATTGTCTCACTCTCTTCTTTTTTACATTTAGTCCTGTCAGTTTGCAAGATCCACTGCAAACCTTGTCATCTCAGTTCCTTGAATTCTTCATCTTCAAAGGTCTAGTGTCCTTCTTTACCTTTGGCCCTACTCCCAGTTGTACTCTGGGGCTTATCATTAATCAAACTGCTTTATTTTAAAAATGACTAATTCAGGCAATCCATTCTTGAACCACAAATTTCTGTCTTTCCCATTATTACTTTAAATACTGCTCTGGCCACTCTTTAGCTAAATCAAAACCACTAGTTTATTTATTCGTTTACCTTCTTGTTGTCTTTTGACTTTTTTTTTTTTTCAGTTTAGAGATTGTGTATTCCATGGCAATTTCTTAACTTCCTAATTTCGTTTACCTCTTTCTCTTTTCATTGTGCTTGTCTAACAAAAATTAACTCTAATTAAATGTAATCATTTACTCTTTGGGCCTATAGCTTAACTTTGAAATACTGCTGAAGAAAGTGATACAGTAGATCAAACGATTACTCCAAATACTGTTTGAGCATTCAATTGCATTTCTGAAATGAATTTCAGCCCCTTTCCCCAATCATCTGAAACCCAACCTCTCTGTTCCATTTTCATCTTTACTTTCAGCCAGTTGCTTAAAATGCTTGAAATACAAGCCACTGGTTAGAATTCCCTCAATTCTTGCTATCAGACAAAAAATTTATGTCCATATTTATTCTTTCTTTCCTCCTATTAAAGGAGATATGTTCTCTCTCTTACACAGAGCTCAGCCTTATACATCTATTTTGTATCTCATCTCCTTTTCTCAAAAAACTTGCTTAATCGTTCTCTTCTATATATTAATTTTTTCCAGTTGGTGTTCTTGCTCATTTCTTTTTAATTTGATGCCACATTCCTCTCTGCTTACAGGTCTATCTCTCTTTTGCCCTTCATAACCAATTTTTAAAAGCTGCATTGTATGCAAATTTACTCCTAGAAATGAAGTAATTAAAGTTATTGTAAGGGAATAAAAACAAAATCCAAGATTTATAAAACAGAGGTGAAAAAAAAACTTGCGGATAGTTTGGGGACAGTGAAACTAGTTAAATTTAAAAAAGCAATAACTGCTACTGGTACCTAGTAAAGGGGTTAATCTGGGCATTCTTTCCTTGAAAGCCAACTAGAGGTACCAAATAAAAAAGATTAGAATTGTTTATAGATTTTCTTTCAAACCTTAATATTTAGCTGAGGACCATATATTAACAGGTTCAGGGCTAATTTTTTTTTTTGTATGAATTTACTGTATTCTCTGTTCCTACTGCCAAAACATTTCTCAGCCCACCCAGACTGGATTCTGTCTCCACAACAAAGGAACCATTCTGTATGGTTTTCTGCAGTTTATATAGTGTTAAATTCAACAGGCAGTTTTATTTACCTTAGCCATAGCTAACATTATTGATCACATTCTCATTTTTAAACATGATTACTTTGGCTTTTGTGAATTATATTTTCCTGGCTATTGTTTTACTGCTTTGGCTTTCTCCTTTTTATTTTTTTCCTTTTTAGGCTGTGCCCTCGGCATATGGAGGTCCCAGGCTAGGGGTTGAATTAGAGCTACAGCCAGCGGCCTACACCACAACCACAGCAACACAGGGTCCAAGCCACATCTGTGACCACAGCTCATGGCAACACCAGATCCTTAATCCACTTGAGGTCCAGGATCAAACTCACAACCTGATGTGCCACAATGGGATTCATTTCCACTGTGCCACAATGGGAACTCCTTTCTCCTTTTTAACATCACTTCTTTATCTAACCATTAAATATTAGAGTGCCTCAAGATATTATTTTATTCTATGCCTTCCTTTTAATCCATAGTTTTCCCTTGGGCAATCTCATCCAGTATTTCCATTTAAGTATTACATTTATGCTGGTAATTTAGAAGTACCTTTTGCTCAAAACCATCCTCTGAACTGCAAATGTGTGTATACTTATCTACTAGACTATTCCACCTCAAACCCATTGGGTCAAAATCAAGAATTTATTTTTTATTTTGTCTTTTTTTGGCCATACCCATGGCATATGGAAGTTCCTGGGCCAGGGGTCAAATTGGAGTCACAGCTGCTGGCCTACACCACAGCCACCACAATACCAGATCCGAGCCGCATGTGTGACTTAAGCTGCAGCTTACAGCAATGCCTGATCCTTAAACCACTGAGTGAGGCCAGGGATCGAACCTGCATAGTCAGGTTCTTAACTACGGAGCTACAGCAGAAGCTCCAAAATCAAGTATTTTTTATCCTAAAACTCTTTACCCTATCTCAGTGAGTGGTAGTGCCAGCTATCCAATTGGATAAACCAGAAATACGGTAATATACTTTCACAGTTCGGTTCTGTCTTTAGTATTCAGTCCATCCTTCAGTCCTTTTAATTTTATGTCCCAAAGAGCTGTCTAATGTGTCTTCTTTTCTGTCTATTCTTTGTATTTTAGTGCTCAGTATAATTACCTCTAGTGTGCCTGAAGTCCTGATTTATGTATTAATATTCAGTGTACAACTAAAGCTCTTACCTGGAATTTTAAGTTTTTCATATTTAAACTCATAATTACTTCTCTTGATGATTTTATTAATTTGTTGTATTAGTTACATTGTTAAGTATTTGTATTATCTTCTGCCCTTTAAGGAGTGTTTTTTTAAAAGTGTAATTGGTGGGCAGTGTCTAAATATCTTTCAAGATATAAATGCATATTTCAGAGCTCCAAATCAGATTTATTGAATTAAAGGTTTTTTTGTTTGGGAAAGCTCCCATTCTGACTCAGAGGTAATGAGCCCGACTAGTATCCATGAGGATGCGGGTTTGATCCACGGCCTCACTCATTGGGTTAAGGATTCAGCGTTGCCCTTTTTGGTGGTGTAGGCCCGCAGCTGTAGCTCCATTTCAACCCCTACCTAACCTGGGAACCTCCATATGCTGCGGGCATGGCCCTAAAAGAAGAGAAAAGCCAAAAAAAAAAAAAAAATCAGGAGACAAAAACCACATAATAGTCTGAGTAGGGAAAGTTTAACAGGAAGAATTATTATAACAGGAGAAAACCTAATAAAGAGGTAAAGACAACTCTAAAGTGTACAGGGATAGACAATATAGGGAGCAGCCTATACCTCTAGGATGGAAGCAGAGCATTCAAGGAACAAACAAATCTGAGTAACCCCATCCTTCCTCTGCCCCAACCCAAGGCTAAGACTTATGAAGAAGGGGTGGACATCATTAGATGACAGAGAAGTTTTCTGGGGTGTCAAGCTGTTAGAACTAGAGCTAACTGGGGAGCTGTCCATGAAGGTGGTACAGTAGAAAAACCATCCTCTGTGGTGCTAGGATAAGCCATCTTCCAGGGAAGGGTTCTACCTCTTTCTGGGAAGTTGTCCACAAGGGTAGTATGCTGGAAAGCTTCCCAAAGGGAGGTTCTGCACTTGCGTGTTTTTCTGTGAAGTTCTGGGAAAAACTGCCTACGAGGAATGTACCATGCCAGGAAACCATCCATAAGGGCAGTGCTGTTGAAACTTGCTGGAAGTGACTACTACTAGGGACACTATACTGTTCTAGGGTTAACCAGAGAGAGATGACAGAACTAGGAGGCAACGCTTCTTCCTCCTCTAGTGTCTAGGATCCTCTGCTGACAAAGGTTAAATCATGCTAATGGAAGATAGAAGTCTTCCATTATTAAAACAAGATGATGAATAGTGGATTTTATATTGGAAACAATAAATTCATAATTGTAGCTAATTGCTATGCCAGTTTTTCAATTCACTTTATGATTGGTGTCCTCTTATTTGGGATCTTACCTTTATCCATAGGTTATTCATAAATTTCCTGTTTCCCTTCCACTTGTTCTGTCCCACAGTCTCAGACTTGCAGTACATTGCCCAGTACGTCTTTCCTGCTGTTACATCTTAATCATATTCCAGGTAGCCATTACTAATATGAAGTCTGTATTGAATTCTCAGTGTTGGATTTCTTATTGCTATGTCCTAGGATGCTATGTCAAGTATACCCTGAATACTTTCCACCCCCTCAGCTTTTCCTCCCATCGTAAGGCTTAGATTTCTCTTTTAAATACTTTGAATTGCTTTAACTCAAATTGTTACTTAACTTGCTTAATTTCTTATATATTAACATGATAAACAAGATTGGATTTGAGTTTTGACATGTAAATAAGTCAACACTTAGCTACAATTCTGTTGCTAGGCAACTGCTTATATATATAATATTAGTATTTGATTATAGCTATAGATAGATAATATAATGTTTATTTAAATATGATAAGTGAAATGATGAAATTTCTTTGAGGTATGGGAGCAAAATGAGTATTTCTTAAGTAACTGGCTAATTTTATTATTTTAGATAAGTAAAGATCAAACTTTTTCAGAAGCAGAGTTTCCAGCATCTGATAAAACAGTCTGTTTAAGCATTGCACAAGTAGTAAAGCAGGTGCACAAACTTGAAGAACTGAAAAATCGTCTTAAAGAAGGGCGTAAATACACCTTCAAAGACATACTGTCTAAACCTGAGTAAGTAAAATGTAAGAGTTAAAGGAATTAAAAGCAGTGGGAATGGGTATGTAATTAGTAACAAATATAAGATATAAGATAATGGTTCAGATAATATACTATACATAGAGCTTCTAAATCAAATCAGAAGAGGCCTAGTTAGCTTGTTCCTATTTGCAGTTTTTAAAGTGGCACCAGGCATATGTGACTATTAAAATTAAAATTCAATTCAATTTAATTAAAAAAAGCAATTATTTGGAGGGAATAAGTTACTATAATTTATTTATTTTTGTTAAAGTATATTTGATTTACACTGACTTGGACAATAGACTGGTGGTTGCCAAGAGGGTGGGGAGGGAGGGAGATGGTATGGGAGTCTGGGGTTAACAGTTGTAGACTATTGCCTTTGGGATGGAAAAGCAAGGAGATCTTGCTGTATAGCACCGGGAACTATGTCTAATCACTTGTGACAAATATGTGTAACTGGGTCACCACGCTGTGCAGTTGGAAAATTGACAGAAATCTGTAAACCAGCTATAATGGAAAAAAAAAAAGTATAGTTGATTTACAATGTTGTACCAATTTCTCCTGTATGGCAAAGCAATACATAAATACACACACACATTCTTTTTATATATTCTTTTCCATCATGATCTGTCCCGGGAGATTAGATGTAGTAACCTATGCTATAGAGTGGGACCTTGTTTAGCGATTTTTTTTTCTTTTTTGGCCACACCCATGGAATATGGAAGTTCCCTGCCCTGGGCCAAGGGTTGAATCTGAGCTGTGGCAATGCTGGATCCTTAACCTGTTGCACCAGGCTGGGAGTCAAACCTGCAGTGCCACAGGAACAAGGCCAGATCCTTAACCTGCTGAGCCACAGTGGGAACTCCTGTCCGTTCTACATGTAATAGCTTGTATCTGTTAATCCCAAACTCCCAAGCCATCCCACTCCCTCCCTTCTCCCCATTCGCAACCACAAGGCTGTTCTCTATGTCTATGAGTCTCTTTCTGTTTTGTCAATAAGTTCATTTGTGTCAAATTTTAGATTGCACGTATAAGTGGTATCATATGGTATTTGTTTTTCTCTGTCTGACTTTCTTCACTTAGCATGATAATCTCTAGTTGCATCCATGTTGCTTCAAATGGCATTATTTCATTATTTTTTATGACTGAGTAGTATTCCGTTGTATGTATGTATCATGTCTTCTTAATCCATTCATCTCTCAATGGACATTTAGGTTGTTTCCATGTCTTGGCTATTGTGAATAATGCTGCTATCAACATAGGGGTACATGTATCTTTTTGAATTATAGTTTTGTCTGGATATATTACCAGGAGTGGGATTGCTGGATCATACGGTAATTCTGTTTTTAGTTAAAAAAACAATTTTTTGGTCACACGCCACATTTCAAGTGCTTAGTAGCCACATGTGGCTATTGTTAAAAAGTTCTCTTGGGAGTTCCCTTCGTGGCTCAGTGGTTAACGAATCTGACTAAGAACCATGAGGTTGCGGGTTCGATCCCTGGCCTTGCTCAGTGGGTTAAGGATCCGGCGTTGCCATGAACTGTGGTGAAGGTTGCAGACGCGGCTCGGATCCCGCGTTGCTGTGGCTGTGGTGTAGGCCGGCAGCTACAGCTCCTGTTAGACCCCTAGCCTGGGAACCTCCATATGCCATGGGTGCGGCTCCACATAAAGGCAAAAAGACAAAAAAAAAAAAGTTCTCTTGGACATTGATGGCTTTGAAATATCTAGCTTATAAATTCTTTTCTCAGTTTGATTAGATAGTTTCCTTAATGTATTTAAGATATAGTGAAAAATTTCATTGTTCAGGAACACCATAATTAAAAATTGCATAGGGACAGGGATATGTTCCAAAGAACAAATTCCTACTTTTTTTTTTGTCTTTTTGCCTTATCTATGGCCGCTCCCGCAGCATATGAAGGTTCCCAGGCTAGGGGTCTAACAGGAGCTGTAGCTGCGGGCCTTTGCCACAGCCACAGCAACGTGGGATCCGAGCCGTGTCTGCAGCCTACACCACAGCTCACGGCAATGCCGGATCCTTAACCCACTGAGCAAGGCCAGGGATCGAACCCACAACCTCATGGTTCTTAGTCGGATTCGTTAACCACTGAGCCACAAAGGGAACTCCCCCTACTTTTTAGTTGAGAAAAATCCTTTTATTTGGGGGGATGGGAGATTCAAATGAATGATTACAAGGATATGTGTATTATCTATTGACACTTGTGTTTGATATTTGAGGTTTAGCTGCCTTGAAATTAAATAGATGAATCATCATCATCATAGAATATCTTCAATGATTGAATGCACCTCCATAATTAACATGTTTTTCTTATGGTGAGAACATGTTAGATCTACTCTTTTAGCAAACTTCAAGGATATAATACAATGGTATTATGAGCTGTAAACACTGTAGATACAGTATATCTTTAGAACTTAACTTATAAATGAAAGTTGGTACTTTTTGAACAATATCACCTCATTTCCCCAACCCCATAGTTCATGGCAATCACCATTCCACTCTCTGATTCTAAAAATTTGACTTTTTAGCTTCTACATATAAGTAAAATCATACAGTGTTTGTCTTTCTCAGACTTATTTCATTTAGCACAATATCCTCCAGGTTCATCTGTATTTTCACAAATGGCAGCATTTCCTTCTTGTTTATGGCTGAATAGTATTCACAATTTCTTTTTCCATTCATCCATTGATGGAAATGTAAGTTGTTTTTATATCTTGGCATTGCACATATTGTGAATATACTACAATAAACATGGGAGTTTTCAGCAGGAAAGGATGTGGAACTTTGTCAAATGCTTTTCTGCATCCGTTAAGATGATTGGTTTTAATCCTTCATTAGGTTAATAGGGTGTATTTCATTTTTTGTTTTTCATATATGTTGGACCATTGTTACATCCCAGAGAAAAATCTTACTTGGTCATAATGTGTATCCTTTTAATGTGCTGTTGAATTCAGTTTTTTAGTATTTTCTTAAGGATTTTTACATTTATTTTCATCAGGGATAGTGGATTGCAATCTTCTATTCTTGTATATTTATCTGGGATTAGTGGCAGGGTAATACGACTTCATAAAATGAGTTTGGAAGTGTTCACTCCTCTTCAATATCTTTGGAAGACTTTGAGAACATTGGCATTAATCCTTCAAATGTTTCATGTGATTCAGCTGTGAAACCATTTTGTCCTGGGCTTTTATTTGTTGGAAATTTTTTGATTACTGTATCAATCTCCCAATTAGTTATAGGTCTATTTGGGTTTTTTTTGTTTTTTTTTTTTACCTTCATAGTTCAACTTGGTAGGTAGTATGTGTCTAGGAATTTTTTCATTTCTTCTTGATTATACAGTTTAATGGTGTATAATAGTGATAGTAATTTCTATGGTCTTTGGTATTTTTTATTGAAGTGTAGTTGATGTAAAATATTATGTTAGTTTCAGATATACAACAATGTTATTTGACATTTAAGTACATTGCAAAATAATCATCGTGATGATTCTAGTTACTGTCTCCCTGCAGAATTTTTATAGCATTACCAACAATATTCTTAATGCTGTATGTCGCATGATTTATTTATTTTGTAACTAAAAGTTTGTGCCACTTAATCCCCTTCATGTATATTGCCCAATCTCTTATCTACCTTTCTCTTGCATCTGTTTTTTCTCTGTGTCTATGACTCTGCTTCTATTTAATTTGGTTTATTCATTTGTTTTTTAGATTCTACATATAAGTGAAACCATGTGGTATGTGTCTTTCTCTGACTTATTTCATTTAGCATAATTTGCTCTAGATCCATTCATGAGGTTGCAAATGGCAAGATTTCATTTTATGGCTGAGTAATATTCCATCGTGTGTGTGTGTGTGTGTGTGTACATATATGTCTCACACATATCACATTTTGTTTATCCATTCATCTATTGATTGTTACTTTCATATCCTGGTTATTGTTAATAATGCTGCAGTAAATATAGGGATACATATATATTTGAATTAGTGTTTTTGTTTTCTTTGGAAAAATACCCCAAAGTGGAATTAATCATATGGCAGTACTATTTTTAATTTTTTGAGGAACCTCTGTACTGTTTTCTAGAGTGGTTACATCAGTTTACATTTCCACCAACAGTGCATGAAGGGTCCCTTTTTTCTACATTCTCAACATTTATTTTCTTGTCTTATGGGTGATGGCCATTCTGAATGTTGTGAGGTGATTTCTCACTGTGGTTTTGATTTTCATTTCCCTGATATTTAACAGTGTTGAGCATCTTTTCATGTGCCTATTGGCCATCTGGATGTCTTCTTTGGAAAATACCTGTTCAGGTCCTTTGCCCATTTTTAATTGAATTGTTTGTTTTTTTGCTATTGCTTTGTATATTTTGAATATTAACCTCTTACTGGATATATCCTTTCCAAATGCTTTCTATTCTATTGCAAATCCTCTCTATTCTGTTCCATTGATCTGGGTGTCTGTTTTTATGCCAGTATCATACTGTTTTGATTATTATAGCTTTGTAGCATAGTTGGAAATCACTGAGTATGATTCCACCAACTTTCTCAAGATTGCTTTGGCTCTTTGGGGTCTTTTGTGTTTTCATACAAATTTTGGAATTATTTGTTCTAGTTCTAAGAAAAATGCCAATGGCATCTTGATAGAGATTGCAGTGAAATGGTAGATTGCTTTATATTATTATGGACATATTAACAATATTAATTCTTCTAATTTATGAGCATGGTATATCTTTCCATTTGTGTCATTTTAAATTTCTTTCATCAGTGTCTTAGTTTTCAGAGTATGTCTTTCACTTCCTTAGTCAAATTTATTCCTAGGTATTTTATTATTTTTGATGCAGTTTCAAATGGGATTTCTTAACTTCTCATTCTGATAGAGCTTTATTAGAAACAGTGGATTTCAGTACATTAATTTTGTATTCTGAAACTTTACTGAATTTATTTAGTGGTTATACTAGTTCTAATGCTTTTTTGGTGGATTCTAGAGTTTTTATGTATAGCATCATGTAATCTTCAACGAGTAATAGTTTTACTTCTTCCTTTCCAGTTTTGGTGCCTTTTATTTCTGACTGCTGTCTGATTGCTGTGACTAGAATGTTCAATATTATGTTGAATAAAAGTGGCTAGAGTGAGCATTCTTGTCTTGTTAGAGGAAATGCTTTCAGCTTTTTATGATTGAATATCATGTTAGTTGTGGGTTTATCATATATGGCCTTTATTATGTTGAAATATTTTCCCTCTGTAGCTGTTTTATTGAGAGTTTTTATGATAAATGGATGTTGAAGTTTATCAAAAGCTTTTTTTGCATCTATTGAGATGATCATATGTTTTTTAGTTCTTCAGTTTGTCAACGTAGGGTATCACATTGATTGATTTGCAGAGGCTGAAAAATCCTTGCATCCCTGGGATAAATCTGAACTTCATATATAGTCCTTTTCACAAATTTTTGAAATCACTTTGCTAACATTTTCTTGAAGATTTTTGAGTTTATGTTCATCACGGATTTTTGGCTGATAGTTTTGTTTGTTTTTTGTAGTACTTTTGTGTGGTTTTGGTATCAGGGTAATACTGGCCTCATAGAATGAGTTTGGAGCACTCCTACTTCCTCAGTTTTTTGGAATAGTTTTAGACTGTTAAATAATAACTCTTCTTTACATGTTTGGTAGAATTCACCTGTGGAACCGTCTGGTCCTGGACTTTTGTTTCTTGTGAGTTTTTTGAATACTCATTCTATCTTGTTACTAGTAATTGGTCTGTTCAGATTTTCTATTTCTTCCTGATTCAGTTTTGGGAAATTGTACATTTCTTGGAATTTGCCCTCTTCTCCCAGATTGTCCTATTGGTGTGTAATTGTTTATAGTGATCTTTTAAGTTTTTGTGGTGTCATTTGTAACTTCTCTTTTCTTTCTGATTTTACTTAATTTGGGCTCTCTCTTTTCTTTGATGAGTCTGGTTAAGAGTTTATTAATTTTGTTTATGTTTTCAAAGAAACTGTTCTTCATTTCATTGATATTTTCTATTTTTTAGTCTCTGTTTATTATTTTTAAAATTTATTTATTTCCTTCTACTAACTTTGGGTTTTATTTATTCTTTTTCTAGTTACTTTAGATATAAAGTTAGGTTGTTTGAGATTTTTCTTGTTTCTTGAGGTAGGTCTGTATTGCTGTAACCTTCCCTCCTGAAGTGCCTTTGCTGATATCTGTATATTTTGTGATGTTGTATTTTCATTTCATTTGCTTCATTTTAAAAATTTTCCTCTTTGATTTCTATGATCATTGATTGGTTGTTTAGTATCATGTTGTTTAGACTCCCATGTATTTGAGTTCCTAGTGTGAATGCTGCAGGTGCTCTGATGTGCAGGCCTAGCGACTGGGGTCAGAGCTGCTTAAAAGGGACTTCTGTGCCAACTGAGGGTGCCCATCAGGTGTGGTGAAATGGAGGGCTGCTTTTGAGGAGTGATGGCTTGGACAGGTCTGCAGGCAAATCTGGGGCAGGGCAAATGGTGCTTGGTAAGGTAGATATAGAGAGTGAGAAATGGCAGTCACAAGTGCAAGGCCAGCTGAGTAGAAGACAAGCGAAAAAAACAAAACAAAAAAGAAACCTGGTTCCTGCCAGTGCCTCCGTACCCTCAGATCCGTATGCCTTGGGCACACACACTAAAATTAGTCAATCTTATTCATGTGTAACCCAGGCACTTTTCAAACTTATGCTTCTGGGCTGGAACCTAGTGTGATGAGTTTTTACACATACTCTCTAACACCAAAGTCTCAGTTACTTTGAGCTGTTCAGCTCTCCTGCTAGTTTTTCAAAGCCAGACATTACAAGGGCTTCCCTGTGAATGTCCCCTGGGCTCAGGAACCCAAAATGGTGTTTGGATCCCTTGCTTTTCAAGGAGAACCTTCATGGCTATAATATATTTCCCACCTCTGGCCAAGAGTGCAGGTCCTAGCCAGACCATATTGCTCTCTTCCTACCCTTCTCAATGTGGTTTTTAATTTTTAATCTTAGTTGTGGCAAATAGTTTCTATTAGTTTTCTGGTTATTTTGAGAGATAGTTATTTTACATATAGTTGTAGTTTGGGTATGTCCATGGTAGGAGGCAAGCCCACAATTTTCCTACGTTTTATCATGCCTACCCCACCAGCATGATCTGTATTTCTTCATATAAGTTGTCTCCTTAATATACTGTCTCCTTTTTTCATTTTAAATTTTGTGTGAGGCCTTTCTCTCTTATTCTTGGGTTAGTGTAGCTAAACATTTGTCAGGTTTGTTTGTCTTTTTAAAAAAAAACTGTTTTGTTGATCGTTTCTATTGTCTTTCTGGTCTCTGTTTCATTTATTTCTGGCTTAATCTTTATTATTTTTATTTTCTGCTAACTCTGGGCTTAGTTTGTTCTTCTTTTCTAGTTCCTTGAGGCATAATATTAGGTTGTTTATTTGAGGTCTTTTTTCTTGAACAGCACTCTCAGAACTGCTTTTGCTATAGCTCTTAAATTTTGGTATGTTGTTTTTTTGTCTCAAGATACTTTCGATTTCTCTTTTAATTTCTTCTTTGGCCCATTGGTTGTGGCACTGTGTTGCCTAATGTTTATGAATTTTTCTGGTTTCTTCCTGTTATCTGATTTTTAGTTCCCTACAATTGTGTTTGGAAGATACTTGTTATAGTTTCAGTCATTACATTTATTATAACTTGTTTTGTGACCCACATATAATATATTCTATAGAATATTTCACATTTACTTTAGAAGAATGTGTGTTCTGCTGCTATTGGATAGAATATTGTGTATATGTCTGTTTTGTCTGTGTGGACTGTAGTGTTTCAACTCAGCTCTTTCCTTACTGATTTCTGACTGGATGATCTATCCATTGTTGAAAATGGAGTGTGGAATGTTCCTACTATTATTGTTTGCTGTCTATATCTCCTTCAGTTAATATTTGCTGTATATAGTTAGGTGTTCCAGTGTAGGGCTTTTTTTTTTTTTGTCTTTTTGCCTTTTCTGGGGCCGCACTTGTAGCATATGGAGGTTCCCAGGCTAGGGGTCTAACAGGAGCTATAGCTGCCAGCCTAAGCCACTGCCACAGCAATGTGGGATCTGAGCTGCATCTGCAGCCTACACCACAGCTCACAGCAATGCCGGATCCTTAACCAACTGAGTGATGACAGGGATCGAACCCACCGCCTCATGGTTTCTAGTCGGATTTGTTAGCCACTGAGCCACAACGGGAACTCCAAAGCCCATTTATTTTTACAATCATTATGTCATTTGATGAATTTATTATTTTATTATTTGTAGTGACCTTCTTTGTCTCATGATCAATTTTGTCTGAGAGTCTGTTTGGTTCAGTGTAAGTATAGACAGTCTTGCTGTTTTTTGGTTATGATCTGCATGAAATGCATATGGAGGTCCCCAGGCTGGGGGTTGAATCGGAGCCACAGCTGCTGGCCACAGCCACAGCAACACAGGATCAATCTGTCTCAACGTATACCACGCTCTTGGCAGTGCTGGATCCTTTTTTTTTTTTATTTATTTATTTTTTCTCTTAATGGATTTTATTTCACTTATAGGTGTGCATAAATCATCACAAGTCAATTTTACAGATTTTGTATCCCAAACCCCCAGTGCATCCCCCCACCCCCCCGATTGTCTTATTTGAAAAACCAAGGTTTTCCAAAGTCTGTGAGTCATTGTCTGCTCTGTAAGAAGGTTCATTGTGTCTTTTAGTTTCCACATGTAAGCGGTATCATTGGGTGTTGCTGTCTAATTGTCTGACTGGTTTCACTTTGCATGATAATTTCTTAGTCCATCCATGTTGCTATAAATGTTGGCAATTCGTTCCTTTTAATGGCTGAGTAACATTCCATTGTGTGTATGTACCATATCTTGCCTATCCACTCTTCTGTGGATGGGCATTTAGGTTGTTTCCATGACCTGGCTATTGCATAGAGTGCTGCTATGAACACTGGAGTACAGGTGTCTTTTCGGGTCATGGTGTCTGCTGGATAGATGCCAAGGAGTGGGATTGCTGGATCAAATGGTAATTCTATTTTGAGTTTTCTGAGGAATCTCCAAACTGTTTTCCACAGTGGCTG
>PVHT021183707.1:11532302-11721437 GCA_004024745.2 Catagonus wagneri | reverse complement strand
GTCTTTCCATCTGTTTAAGTCATCCTTGATTTCTTTCATCAGCACCTTATAATTTTCAGAGTACAAGTCTTTTGTCTCTTTAGGCAGGTTTATTCCTAAGTATTTGATTCTTTTTGATGCGATGGTAAATGGGATTGCTTCTCTAATTTCTCTTTCTGATCTTTCATTGCTGGTATATAGAAATGCAGTTGATTTCTGTATATTAATTTTGTATTGGCAGTGCTGGATCCTTAACCCACTGAGAGGCCAGGGTTGAAGACCACGTCCTCATGGTTACTAGTTGTGTTTGTTACCACTGAACCACAATGGGAACTCCTAGGTAACAGTATTTTTATCAGATATATCATTTGCAAATATTTACCCCAGTATCTGGCTTGCTTCTCATTTGATATTGTTATTCACAGAGTAGACTTTTAATTTTAATGAAGTCTAATTTCTCCATGTTTCTCTCTTAGATAATTTTTGTTTGTTTTTTGTTTTTGTTTTTTGCCTTTTCTAGGACCACACTCATGGCATGTAGAGGTTCCCAGGCTAGGGGTCTAATCGGAGCTGTAGCTGAAGCCCTACACCACAGCTACAGCAACGTGGGATCCGAGCCACATCTGAACCTACTCCACAGCTCATGGCAACGCCGGGTTCTTAACCCACTGAGCGATGCCAGGGATCGAACCCACAACCTCATGGTTCCTAGTCGGATTCGTTAACCACTGAGCCACAATGGGAACTCCATCTTAGATAATTTATTTGATGTTGTATGTAAAAAGTCACACCCAAGGTTATATAGGCTTTCTTCTATGTTACATTCTGGGAGTTATTTTATAGTTTGGCATTTTACATTTAGGTTGGTGATCCATTTTGATTTAATTTTTATGAAGGGTGTAAGGTCTTTTCTAAATTAATTTAAAAGTTTTTGCACGTGAATGTACTTTTGTTCCAACAAGATTGTTGAAGAGGTTGTCTTTTTTTCATTGTATTGAATTTTTTCCATTGATAAAAAACAGTTGACCATGTTTATATAGGTCTGTTTCTGGCCTTTTATTATGTTCTAGTTATCCATGTGTCTATTCTTTTGCTAGTACCACGCTGTCTTGATTACCATGCCTTTATAGTAAGTCTTGAGGTTGAAGGGTGTCATTCCAACATTATTTTTCTTCAATATTGTGTTGGCTACTCTGGATCTTTTGCCTCTCCTTGTAAACTTTAAAATAAGTTTGTCAATACTGAGAAAATAACTTGCCGGAATTTTGATTGGAATAGCATTGACTGTTCAGATCAAGTTGGAAAGAACTGACATCTTCCTGTCCATAAATATGGAATATCTTTGCCTTTATTTAATTCTTTGATTTCATTCATCAGAGTTTTGTAGTTTCCCTCCTATAGATATTATACATATTTTGTTAGATTTACGCCTAGTATTTCAAATTTTTGATGCTAATGAATTGGTATTGTGTTTTTAATTTCAAGTACTACTTTCTCATTGCTGATACATAGAAAAGCAGTTTTGGCTTCTGTAATCTTGTATCCTACAGCCTTGCAAAATAGCTTGTTAATTCCAGGAGTTTTTTTGTTTGTTGTTCCTTTTTTTTGTATTTTCTATAAATGATAACGTTATGTGTGAATAAAGACATTTAATTTCTTCCTTCCCAATATGTATATTTTTCATTTATTTTCTTGTCGTTTTGCATTAGCTCAAACTTTCAGTATGTTGAAAAGGAGGGGTGAGGAGACATGATGTTAGTGGGAAAGCTTTGAATATCTTACTGTAAAGTATGAATTTATCTGTAGGTTTTGTTTTGTTTTTGATATACTTCTGTTTTCTGAGGGTTTTAATCATGAATGGGTGTTGGATCTTGTCAGTGCTTTTTCTGTATCTATTGTGTTGATCATGTGGTGGTTTTTTTAGCCTGTTGATGTAATGGCATACATTAATTGCCTTTCAGATGTTTAACAAGTGTTGCATACCCTCTTGATCATAGTATATAATTCTTTTTAATATTGTTGGCTTAATTTGGTAATATTTTGCTTTGGATTTTTACATCTATGTCATGAGAGATATTGGTTTGTAGTTTTCTTTTCTTGTCATGTCTTTGTCTAGTTTTGGTGTTATGGTTATGTTGGCCTTAGGATGAATGAGGAAGTAGTTCATCTACTTCTACTCTCTGAAAGAGGTTATAGAGAGTTGCTATACAGACCTGATATAATTTCTTTCTTAAATATTTGGTAGGATTCACCAGTGAACCCATCTAAGTCTTGTGCTTTTTGTTTTGGAATTGTTATTACCTTCACTGAGTCAATTTCTGCAATAGATATAGGCCTGTTCTGATTGTTTATTTCTTATTGAGTTCATTTTGGAAAATTGTGCCTTTCAAGTAATTGTCCCAGATTCAGGGTTTTCAATTCCATGGGCATACAGTTGTTTGTGATACTCCTTTATTATCCTTGTAATGTTCATGCGATCTGTACTAATATGCCCTCTTTTATTTCTAGTATTAGTAACTTGTGTCCTGTTTTTTTCACAGCCTGTGAGAGACTTACCAATTTTATTGATATTTGAAAATACAGCTTTGGTTTCATTGATTTTCTGTAATGATTTACTCTTTTCAGTTTCACTGATTTTTTTTCCCTCTAATTGTGTTATTTTTCTTAGGCTCACTTTGGATTTTATCTCCTCTTTTTTTCCCCTTGTTTCCTGAGGTGGAAACCTAGATTATTGATTTTACATACAATTCCTTGCCTTTGCTGGTGGTTCTTTTTAAGTTTTTAACTGTGAGAATTCCTTATTTCAGTCCTAGTTTTACCCTTTTTTTATCCTTTCTAACTTGAACAAAAAAAATATTCATATCTTTGTCAGTTGGCTCTGTACTGATGTTTCTCAAGTGTGTATATAAAGCTCTAGCTCACTTCCATGTCCCCAATTTTTATTTTCAGTTATATTGGATATTTCCACTTGGATATTTTGCTTTCATTTCAAACATTTCAAAGCACTTTTAATTCTGTTTTTTTTAAGTATTACGTTCTTTTGCCAGTCACTCATTGATCTATTATTTGTCTCTTTTCATAGAACTCCATATTAATCAAATTTAAAAATATGTATCTATATAGGTATAGAGATACATATACATGTATATATACACATACACATATACATATGTATAGTATACATTATAATACATAGGGAGATAAAGTGAAAGAGAGTGTTAAAAGGTCATACTTCCACTTCACATGATACCACTGTTTTGTGCAGCCAACAGTGTACTCACCCTTTCTGCAGAAGATTATACAAAGTCCTTGGGTAATGTATTACTTCTTGAAGTCTTGTAACTTAAGTCTGTTATGTAAAGTTAACAATATTTAAACTGTGATATAAGGTCAATACATTGTATGTTACGCGACATGAGGATAAGAGAAGGAAGAAAACAAAGATATTGTATACATTATATATATCATATATACACATGCACATGTACGTATACATACACACATACTTTTGATGATATTATATTTCTCTGGAGAATTCTGATTAATACATGTGCTCAAAACAACTAATTTATGTCAGGAACTGTCACTCACACTTGGAATACATTAGAGAACAAACAAAGCAAAGAAACAAACATCTTTGATGGAATTTATATTCTGGTAAGTGAGGGAGGCAGACAAACAAAACATGTATAATAAAAAACTATGTAGGATGCTAATAAGTGATAAATGTATGGAAAATAGAAGGAGTAGAGCAGGGAAAATGGGGATTGGTTAGCCAGGGTGGAGATAGGAATTGTACTTTTATGTAGGTAGATTGCTTAGGATTTACTGAAAAATTAGCGTTTAAGCAAATACTTGAAGAGAGCATAGGCCATGTCAATATTTTGAAAAGAGTATTCTAGGCAAGGGAAGTAATTAGGGCAGAGGTGCAAAAATCAGAGCATGTTGAGGAAAAATCAACATCAGTGTTGCTGGAGTAGAAATAGAGAGTAAAAGGAGATGAGATCAGAAAGTAACAAGGGATCAGATCGGGTAGGAATAAGGTCCTGGCAAGAAATAAATAGAAAATGGTTTATGTCTTTATTCAGACATTTTTTGGTCTTATCATTAGGGAGATACTGGAGAGTTGTGAGTAAAGAAGTAATATTATCTGACTTATGTTTCAAAAGGATCGTTCTGACCAGTGCTGAAAATTGCTATCAGAAAAAGAATGTATATATGTGTATGACTGGGTCACTTTGTATATATATGAATGTGTGTGTATATATATATATATATATATATATATATGTATGACTGGGTCACTTTGTATATATATGAATATATATATATGTATATATATTTATATATGTATGACTGGGTCACTTTGCTGTACAGCAGAAATTGATACAGTATTGTAAATCAACTGTACTTTAATAAAATTTTTTAAAAAGGAAAATTGACTATGTCGGTGCAAGAATACAAACAATTAATCCAGTTGGGAGATTTCTGCAATAATCCACAAAAGAGATGATGGTGGTTCAGATCAGGTTAGTGGTTGCAGTAGAGTTGGTAAGCTTTGAGATTTTGGACATATTTTGAAGACAGGGTCAGTAAATTTTGCTGAAGGGCTGAGTGTTGCATGTGAGAGGAAGAAAGGAGCCAAGAATGAGTTCAAGACTTTGACCTGAGTAGCCAGAATTATAGAATTGATACTACCTTCACTTGCGTCAGCTGTAAGTGAGGCAAGTTTTGAAGAGGAAGATCAGGGGTTCTATTTTGAAGTTATCTGTGATTTTGAATTGTCAGAAATCTTGTAGGCGTATTTGCACTCCAAATATGTTTTGGAGTTTGGGAGAAAGAAGTATGCTGGAAATAGAAATTGGGCTGTCATTTACATATGAATGGAACTTAAGGGTAGATAGATCATGAAGGGAATGAGTGTAAATCAAGAAGAGAGGACCAGGGACTGATCGCTTGGGGCCTTCCAACATTACAAAGTCTGGGACAAGAGTAGGGGTTAGCAAAATGAGGAGTGACCTGGTGTGAGACAGAAAGAAAACTAGTAGGTTTAGTGTCCTGGAGGACAAATGAAGAAAGTATAACTATGAGAAGCGATTCATCAGTGTTGTCAAATGCTGTAGATAGGTCAGGAAGGTTAGGACTGAAAACTAAACAATGGATTCAGAAAGGATGTCATTTTTTGACCCTGAGAAAAACAGTTGTTATAAGAAATCTCTGATCAGAGGAAGTTGGAGAGAGTAAGCATAGACTGGAGTAGTTTTGCTGCAGAAGGGAAAAAAGTAGCATATTAGCTGCAGGGAAGTTGAGACAAAATGAAGCTTCTATAAACTAGGACAAATAACAGAATATTTGTATGTTGATTGGAATGACCCATTAGAGAGGAAAACATTTATGATATAAAGGAACAAAGAAGAATTTCTGAGACACCATCTGTCCTTGATTAAATGAATGGAAATGGAATAGGAGCTTGGATAATTCACATATAAAACCATGTAGGAAGACAGAGTATCAGGGTGCAGATGCTGATAGAGAGTGGATGTGGTACAGAAGCCTGTGGAAGTTATTATTTGATTGGTTTAGTTTTCTCAGGGAAGTAGAAAGGTCAGAGAGTGAAGATAGGATAAGGGTTTTGAATAAAGAGTTGGGAATTTGCAGTAGTTACTAAATGGGTGAGTGAGTGGATAAGGACATATCTTTTGATTACCTTGTGATATTGAAGGCCTACTTGAAATTATGAATTTGAAGTAAGATGTCTCTATATTACTTAGTTGTCTCTCTTTAACCAATTTATTTACACAGTTATTCCTAATATACCACCTATTGCTATAAATCATTCATAAAATCACCCTTAGCCAGCCATATAGAATACAAGAAACTAGGGAGTTTCCGTCGTGGTGCAGCAGAAATGAATCCGACTAGGAACCATGAGGTTGCATGTTCGATCCCGGGCCTTGCTCAGTGGGTTAAGGATCGAGCGTTACCTTGAGCTGTGGTGTATGTCACAGATGTGGCTCGGATCCTGTGTTGATGTGGCTGTGGTGGAGGCCGGCAGCTGGACCCCTAGCTTGGGAACCTCCATATGCTGCAGGTGTGGCCCTAAAAAGCAAAAAAGAAAAAAGGAATACAAGAAACTATTTTAATACCATGTCAATTTAAGAAAACATGTATAATTCAGTTTTACTTAGTTTAATAGGAATCTTTAATATAACTTTATTTCCTTGGTTTACTGTACTTTTTAACTATTGCTTTGCTGTCAGCCCTTCCTAGTCTATTGCCCTTTTTATTTGACAGTTTTACTCTGCTTTTATTTCCAATCTAAGCTTGAATTTTCCTTGTTAAAGTTTATTTTGTACTACAAAAAAGTGTGTGTATGTGAGAGAGGGAGGGAGGGAGAGAAGGAGAAATTTTTATATTCTTCAGGCACATACAGTCTTGTTCTTGGTGATCATGCGAAAAATATGAAGAACCAGGGTAATACGTGCACCAGCTGACTAGAATAGATATTAACACTGGAGCAGGATCCTATATACCATTTGCTGTGCTAAAAATTACTCCTTTAGGTATAATTCTGGGAAGGTTGAGGGACCAGGACAGTTGGCAGATACTTGAATAGCTCAAGGAAGAGCTGTTTACCAGCTGGATCAGGAGAATTGCAGTATTATTATCATACTACTATATGAATATCAGACTTTTTCTCCCTTAATGAGAAATTAGCCTGAACAAAATTCCTGTTTTGAGATATTTCACTTAGTATATCTGATTCCTTGTCTTTATAAATTTCATAATCTTCCCAACTCTTTCCAATTCATTCTGCTAAACTTCCTTGGTACTTTCTATCCCCTTTCATTGTTGTATCTTAAAAAACTATTTTTAAGCATGCTTTTGTTTACCTGATTGGCAAGCAGGCCTCCCTGAAGTAGTAGCACAGTGGAAGCTCTGAGATTGCCTCGTCATTCTTCTAAATATTAGACTGGTGTGGAGACAATGGGCACAAATAATGTTGAATACTTAATTACTTATATGGACAGAAAAAAAAAAAGATCATCATGGTTATCAGCTCTCTGTGTTCCTAGTTCCATAGGATGACACAAAGCAGGAGGGACCAGATGACATACCAGAGAAGTTATTTGTTTCTTTGCCATAAAGGAGCAATCTCTAAACTATAGTCTAGCTTAATATGTAGTCTTTTTTAAAAATTTTTATTTTTTAATTTTTTCCATTCTTAAAATTATTTTTATTTTTTCCATTATAGCTGACTTAACAGTGTAGTGTCAATTTTCTACTGTACAGCAAAGTGACCCAGTCTCACATGCGTATATACACTCTTTTTCTCACATCCTCCACCATGCTCCATCAGAAGTGACTAGATATAGTTTCCACTGCTGTACAGCAGGATCTCATTGCTTATCCATTCCAAAGGCAGTAGCTTGTGTCTATTTACCCCAGATTGCCAATCCATCCCACTCCCTCCCCCTCCCCCTTGGCAACCACAAGTCTGTTTAACAGAGGCTTTCATCTGTGCAGTAAGGAAGAGAGAGGTAGAAAGTTTTGTATTCAACTGAAATTAGGGAGATAGATAAGAAAAGAGCTTGTGTCTGTCTTCCGGGAGACCAGAATGGGAAACTGTCTCTTGGGGACTATTCACCAGGCTTATCTTTCTCCAGCAGAAATTTCAGGGCATTCTACTAAGATTTAGATCTGACTGCTATCAAGCCTTGCTTTTTTATAGCCTTTATGGATCTGTGTAATGATGATAGAATGCCATGGTAGAGCTGTTCTGTTACAGCATTAATTTTGAAGTGGGGGCTATTTTGTGCCCCAGAGGACACTTGTATGTGGACATTTTGGTTATCACAACTTAGAGTGGGGGAATGCTACTGGCACTTTCTAGATAGAGATCAGAGGTGCTGCTAAACATTCTAAAATGCACGAGATAGTCCCCCACACCCCACAACAAAGAATTATCCAGTCTAAAGTGTCAGTAGTGCCGGCGTTGAGAAACTTTGTCCTAGAAGGATCTCTTCTTTGTTACTTCTTTCTCAGCCCCTATTATTTGGCATCAAGTAATATATCTAACAATTTTATTATAAATTAATCTGATTAGCTACTAATTTAACATAATAGGTTATTCATTTAAGTTTTCATGTGTAAGTCCTTCTGTCAGGACATTTATTTCCTCAAGATCAGAACCAGTCATGAAGTCTATATGTTCCTAAAACATATAATAAACAGTAAATAAATATTAGTAATTTTTATGAGTACCCAAATTAAATCAGTTCCAACTCATTTGTTCCCCTAACCCCAACCACAGTATGCTAACTTATCCAAGTAAAACTTTACATTTATAAACAATCATTTTTTTGCATTAAGTATACACAAAAGCCTTTTATTTTACAGTGTTAAAATTTGAAAGCACCCATAATTCGGAGGAGTTACTGTTAATTATACAGTTACGTTATTGGTATCTCCATCTGTCATGGACTAGACTTAAAGGGGAAAAGGGAGTGATACTTGAGTTGGCTTCAGTGAAAACTGTATAATAGAGACTTGGTTCTGGGGTTAGATATATTCACCTGATTTATCTATTGCAAGGCATGAAATTAATTTCAGATCACATGTTAATATTAGTACCTGAAATTTAAGTGTCTGATGTGTGATAGGTATTTTCCTAGTAACTTTACATGTGTCTTTTGGTCCTTACAGCTACTTTATGAGATATCCAAATTTTGATAGATGAAGAAATTGAAGCTTAGGTTGAGTGACCTACCCAAGTTCACATAATTAGTAAGGATGTAAAGCAGATTTTGAGCCAAGCAATCTGGCTCTAGAACTTGTGCTCTTACAGTTGATTACACCATTAATAATACATTGGTGAAAAGAAATGTCATTCTTCTACCTAATTTTGCTGTTTTTGGAATACCTTATTCATGGATTACATAGAATTTATATAATTACATATTGATTTTTTTTACTTATTTACTTGCTCTACTAGATGATTTACATTAATGTCTATGAATAAAGGTTATGTAATTTGTTTTATTTTACAAACTGCATATACCTAGAGCATACATTTTAGTTCTTAAGTATAACTTAAACTCTTAAATTATAAGAGTAAATATATTTTATTTATGGATAATAAATGTATTTTATTTATTGAAATTTTAACAGAATTATTCAAATTCCACCAGAAGCGCAAACTTATGAAATTATGCAAAAGAAAATTGAAGGTAATAATATTTTATACATTTTAGCTTTTATAGTTTCCTAGATACATTAACATTTTGAGTCTTAAAGCTTAAAATTTTATAGCCATAAAAATTATGCAGTGATAAATTTAAAGATATTCAATAGTGAGTTTAATATTTTCAATTGAAGTTCTTAATTTTTTTCCAGATTCTGAGTGTACAAAATGAATAAAACTTGGTTGTTACCCTCATAAAATCAACCTATGCTAATATGCTTGTATCCACTACTATGTAGTAATGATACAAGCATATTATGTATCATTTTAATATAATCTAATGCATGATATAATGTATAATTTGCAGTGAGTCCACAGAAGGGAGCCAGTTTGTTCAGCCTGAAGGAGTTATTAAGGTTTTATACAACCTTAAAGAATTAGTAGGACTTTGTCAAGTGAGAAAGGGAAATATTTGGTATTTTAAGAAGAGGATAAAGCATGAGGAACAGCACGAATAGGGAATTGACACTGGAATGGTATTAAAGTGTGAAGTAATAGGTAGGAATAGTGTAGGAGAGAGCCTAGGCAGAGGGATTAGATACTGGGCTAAGGTATGCTTCCTTTTCCCCCATATATAATATGGAATCACTGAAGTTTTTTATAGGGAAGCGATATGTTGCATTTTATTTCAGAGAGATTACTCTGGCCAGCCACATTAAGAAGCTAGATTTGGAGACTGGGAGTAGGAAAGGGAAGTTATTGCTGTATCTTAACGTGTGATAAGTGCTTATATTAGAACACAAACAGGAGGAAAAAAGTCAGATTTGAGAAATATTTACTTGATAAAATTGGCAAACCTAGTGATTAGATAAAAAGGAAAGGAGATTAGATGATTAAAATTAACTAGGAGAATATATGAGGAAAGATAAGTTTTATTGAGAAAACGATGTATTCAGGTCACTTAGTTGTTACACATATTCTTTTAGATGTTACTCCTGTTAGCTGTTTGGAAGGATCTACACTATTGGCAGCTCTACTGTTTTTCTTAGAATTTTCTTTCTCTTGAATGATTTATTAAAATAAAAACTACGAAATTTAAACTCATACATATAACTGATATATGAAACTTATGATAAATTCAATATTATTTCAGAATTCATAAAAACACACTCAACTGAAGAAATTACAGATGTTTCTGTGACTGAGCCACGTAAGTTTCTACTCATTAAGCATCACTATATTAATAACCTCTGTTGAGTATATTAATTTCTATAATTTTATATGATTTAATAATTTTTTTTTTTTTGTCTTTTTGCCTTTATGTAGAGCCACACCAGCGGCATATGGAGGTTCCCAGGCTAGGGGTCTAACAGGAGCTGTAGCTGCTGGCCTACGCCACAGCCACAGCAATGTGGGATCCCAGCCGCGTCTGCAGCCTACACCACAGCTCACGGCAACGCCAGATCCTTAACCCACTGAGCAAGGCCAGGGATCGAACCCGCAACCTCATGGGGTTCATTAACCACTGAGCCACGAAGGGAACTCCTATAATTTAATAATTATTAAATTACAACATAAATTCCCTGGAGTTTATAGCCATATAGTTGGGCTGGCTATCAAGCAAATGTTGAAAATTCATAGTTACCTAATTGCTACCAAAAATAGACTTTTTTTTTTTCTTTTTGGCTGCCCTGTGGCATATGGATTTCTTGGGCCAGGGAACAGATCTGAGTCACAGTTTTGAACCTGTGTCCCGTTGCTCCAGAAACCCCGACTATTCTGTTGGGCCACAATGGGAATTCCAGACTGATTTTTTAAGAGTACTATCTTATCACTTGGAATAGACTATATTTAGTTCTGATTATAATATGCTACAAAAAATGTTGCAGAGGTGGTAGGTCTTTGAGGTGGAGCGGTGATAAATTTAATAAGTCATTTGTAGATTTTGTTGCTATGAATTGTGTATCATCTCATATACACTAATGCCGTGACTGCATCCGAATACCTATCAGTTCATGCATATAAAGAGCTGCTAAAACACAAACTTCTAGAATTCAAACTTCTGTTTGTCAACAGAATGGAGAAATTACCTTGCTTATGCCTTAATATTGGAGAGACTTTTGAAACAGTCACCTAAGGTATGCTGTGGAATACAGTTTTAGAAGCAGAAAATAATATTTGGCAAATGTTGATGGGAATTCTACCCTCTTTCATCTTAAACTATAAACCCTAATGTTGGCATAGCTAAATGAGGGACAACTGTACATTCCATAGTATTCCCAAGATCTCTAGAAACTTCTGATCTGAGGCAGCCCTGACTGGCTAGGTGGAGTAGATAGTAACAGCTTCTCTGTGTATCAAGGGGAACCCTCTGCACATCTGTAGAGCTCTCTTTCCTTCAGTCTATGCAGTTACCCTCTGTCTAATACTGTGCCATGTGAATTCTAGCCGCTTTGGCCTTCCCAAGCTCTAAACTTTTCTCTGAACTCAGGGAGACCAGTAAATTTTATCTGGGTTTCCCTTCCGTTTTCTGTGGTCAGGAAACTCCCAGCAGTACGCTGCGGTCATCATAGAGCTATCGTTTGTTTTCTTTCTGTCTGGAATTACTGCCTTGCACTTTCTGTTTTCTAGTGTCTGAATATTACTATTTCATATATTTTGTTCCGTTTTTAATTGGTTTAAAATGAAAGGATAGGAGTTCCCGTCATGGCTCAGTGGTTAACAAATCCAACTAGGAACCATGAGGTTGAGGGTTCAACCCCTGGCCTTGCTCAGTGGGTTAAGGATCCAGCGTTGCCATGAGCTGTGGTGTAGGTTGCAGATGCAGTTCAGATCCCATGTTGCTGTGGCTGTGGCAAAGCCTGGCAGCTACAGCTCCTGTTAGACCCCCTAGCCTGGGAACCTCCATATGCTGTGGGTGCGGCCCTAAATAAGGCAAAAAGACAAAATAAAAATAAATAAAAATAAGATGAAAGGATAATTCTGGTCCCTAATGTGCTATCATGGATAAAAACTGAAGTCTCTGTGCTCATTTATAGGCCAGTGGAACATGTCTTTCAAACTCAAAACCAAATTCTAAAATATAATAGTAGAAGTTTTCTCTCTCTTTTATTTTTTTTTTTTGTCTTTTGTCTTCTTAGGGTCACACCTGTGGCATATGGAGGTTCCCAGGCTAGGGGTCAAATTGGAGCTGTACTGCTGGCCTACACCACGGCCATAGCAATGCCAAATCCAAGCCACATCTGTCTCACACCTCTCAGATTGTCATAAATTTAAACGTTTAACAATAGTTGAGTGTTAGCAAGGATATATAACATAGAAACTCTTCATACATACACTGAGTGTGGTATCCATTGACAGGTATCCGCTGGCACAATCACTTTGAAAAATAACTTTTCTTTATTTAATTAAGTTGTGGATGTACATTCCTTTGATCACTCTTTTTACAGCTTTATTGGTATATAATTGACAAATGGCTTTGCATAATTTTAAGGCATTTAATGTAATAATTTGATACACATTTATATTGCAAAATGTTTACCAAGATAAGGTTAGTTTACATATCCTTTATCTCACATACTTTCCATTTCGTTGTTGGTGAGAATATTAAATCTCTACTCTCATGGAAGCTTTCAAGTATACTATACAGTATTAACTGTAGTCAGCATGCTATGCATTAGGTCCCTGAAACTTATTCATCTTATAACTGAAAGTACTCTTTGACTATCATTTCCCAGTTCCCCCCACCCAGTAGCACCTGGCAGTAACCATTATACTCTTTATCATTTCAGTGTTCTTAGATTCTTCAAAGAAGTGAAATTTTTTTTTTCTTTGAGTTATTTTACTAAGCATAATTCCCTCAAAGCCCATCTATGTTGTTTTAAACGGCAAGATTTCCCTTTTAATGGCCAAATACTGTTCCACAGTGTGTTGTGCATGTGTACTTATCCATTCTTTTGTCTGTGGACATTTAGATTGTTTCTGTGTATTCTTTATTATAAATAATACTGTGACTGACATGAGAGAACAGATGTCTCTGAGACAGTGATTTCATCTTCTTTGGAAATATACCCAGAAGTGGGATTGATGGATCATACAGTAGTTTTATTTTTAATTTTTTTTCCATTGCATAGTGAATTTTATTACAATTATAGGTGTACAAAAATATTTTTAATTTTTGGGGGACCTCTGTACTGTTTTCCATGTAGCTGTACCAATTTACAGTCCCACCAACAGTGCATCAGGGTTCCCCTTTCTCCACATCTTCATCACCATTTGTTATCTCTTGTCATTTAGATAATAGCCATTCTGACAGGTATGAGGTGACACCTCATTGTGGTTTTCATTTGCATTTCCCTGATGATTAGTGATGTTGAGCACCTTTCCGTGCACGTGTTGGCCATTTGTATGCTTTCTTGGGAAAAATGTCTATTCAGGTTCTCTGCCCATTTTTAATCATGTTATTATTTTATTATTATTTTTGCTATGGATTTGTATGAGTTCTTTATATAGTTTGGATATTAATCCGTTATCATATGTGTGGTTTACAGATATTTTCTCCCATGTTGAAGGCTGCCTTTTCAACTTGTTGATGCTTTCCTTTCCTGTTCAAGAAGCCTTTTAATCTGATGTAGTTCCACTTTTTTTAAAAAATATATTTCATTGTGTTCTTCAGCTCTAATATTTGTTTGGTTCTTTTACATGTTTTCTATCTCTTTGTTGAACTTCTCATTTGTTTTTTTATTATTTTCCTGGTATCATTAAATTGTTTTTCTGTGTTCTTGTCCAGCTCTTTGAGCATATTCAAAACAATTGTTTTGAACTCTGTTTTTTTGGCAGTTCCTGTATCTTCATTTCTTTAGGGCCAGTTACTGGGGGTTTAATGTGTTCCTTTGGTGGGGTCATGTTTGCTTGAGTCTTTGTGATCCTGTGTCCTTGCTTATATAGGCACCTGTACCTTTGATGAAATAGTCATCTCTTCCAAACTTTATGATATGATGTCTGTAAGGAAGAACTTCAACTGCAGAACCTCAGTGGGGGGAAGGTGCCCAAGTATGCCCTAACCCCAGATGTAGCAGTGTGGGGGTGCCAAGTGTTAGGAACATGAGATAGAACTGAGTGTGGGGGCATTGTGACCCACTGGCTCAGGCTATTGTATTCCATGGCACTGACAACTTCATGGTCCTTGGCATATGCTACAGGGGTCTTCAGAGGCTGCAAAGTCTATTGGGGTCCTCAGTATTGTCTCCAGGTACAGTAGCAAGGGGCCAGGGCAAGCAATGGTAGTGGCTAGAGCTGGTAGTGGCTGCATACTTGCCTGTGAGGGCCAGTTACAAGTGCCTATGTGGTGGCAGTGGCCAGTTGTAAACACACACGTGTGGTGGGGGCTAGGACAGGCAGCAAGGGCTGGGACCAACTGTGGGCACACTGGCAGCTAAGAGTCCTGGCTGTCTGTGTGTACCACTGTAGCTTTTGGGTCTCACTACAGGCACACAGAAGTGGAGGCTGGTGACAGGCCAGGGGTATGCAGGTGTGCAGTTGGAAGGGCTAGCTGCAATTAAGTGCAGTAGTGCAAGTCAGTGACAGGAGATAGGACCTGATCTGGGCGCACAAACAGCTGTGGGGATCTGGCTGTTTTTGTGCTCCGTGTAGCTGCACAGTCTCCATATGTGTGTGCATGTGGAAGTTGGTGACTAGCTGGGCTGGGAGCAAGCAGGTATACAGCTAAGGGTGCTAGTTCTGTTTAAGCACATGATGGTGGTTATGAGCCACAGAGGTCTAGGTTGATGTCTTGCATTCATTTAGTTACAGAGGCTTGGACTGGCTGCTAGTATGGTTCCTGTGTTCCGGTGATGCCGGTGGTTTGGGCAAGGGAGTGGGGTGGGATTCAGGCAGCTGGCATCAGCCAAAGGGAATACCTGTGGGGTGAAAGCTGATGAAATCTGCAGGGGGTCTGTGGTGGCTGTGCTGGCCATTGGTTTATTCAGTGGTAAAAGCTGCTGGGTTCCTCAATGGAGCCAGTCACTGGGAATTGCAGTGACTCATGTTCCATGGCTGATATTGGTAGCCCTGCTTTTCTTCCTTGTTTCTAGCCATCTCTGTGTGTCTCAGTTTTGCCTGTCTCTAGGTGGGGAAAAATTTTTGTGCCTTACAAAGAAGGGCTGTATAAGCTGACACTTCCCTCTTCCTTTCACAAGTGAGGTGAACTCATTCTAGCTGGGGAGTTCCATCTTAGCACTAAGCAATGCTGGCTTGGGAGATGGGATGATGCAGGCAAAATGAAGCTATTCTTCCTTCTGTTTTTGTGCAGTTATTCCCAGATTTTTTGTTCCAGAGTGTTGCTGAAGCTTTTCAAGTGGACTCCAGAGCTGTCCCACAGCTGTTCTTATTCACAACAGCAGTTTAATTGTTGGTCTTTGTTGGGGGACAGAAGCTAGGGTCTCGACCTACTTCACCATCATGGTGATATCATGTCCTTAGACTCTTACCTATATTCTTTGGGATACATGCTCAAAAATTTTCATACCAGTTTTGTTTGTAATAGTCCCCAGATTGAGGATCTCAAATATCTGTGAAGAGTAGAGTGGTTAAGTAAGTTGTGGTCCATTCATACAATGAAAAGCATATCATAATGAAATTATTTGAAATCTGGCTACCAATATTACCTTTAATCTTATAAGCATACTGTTGACTGAATGAAGTCCTAAATATATGGGGTATTTTAATTTATAATAAAAGCCAGTAAAACTTAACTTTGTTTATTAAGGGTACTAACACAGGTAGAAAAGATATAAAGATGAGAAAAAAAAAACGGTAGGATGGTAGGCACCTATAGGGTGAAGGAAAGGGTTTTGAATGGGGCCACCCACATAGAGAACTTCTAGGATACTGTCAGTTCTAGGTTCTTAATTGTAGACCTTGAGTGGTGGTTGTGTAGATGTTTGCTTTGTAATTATTAATCAAACTGTAAATATATATCTATTTTTTAAAGATGTTTATTTATTTGTCTTTTTGTCTCTTTAGGGCTGCACCCGCAGCATATGGAGGTTCCCAGGCTAGGGGTTGAATCGGAGCCACAGCTGCTGACCTATGCCACAACCAAAGCAACACCAGATCCGAGCTGCCTCTGCAACCTACAGCACAGCTCATGGCAGTGCTGGATCCTTAACCCACTGAGTGAGGCCAGGGATCAAACCCACAACCTCACAATTCCTAGTCAGATTTGTTTCCGCTGTGCCACGATGGGAACTCCTATAAATATATTTATATGTATTCTTTGGTAAGTACAGTGTAGTTCATGATTGTAAAATACAAAAGAATATTAAGGGATTTATGTATGTTGGGACTTTTAAAGAACGAATCTGTAAAACAAAAAACAATAGATTTGGCTAAGTGTAAAAATTCTGAAAATATCAGGAAGTAAAAATTATTAGCAGACTTTTAATTGTGTACACATTATATGCTAGTATTAATTGGTGCCTAAAAACGAGTAATAAAAAGACTGGCAACTCAGGAGAAAAACAGGCAGGATATGAATATTTGACAGAAGAATAAATAAAAATGTCCAGAAACAAATGAAATGATGATTGACTTAACTAGTATCAGGGAAATGAAAATTAAAATAAACAGAATATTTTACTTCAAGATGTATTGATAAAAACTAGTATTGGGACTTGGAAAAAACGACTCTGTCATATTTTGTTGGTTTAAATGCAAAAGTGTTCACATATATATAGCACTTACTATGGTATTTTCTATCAAAAATGGAAAGTTGTTAGAAACACTCAACAACTTTATTTTTAGGAATTTGCCTCAACAGAGATACTGGCATGAATGTATAAGAGGTTTAATAGCCATATAATATTCCATTTTATGGTTATGTCATAATTTAGCTATTCTTCTATTGATGTTCATAAGATAATCTCTGTCTTTCTATTTCCACAAACAGTACTACTGTTAGCATGTTTGTAAGAGTAAAAACAGTAACAACATGCATTTTTAGGACTGGTTAAGTAATTGCAATATATTCATAGCAATGGAATGCTCTGTAGCTTTTAAAAGTAATAAGAAAATTGTATATAAAATACTTAGAAACATTTTCCTCTACATTTAAAATGATGAAGCAAGATAAAAGCACTTTGTGGTATTTTTATCCCATTTTTGTAATCCATGTATTTAACGTGCATCCTAGATGCTGTTTTCTTCCCAAGAGGAAAAAACTGTTCATTGATAAATAATATAACTCATTATTAATATTTTTTTCCTTTACAGCCACACCTATTGGCTTATGGAAGTTCCCAGACTAAGGGTCGAATCAGAGCTATAAATGAGTCCTGTGCAACACCAGATCTGAGCTGCATCTGCGACCTACTCTGGGGCTGCAACACCACCAGATCCTTAACTGACTCAGCAAGGCCAGGAATCAAATCCTCATCCTCATGGAGACTACGTTGGCCCTTAACCCACTGAGCCCCAATGGGAACTCCCATTAATACTCTTTTTTATTAATAAAATACTGAAGATTTTGTAATAGAGGAAAGAGGTCCTCCTCCCTCCACAATACACAGCAATCAGCTAGATCTCTCCTTCACATTTTGGTTACTTCAAAAATTTTAACTATTGTTAACCAGGGATACTCTGCTCTTTCAGTCTTAACTAGGACAGTTCTCTTTTCTTATGTTTTAAAACTATTCATAAGAAGAACTTGAGGAAGAGCAGCTGGATGATTCTGCAGGCTGTTGCATCTGACAATGGAAGTGTAATGTTCCCACCTATACATTTTATACCACTGAGTTGAAATTCCTAAACTAGTAGTGTTGTAGTTTTAGAGGTTGTTTAGCCTGTTTTAAAGGCCACCATAACAGATTGCCGTAGACTGAGTAGATTAAACAACAGAAATTTATTCCTCACAGTTCTGGAGGCTGAAAAATTCAAATTAGGGTTCTAGCATGGTCAAGTTCTAGTCATAGCCTTCTTCCTGGTTTGTGCACGGCCACCTTTTTGCTGTGTCTCTAATGGTAGAGAGAGAGCAGAGAGAAAGCAAGCAAGCTCTCTTGTCTCATGTGGCTCCATTCTCATGAATTAATTACTTTTCAAAGACCCCATCTCTGAATACTATCATATTGGAGATAAGGGTTTTAACATATCAGTTTGGAGGAACACAAATATTCAGTCCATAGGGCTTTTCTCCTTCTGGAGAACTGCATGTTTAGATTGTGACAGGAACAATAGTTGATGTTCTTTGTTATCCTTTACTATATACAGGGCATAATTAAAAATTGTCCTATGCTATTATCAGATTAATTTTAAAATAGTGTTTATTAAACCATATCACTTGTTATATAAGCATTTTTAATTACTCCCTCTTAGAAGAAATTCTGAATTTGATTCTTCTAAAGGTCTCTGGTTTATTTGGTTTCTTGATATATTTGATTTATTTGATTCCCCTTGATACATGTTGCACATTTCTGTTCTCACATATAGCAGTGAGTTATATCAGCATACAGGTATAATTTCCGCCACTGTAATACCTTTAAATGTTTTCCTTTTTTTAAACAATAGAAACTACTACAATGAGTAATCTATTGAATGCCTTGTTGAAAATATTTGAAAATCAGGAAAATAAGTTAGAGAGGTAAGCTTTTGAAATAATTCCTTTTCCTAATTATAAAAACAAGTGTATTTATTTCAGATAAATTGTAAACATAAAGATGAAGATAAAACCACTGTAAAAGATTGTGTTCTTTATTATATGTATAATTTTAAAACTTAAAATTATAATCATGCAAGATGGAAAATAGTATGTCAGTTTCTCAAAAAATTTGATCCAGTAATCCCATTGAAATCAGGATCTTGAAGAGATATTTGTACAGGTATGTTCACTGTAGCATTATTCATAATAGCAAAGAGGTGAATGCAAACTTAAGTGTCCAATGATGAATGAATAGATAAAGAAAATGGGTTATATACATACAATAGACTATTACATCTTAAAATAAGGAAAGAAATTCTGACACATGATACAACATGGATGAATCTTGAGGACATCAATGCTCAGTAAAATAAGCCAGTCACAAAAATAAAAAAAATGTATGATTTCGCTTATATGAGGCATCTAGAGTACTCAAATTCATAGGGACAGAAAGTGAAATGGTGGTTGCCAGGTTGGAGCCTGCTGGGGATTTGTTTGGTTTTTCTTTTTTATTGCTTCCTTTCTCACTAATTAGTTGTAGTTTCTGTTCTGCATGTTTTAGGGAAGGGAGGGAAGAAAGGTAAGGTATTTCAGAAAAGGTCTTATTTGACTGTTATTGCTTTCCTTCTCCATTAACTGCATCTAACATAAACCAGTTTTCAGAGTATTCACTTTAAAGTGAATCTCTCTAGGCTTGAGATAAGGTTATTTACATCCACCCCTCCCTTAAGAGTTTGAATAGGGATCAAGGCACCAGACAGCACTCTGTAAAGAAATACTCTTAACTAAATATTTCCTGACCTTCTTATATTGTCTATGTGGGTAAAATGTTTTCACTCTCTCTTGGCCGCCTATTGTTTTATTCAGTGGTAATGGACATCTGCTTCACTTTTTCCCGTTTCTTTTTTGTTTGGCTGTACCTGCGGCATACAGAAGTTCCTGAGTCAGGGATGGAATCCGCACCAGAGCTATAATCAGAAACACAGCAGTGCCAATGCTGGATCCTTAACCTACTGAACCAGGAGGCAACTCCATTTCTTTTTTTTTATTAAAGTATAGTTAACTTACAATGTTGTGCCAGTTTCTCCTGTATGACTCAATTATACACACACACACACACACACACACACACACACATTCTTTGTTTTATTCTTTTCTGTCGTGGTCTATCCCAAGAAATTGGATATAATTCCCTGTGCTATACAGTAGGACCTTGTTATTTATCCATTCTAAACCTAATAGTTTGCCTCTACTAACACCAAATTCCCAGGCCATCCCCCTCCCTCCCCCTCCCCCTCGGCAACCACAAGTCCGTTCTCTGTGAGTTTGTTTCTGTTTTATAGATAGGTTCATTTGTCCCTTAATTTAGATTCCACATATATAAATGTTATCATATGTATTTGTCTTTCTAACTTACTTCACTTTGTATGATAATCTCTAATTTCATCCATGTTGCTGTCGCTGCAAATGGCACTATTTCATTCTTTTTCTGGCTCAATAGTATTTCATTGTATATATGTACCAAATATTTTTTATCCATTCATCTGTCAGTGGACATTAAGATTGTTTCCATGTCTTGGCTATTGTGAATGGTACTGCTATGAACATTGGGGTGCATGTATCTTTTTCAGTGGAAGTTTTGTCTGGATATATGCCCAGGAGTGGGATTGTCGAATCATATGGTAATTCTATTTTTAGTTTTCTGAGGAACTTCCATGCTGTTCTCCATAGTGGTTGTACTAACTTACATTCCCACCAACAGTGTAGGAGGGCTGTTCCTCTACATCCTTTCCAGCATTTGTTATTTGTAGACTTCTTAATGATGGTCATTCTGACTGGTGTGAGGTGATATTTCATTGTAGTTTAGATTTGCATTTTTCTAATAATTAGTGATATTGAGCATCTTTTCATGTGCCTACCAGCTATCTGTATACCTTCTTTGGAGAAATGTTTATTTAGGTCATCTGCCCATTTTTCCATTGTGTTGTTTGTTTTTTGTTGTTGAGTTGTTTATATATTTTGGAGATTAAGCCTTTGTCAGCTGCATAGTTTGTAAATATTTTCTCCCATTTTGTAGGTCTTCTTTTCCTTTTTTTTTATTGTTTCCTTTGCTGTGCAAAAGCTTATCAGTCTGATTAGGTCCCATTTGTTTATTTTTGTTTTTATTTGTATTGCCTTGGGCAACTGACCTAAGAAAACATTTGTAAGGTTTATGTCAGAGAATGTTTTGCCTATGTTTTCTTCTAGGAGTTTTAGGGTGTCATGTCTTATGTTTAAATCTTTAAGCCATTTTGAGTTTATTTTTGTGCATGGTTTGAGAGTATGTTCCAATTTCATTGATCATGCAGCTGTCCAATTTTCCCAGTACCACTTGCTGAAGAGACCGTCTGAATCTAGCAACACATGAAAAAGTTCATACATCATCCCAAGTTCACAAGGATGGTTCGACATATGAAAATCAATCAATGTAATAGACCACATTAACAAAATAAAAGTCATAAACCACATAATCATCTCAGTAGATGCAGAAAAAACATTTGAGAAAATTCAACATCCATTCATGATAAAAACTCTAACCAAAGTGGATATAGAGGGGATATCACTCAACATAATAAAAGCCATTTATGACACATCCACAACCAGTGTAATATTGAAAGCCTTCCTGCTAAAATCTGGAACAAGACAAGGATGCCCACTCTCACTATTTCTATTCAACATAGTATTGGAAATCCTAGCCACAGCAATCAAAAGAAAAAGAGGAGTTCCCATCTTGGCTCAGGGGTAACAAACCCAACTAGTATCCATGAGGATACAGGTTTGATCCCTGGCCTTGGCTCATTGGGTTAATGATCTGGCTTTGCCATGAACTGTGGTGTAGGTTGCAGACACAGCTCAGATCTGGTATTGCTGTGGCTGTGTTGTAGGCTGGCAGCTACAACTCTGATTTTACCCCTAGCCTGGAACTTACACATATACTGTGGGTGCTGCCCTAAAAAGATAAAAAAAAAAAAAAAATGCAAAGTTAGCTTAAAATGTAAATATCAGTAAATGTAATACACAATACCGATTGAATAAAGGGAAAAAAAACCACATGATTAGCTTAGTAGACAAAGTAAAAGCATTTGACAAAATCTGATACTATTTTACTGCTTTTTTTCCCCCGTCCCATGGCATACGGAGTTCCCCAGCCAGGGATCGGATCTAAGCTGCTGTTGCAGCTTACACCACAGCCGTGGTGATGCCAGATCCTTAACCCACTGTACCAGCCAGGATCAAATCTGCATACCAGTGCCGCAAAGACGCTGCCAGTCCCATTGCGCCACAATGGGAACTTCTGATACTTTTTTGTGATAAAAATACTCCACAAACTAGGACTAGAAGGGAACTTCCTTAATCTAATAAAGATTATCTACAGTAATCCATAACTGATATTATACTTAATGGTGAAAAAGCTTAATACATTCTAAGGTCAGGGACAAAACAGGACATTTTTACCCTTTCTGTTCATAATTGTAGAGAGTCTAGCTAGGGCATGTAGAGAAGAAAAAGAAATGAAAGTACCTCTTTTTGCAGATGTCATGACTTTATTATCTTTTGACAATCCTGAGGGATCCGAATCCGACTAGGAACCATGAGGTTGCTGGTTCGATCCCTGGCCTTGCTCAGTGGGTTAAGGATCTGGCGTTGCCGTGAGCTGTGGTGTAGGTTGCAGACGCGGCTCGGATCCCACGTTGCCGTGGCTGTGGCGACGGCCAGCAGCTACTGCTCCTGTTAGACCCCTAGCCTGGGAACCTCCATATGCCGCGGGTGCTGCCCTAGATAAGTCAAAAAAAAAAAAAAAAGACAGGATAGGCAAAGCTATAGAGACAAAAAGTAGACTAGTGGCTGCCAGAGCTGAGGCAGTATTGCGAGAAATGGCTATGGAGGATCTTCTCGGGGTAATTAAAATTTGCTTAAGTTAGATCATGGGAATAGTTGCTTATCTTAGTGAATATATTAAAAGCCACTGAATTGCATGTTTTAAAAGAGTGAATTTTATGGTAAGTTAATCATATCTTGAAGTTTTTAAAAATTCTAATTATAACGAATAAAAAACTCATTAGTCAAAAAACGGTTTATCCATACCATGCAGTCATCAGCAAACTGCAGTCCATGAGTCAGATCTGGCCTGAAGCTTGTTTTTGTAAATAAAGTTGTATTAGAATATAGCCATTCCCATTTGTTTACCCATCATCTGTAGCTGCTTTTGCAGAGTAGGGTGGTAGTAACTGAAATCATCTGGCCTGTAAAGTCTTAAATTTTTAACCATCTGACTCTTTATGGAACAAGTTTGCCAAATCCTGCTATGGAATAAAAAGTGGTATTTACAAGTGAGATAAATTTCTGTTTACCAATATAAATAGATCTCAGAAATTATGTTAAGGGAAAAATGAGTTGAGAACAACATATATACAATGATATCATTTATGTAAAAAAGAAAACAGCAAACATCCAGCCTACTAACAAAAATTACAGAATCGATTAGGTTTACAAAGTGTTATGTAAATCCATGGAACAAGTTCTGGAAAGATACACAGCAATCTAATATCTCTAGGGAGAGCATTGAATTTTTTGGAATGAAAAATATCTTATACTAATCTTATACTAAGTTTTTTACAAAGAAAATAAGGATATTACATAAAAATAAATGTAAAATTATAGTCTGTTATATATTTGGTTTGTTTTTCAGAGCTGTGAATGAGCAAGTTTTGTTAGAGGCTGTAAGTATAGCGCTCTCAGTTTGAAAGTGCACTTTGTCCTTGATGTTAATAGATTCTAGAAATTGTCAGGATATGTAATCTTTTTTTTTTTTGTCCTTTTTGTCTTTTTGCCTTTTCTAGGGCCACACTTGCAGCAAGGATATGTAATCTTAAATAAAGACCTAATGCTTAGTTTATGAAGAGATTTTTCTCTCTCTCTCTCTCTCTTTTTTTTTTTTTTTTTTCTTTTGCTTTTTAGGATTGCATCTGCGGAATATGCGAGTTCCAGGCTAGGGGTAGAGGGGTCGAATCAGAGCTGCAGCTGTTGACCACAGCCATAGCTACAGCAACGCAGGATCCAAGCCATGTTTGCAGCCTGCACCGCAGTTCATGCTTACTAAATTAACCCACTGAGTGATGCTGGGATCGAATTCACATCCTCATGGATACTAGTCAGAATCCTAACTTGCTCAACCACAATGGGAACTCGCTAGGAAGAGATATTTATGCATGTGTGAGCAGGAAAACTTTGTCTATTCTTTTAATTTTACTAGACTTTTTTTTTTTTTGCCTTTATGTGGAGCCGCACCCGCAGCATATGGAGGTTCCCAGGCTAGGAGTCTAACAGGAGCTGTAGCCGCGGGCCTTCGCCACAGCCACGGCAACGTGGGATCCAAGCCGCGTCTGCAACCTACACCACAGCTCACGGCAACGCCAGATCCTTAACACACTGAGCAAGGCCAGGGATCGAACCCGCAACCTCATGGTTCTTAGTCGGATTCGTTAACCACTGAGCCACGAAGGGAATTTTACTAGACTTTTTTGTGTGGTCATACCCGCGGCATGCTACAGCAGTAAGGAAAGCCACAGCATGACAATGCCAGATCCTTCACCCACGAGCCACCGGGGACCCCCTGGATTTTACCGGACTTTATTATCGCTCAGAAACACTTCACATTTGAAATACTGAACTAGAACATCCACAACCTTCTGAACATACATTGTCACTGCTAGTTCCATTGCCTCTTTCAGCACCAATTGTAGCTTCGCTATATAGATTTTTTTTAATCAATGGTTCATTATTTTTTATGTGTTAATGAAGACTTTCTTTATTAAGTATCCAGATAACCTCTCTATATTGATATGTTTGCTTTTCACTATTAATAAAGTTATGTTTTTAGAAATACACACAGATTCAAAATGATCTCCAAGTGTTATCAGAGGAGAAACTGATGCTGGAAAATGAACTGCAGAAGTTGAAGAATACAGAGGTTAGTTGATATTAGAATTTGTTATAGTATTAATAATTGGTAGCTGCTGTGCTTTAAAAGAAATAATAATGCTGTATTCTAAATTACCATATTAGGTATCAAACCCAAAAGGAGGCAATAAAAAACAGACACAGAATTGAAACATTCTAAAAGACATTTCTAGGGGAAATATTTAGCTTGATTAAAATATCAATAAATGAGGTTTTCAAATATATTGTAAATACATAGTGATTCTCAAGAGTATAATTATCATGTATTTACCTATAATTCATTGTCTCCTTAACTATTTATTTGTAACATATGTAAATTTACACAGAAAACAAAGGCCACAGGTCAGCGAACCAAGAAAACTATGAAAACGGAGAAGAAAAAAAACAAAGGAAAATCTGAAAGTTCAGAAGAGTAAGACATAAAGATACTTGTTATTTCTTTTTACTTATAAATTTATATTTTCCTTTTATACAATTTGAGGTCATATAAACATAACTTATTAACAGGTTTCTAAAAAAAAATAATAACATTAACTCATGTATAGTTTTATAAGCAGACCAGGGTATGATTATGGGATAAAGCTGAGAAGGGAAGAACCAAGAACTAAAAATGAGTTCCAGTAGAATGGATCACAATATATTCAAGAATAGGTAAATACAAATAAATCTAAATAATTTTAGGGAAAAAAGGATTTATTGTGTTTCCTTGATGGTTTAGCTAGTGATTTTTAACTTGTGTATTAACCCCTCTCCCCAGTCTGGGCTGTTGGTTTTTACTGTACTTCTTGGTTATCTTATTTTATTTAAAAAAAAAACTATTTTTATGTATATGAGTTATTGTAAATTGGCCTTATTAAGATAATATTTTCTTTAGTAATGTAAAATTATCTATGTGTTTGGAATTTGCCTGATCAAACCATAATGTAAATATATAGCTTAAAAAAAGAAATTAAGAATTCAAGCTTTATAGCGTTCTACAAACTCTGAAAAGAAAATCATCAGACAAACGACCTTTTCTTCTGAGAGGAAAAGATGACCAGAGAAGAAAAAGATAACCAAGATACTTTGAAAATCCTGACCTCATCTCAACTTTCCATTTTTTGATAATACCAATGAGAAGTTAGTTTGAGAAATGTTATTCAGTTTAACCTTTATGTACTTTATGGCTTTTAAATACATGAATTTCTTTTCTTTTCCTTTTTTTTTTTTTTTTTTTTTTTTTACTTTTTAGGTCCACACTTGTGGCAGATGGAAGTTTCCAGGCTAGGGGTTGAATCAGAGCTGCAGCTGGAGCCTACACCACAGCCACGCCAGATCACAACTGCATCTGTGACCTATGACGCAGCTTGTGGCAAAGCTGGATCCTTAACCTATTGAGTGAGGCCAGGGATCAAACCTATATCCTCAAAGATACTAGTTGGGTTCTTAACCCACTGAGCCACAATGAGAACTCCTCTTTTTTTTTTTTTTTAATATATTTGAAAAAAATTGTGAATATCTTACGAAATTTTTATCTTATTTTTTATTGAAGTATAATTGACTTGTTGCATTAGTTATAGGTATATGACATAGTAATTGAGTATCTTTGTATGTTACAAAATGATTACCATGATAAGTCTATCACCATACAAAGGTATTCTGACATTAATAAGTATATTTCCTATGCTGTTTATTACATCCTCATGACTTACTGGTTTATAACTGGAAGTTTGTACTTCTTAATCTCTCTTACCTATTCTAATTACCTCCCTCTTTCCTCCCCCCTGGAAGCCATCATTTTGTTCTCTATATCTGTGAGTTTGTTTCTGATTGCTGTGTTTATTCATTTGTTCTGTTTTTTATATTCCATATATAAGTGAAATTGTACAGTATTTGTCTTTGGCTTATTTTACTTAGCATAATACTCTGTAGGTCCATCCATGTTGTCACAGATGGCAGGATTTCATTCTTTTTTAGGACCGTGTTATATTCCATCACACACAAACACACACACACACCCGCCCACCACATCTCTCCTTTTTTGTTTTGTTTTGTTTTTTTTAGGGCTGCACCCATGGCATGTGGAAGTTTCTGGGCTAGGGGTCGAATCGGAGCTGCAGCTGCCAGCCTACACCACAGCCCCAGCGACGGGGGATCCGAGCCGCATCTGTGACCTACACCACAGCTCATGGCAATGCCAGATCCTCAACCCACTGAGCAAGACCAGGGATTGAACCTGAATCCTCATGGATACTAGTGGGTTTCATTACTGCTGAACCACAGTGGGAACTTCCACATCTTCTTTATCGATTTATGCTTCAGCCAATGCACATGGGCTGTGTAGTATATCTTTTTGTAATAGGGGTTTTGGTTTTGTTTTGTTTTTTTTAGAAAAAATACTAAGTGAAATTGCTGGATCATATGGTAGTATTATTTTTAATTTTTTGAAGAACCTGTACTGTTTTTCATAGTGACCACACCAATTTATGTTCCCACTAACAGTGTGCCAGGGTTTCCCTTTTCTCTACATCGTTGCCAGTACTTACTGTCTTTTTGATAATAGCCCTTTCGATAGGTATGAGGCGATATCTCCCTGTGGTTTTAATTTAAATTTCCCTGATGATTGGTATGTTGAGCATCTTTTCATGTACCTGTTGGCCATCTAGATGTCTTTGGAAAAATGTCTATTCAGGTCCCCTGCAATTTTATTTTACTTTCATTTTTATTTTTTTTGTCTTTTTGCCTTTTTCTAGGGCCGCACTTGTGGCATGTGGAGGTTCCCAGGCTAGGGGTCTAATCGGAGCTGTAGCTGCTGGCCTACACCACAGCCATAGCAACGCGAGATCAGAGCCGCGTCTGCAACCTACTCACAGCTCACAGTAACACCGGATCCTTAACCCTCTGAAGCGATGCCAGGGATCGAACCCACAATCTCATGGTTCCTAGTCGGATTCGTTAACCACTGAGGCACGATGGGAACTCCCCCTGCAATTTTAAACCCAGGTTATTTGCAGTTTTTTGATGTTAAGTTGTAAGAGTTTTGAATATTTTGAATATTAACCCCTTATCAGAAATATCATTTAGAAATATCTTACCCTTTATAGTAGGCTGACTATTGTGTTGATAGTTCCTTTGTTGTGCACAAGCTTGTTAGTTTCATGTGGTTATTTATTTTTGCTTTTGTTTCTTTTGCCCAAAGATATATATATACCAAAAGTATGGCTACCAATGTCAAAGAGTGTACCATTTATGTTTCCTTCTAGGAGTCCTGTGGTTTCAGGTCTTCCAATTAAGTCTTTAATCTGCTTTGAGTTTATTTTTGTATTTGGTGTGAGAATATAATCCAGTTTGGTTCTTTCACATGTGGCTGCCCAGTTTTCCCAGCATCATTTATTAAAAAGGCTACCTTTTCCCCACTACATATTCTTGCCCTCTTCATCTTAGATTAATTGACCATATACTTACGGATTTGTTTCTGGGCTCTCTGCTCTGTTTCATTGAACTGTGTGTCCGTTTTAGTGCCAGTGCATTTACGTTTTGATTACTATATCTTTGTAGTATAGTTTGAAATCAGGATACATGATACCTCCAGTTTTGTTCATTCTCAAGATTGTTTTGGCTATTTGGGATCTTTGTGTTACCATAGAAGTTCTAGAATATTTGTTCTAGTTTTGTGAAAATGACATTGGTATTTTGATAGAAATTGGACCGAATCTGTAGATTCCCTTGTTTAGTATGGTCATTTTAACAGTGGTAGTTCTTCCAATCCATGGAGTATTTTTCCACTTGTTTACACTGTTTTTAATTTTCTTTTATCACTTTGTTATATAGGTTTCCAGCTGTAAGTTTTGTACCTCCTTGGTTATATTTCTCCTAAGTACTTTATGCTTTTTGATGAAATTGTGAGTGAGATCGTTTTCTTACTTTCTCTTTCTGATAGTTTATTTTTAGTGTATTAAAATACATCAAATTTCTATATGTTAATTTTATATCCTGCAGCTTTACTGAATTTACTTATTATTTCTAATTGGTGTTTTTTGGTAGCATCTTTAGAATTTTTTAAAATATAGTATCATGTCATGTGAAAACAGTGGCAGTTTTGTTTCTTTTACAATTTGAATTTCATTTATATCTTTGTTTTTTTTCTGATTGCTGTAGCTAAGACTTCAGTTTCAACATTATGTTAAATAAAGGTGATGAGAGTGAACATCCTTGTCTTATTCCTGATGTTAGAGCAAATGCTTTCATATTTTTCTCCTAGAATATGATGTTTGTTTTGAGTTTGTTATATATGACCTTTAGTATGTTGCTATATCCATTTTGTTGAGAGTTTTTCTCATAAATGGATTTCGAACTTTGTTAAAGGCCTTTTCTGCATGTATTGAGATGATCATGTGATATTTATTCTTTGTTTTGTTAATGTGGTTTATCATGTTGATTGATTTTTGCATGTCAAATCATCATTGCAAAAATGATTAGAATCCCACTTGCTTAGAGTATATTATCCTTTTACTGTATTGTTGAAATCAGTTTGCTAATGTTTTATTGAAAATTTTTGCATCTGTATCAGTGATATTGGTCTCTCTTTTTTATAGTGTCTTTTTCTGGTTTTCATATCAGAGTGATGCTGGATTCACAGAATGAGTTCAGAATGTTCCCTCCTCTTCAAATTTTCTGAATACCTTAAGAAGGGTAACTGTTAACTCTTTTTAAAATGTTTCATAGAATAGTCATCTAAAAGCGATCTGCTCATGAACTTTTATTCATTGGGAGTTTTTTGATGACTAATTTATGTTCATTTCTGGTAATCACTCTGTTCATGTTTTCTATTACTTCCTGATCCAGTCTTGGGGAATTGTACTTTTCTGGGAACTTCTTCATTTTTTCTAGATCACCCATTTTATTGTACATAATTGCTTGTAGTAATGTCTTATGATCCTTCATATTTCTGCGGTGTCAGTTGTAACTTTTCTTTCATTTTTTATTGTATTTATTTGGGCCCTCTCTTTTTTTTTCTTATTTAGTCTGAATAAAGTTTTATCAATTTTGCTTAATTTTTCAAAACCAACTCTTAGCTTCATTGATTTTTTAAAATTATTTTTGTCTTTATTTCATTTATTTCTGTTCTGGTCTACATTATTTCTTTCCTTACACTAACTTTGGGCTTTGTTCTTCTTTTTCTAGTTCCTTTAGGTGTAAGGTGAAATTGAGATTTTTTTGTTGTTTGTTTCCTGAGGTAGGCTACCTGACCCTACCTTATGGGGTGTCTCTTGGCCTGCTGGTGGGCAGGTCTAGATGCCCAGGTGGCTGGTTGGAGGTCGGGGCACCTGGGGCTAATGTCAGTCAGCTGGTGTGTGGGTATGCCCTAGTATAATAGACTAGAGGGAGGGCTCCAAAATGGTGTTTGCTAGGACCTTGTCCTCATAGTGGAGTGAACTCCCAAAAATGGCTGCCACCAGCCTCTGTGTTCTCCAGAGAAGTCCCAGTTGCCTCCTTCCTCTCCAGAAGGCACCCCAAGACCAGCAAGTGTGTCTGACCCAGGCTGCTTTCAAATTACTGCCCCTACACTGGGATTCAGAGCATGTGAGATTTTGCATGTGCCCCATAAGAATGGGATCTATGTTTCCTACAGCCCTCTTGCTCTCCCATATGCAAGCCCTGTTGGCCCTCGCAGCCAGATGATCTGAGGGCTCATATTCTCTGTGTAGGACTTCTGAGGTATGGAGCCTGATATGGAGCTCAGACCCCTCACTCACTGGGGAAAACCTCTGCAATTGTGACCCTCCCATCTGTGAGTTTCCTACCCAGGAGTGTGCGTCTTGACTGTACTGGGTCTTTGCCCTTCCTCTCCATTTCACTGTGGTTACTTTTTTATATCTTCAGTTGTAGAAAATCTTTTCTGGTAGTATTCATGTCATTGTTATAGATAGTTGCTCTGTAAATAGTTGTAATTTTGGTGCAACTATGGGAGAAGGTAAGTTCATTGTCTTCCTACTCCACCATTTTGGCTGCACCTCTCAAAACTTCATTTCTTTAAAATGGTTTAAGTACTCATTAAGAAAGTAAAGTCATCGTGCCAGTATAAAATACCATGATATATTTAAGAACATTTCTTTTCAGGAAGAAATCTGTAATGAAAGAGCTTAACGTAAAAGAAAGTATGCTTCAAGACCAGGTAACAAAAAATATTTCTCTATGCATCTAAATTTGATCAATATGGTTCTGATAAATTGTATTTATAGATAGCAAGTACATATGTGAATATAGATGTGTTAGTGTGGGTATATTTGTGTGTGTATATGTGTACTAAATTTCTTCCTAAGATATTTCCTTCTTGTTAGTTGACTTTTCTCATCAAGTCTCAGAAAATCAAATGGTAAATTCAGACATATTTACTGTCAAGCTCATGAAAATTACAGTCAATGTCATTCAGTTACAGGCAATGTCATGAGGGGAAGAACATCATATTAGGAGTCGGAACAAACTTATTCGTTAAGTGACCTTATACAAGTCCCTTTAACCTACTTGAAACTTCAAATTTTTCATCGGTAAATTGGGTAAAACTACCTGCTCATCTCAGAGGAAATAAAAATTTTCAGGGATTGTTTGTTAACTATATAGCCCACTGTTTTTTTTTTTTCTTTTTCTTTTCTTTTTTTGGCTGCCCCCATGTCACAGGGAAGTTCCTGAGCCAGGGATCAAATCTGAGCCACAGCTGCAGCAATGCTGGATCCTTAACCCACTGCATTACAGTGGGAACTTCTGGCCACCTTTTTTTATGTGATCCAATGAAAAGAATATAAGTAACCTTTTACTTCTTCTTGTCTTTGGTAAGCTTTCTTTTGCTACAAGTTAACTTCTTAACCATCAGAACATCATTTGATACTCTCACCTAGTGAGTGGCCGGATTTAAGTGTCCGAGAAGTATTCGTCTACGTGTTCAAGAATAAGATAACTTAAATTCGGGAAGAAAAATTAGAGTACCACTTGAGATATTGACTATAAAATGAACACCTTTGTGGTATTAGTTTTTTTTTTTCCCATATAACAAGTTGCCACACATTTTGCAGCGTATAACAATTTAAGTTGTCTCACAGTTTGAATGGGTTAGGAATCTGAGTATGTCTTAGCTGTATCCTATGCTCAAGGTCTCACCAGACTGCAGTTAAATTGTTGGCCAGGTTCTCTTTTTTTAGGTTACTTGGAGTCCTCTTCCAAGCTCGAATGTGTGTAGCAAACTTCAATTCCTTGCAGTTTTATGACTACAGCACTCAGCCTTCAGATTACATTGTAGCATCGTTTCTTCTTTAAGAACAGCAAATAGTTTCTCTTATTTGCTAAGACAGTCTTATGTAGTATAACATGATCCTGGGAGTGACGCTTTATCACTTTAGCTGTGTAGTTGATCCTTAAACAGCATGGGGCTTAGGGGTTCCACTTTTTCCCTCATAGTTGAAAATTTGTACACTGCTTTCTCTGTCTCAAAAACAAAGGAATTGATAAGTGACTCACCCAAGGGCAGGAAAGTAAAACAGCTTGGAATGAATCAGGGCTCAAACCCTAGTTCTTGTGATTCTAGGTATTATGATCTCTAATTAAACACAAACTTCTTAACATAGTGGCTGGGAACCAAGCAGGCAAAAGCAAAAAACAGTAAAGCTTTTTACAGACTGGGATTATAAATCCTTAAAGTTCTTTCATCATATTCTGTAAGGAAGTAATAAAGTTAGTTCATGTTCAGGAGGAGGAGTCACATAGAGTGGGAGAAATCATAGCCATTTGTGGAAGTAATCCAATACAGTATTCAAGTTTTATAAATGTTCTAATGATATAATGTACATTATCTATTGGTAGATATACCAATTAACTTTCCCTTAATAGCAAATTGCTCTAAAACTCAATGATTTAAAATAGAAGATACTCATTATTTCTCTTAGTGGTTGTATAGGTATTCTCTCTCTCTGGGCAGTCTTATTATGTATGGGATCCCAGCTGGGACATCTAGGACAGATGAGACCTCCTTTTAGTCTTATCTTCCAGGCAGCCAGCCCATGGTAGTCTACAGAAGGATTCTCAGTAGAAAGAGGACAAACCAAAGCTGGAAGACATCTTGAGGCCTAAACTCAGACCTCAGGTAGTGCTACTTACATTGTTTCCTATTGGCCAAATCAAGTCACAGGCCAGTCTGTTTTCAAGGGATGAAGAAATAGATTTCACCTTTGGGAGCTACTATAGAGAACTTACAGCCACTTGTCTACCACAGAAGAATATATCTATTCTTTCTGGTGTAGATCCCAGGAGCCAGGATGCCTGCTGTGGCACTAACTCCATTCTCCTCTGGGAAAATCACCTCTCTATTGTGTGCCATCATGCTGAGGATGGGGTTTTTGGAAAAAGTGTTTCCTTCCCTCTCCTACCTGTCTTGATATAGACCTTTTTATTCTTTGTTCTGGAGCATGTGTTTGACTAGTTCTAAGGTTCTTTGCAGAGGGAGTTGATCTGCATGTAGGTGTATATTTGTTGACTCCATGCGAGGAGGTACTTTCAGGCTCTTACTATGCCCCATCTTGAACCACCTTTCTTACAGATTGTCTTTTCTCTTAACTCTCATTTCCTGTCTCTTCAAGTTTAAATACTTCTTAATTGTATCTTAGATGTTGGCAACGTCATGTCGTTGAAGCTCTGGATTCTGCTACTTTCTTCTAATGTTTGGTACTATTTTTGTTTGTTTTGCTTTAATTTATTATGAATATGGGTGAAATATGAAAATCCTGTTTTTCATGCAGCAGCTCATACTGCATTTCAGTTTTTCTAGGTTTTTTGCTAGATTGCTTAAAGTCATCCCTATGCGTGTGTTGTTAAGGAGTCGGGGGAGATTTGTACAGAGTTTATATAAATGCTTTGTGTTTCCCTCTCTCTGGCACCCTTCTTTGTGTGTCTTCCCCCTAACCTTTCCAGTGGCTGTGGTTGCCCTGAACTCTGCTTTTTAAGAGCTAAAAACTCAGTTTTGTTTTTTTTTTATTTTGTCTTTTTGCCTTTTCTAGGGCCGCACTTGCGGCATATGGAGGTTCCCCCGCTAAGGGTCTAATTGGAGCTGTAGCCGCTGACCTAGGCCACAGCCACAGCAACGCGCGATCCGAGCCACGTCTGCAACCTATGCCACAGCTCACGACAACGCCGGATCCTTAACTGAGCGAGGCCAGAGATCGAACCTACAACCTCATGGTTCCTAGTTGGATTCGTTAATCACTGAGCCACAACGGGAACTCCAGGTTTTTTTTTTTGCTTTTTTTTTAATCAACTATTAGGTGTCCTGCCTGGCTTAGATAAGCATGCCTTCAGACTAGAAGCCAGGAAACAAGAATCTTAGGTAGTACTCTTCCCTTCTTCTAAGTGTCACCTTCTCTCAAGAATCTACCTACTCTTCATTGCTCTTTAGTGTTGATATTTTTATTTTGTTTAGAGTTTGTGGTTGTTATGTGTGCAGGGTTTTTCCGGTAAAGACTTGCCCTGCTATACCAGAATCAAATCCAAGAACTGTAGGTAGGGTTCCTCACACTGTCTTCCATCTGATTGAGAATTCTTGAGACTTTTCATGCATAATGGAATTTGCTCATTATCACAAAATCAGAAATATATTTTATGTTAAGAATAGAATTGTCTCTTTTCTTAAAATTTGAATATTTGTATTTAAGTATTTCAGGCTTGAGAAGAGGAGAAATGAAATGTTCAATTTACTGTAGTTATGATTTCCTCGATTCAAGGTTATCTTTCTGTGGAAAATCAGTAGGAAGCTATAGCTACAGAAGGTATCCCTAATTGTGCCTGAGGAGTGTACAGTCAATTTGTATGCTAGAATCATCATCTTGGCTATATATGAGTTTTAGAAAGGTAGTAGTTATGAGAATAACTTAATAAAAACAAAGATAACAAATACTTTTCTTCCTTGTATTACATCCTAGAAAGTAACACATGCTCTGGAAGTTGAGAACCAAGTCCTTCGGGAACAACTGAAACAAGCTTTGCAGGTAAAAGATATGTTCCTTTAAAATTGTTAACAAGTGAAGAAAACATCTATTAACAACATTTGAAGTGAGTAATTTTAACTTTGTAAACTAATAATAGGTCTGTATATTATATCACCAGGTTTATTTTCATTTTATATGATAGAAATGTATTAATAAAATTTAATATTCTTTCCATAACAATAAACTAGAAAGAAAATTGATATACAAACTTAAAGCAATTTATTTCTAGATATAAATGGAATTAAACTTTTGAGGTTAGCATAAACATTATAGGATGTATTGAGATAAGAAACAGATCACAGAAGAACAACTAAGGAGGATTTGCTTATTTAAAAATCAGTACAGGAGTTCCCATCATGGCTCAGTGGCTAACGAATCTGACTAGGAACCATGAGGTTGTGGGTTTGATCCCTGGCTTTGCTCAGTGGGTTAAGGATCTGAGTTGCCATGAGCTGTGGTGTAGGTTGCAGACGCGGCTCGGATCCCGCGTTGCTATGGCTGTGGCGTAGGCTGATGGCTACAGCTCTGATTAGATCCCTAGCCTGGGAACGTCCATATGCCACGAGTGTGGCCCTAGAAAAGGAAAAAAGACAATAAATAAATAAATAAATAATCAATCAGTACAAAAATATAAAAATACAGTAAAGTGATGTGGTTCTGGATTTGGTCTTAATTAAAAGTTCTGAAACAGATTCAAATGAATATGATATGTTTATATTTGTTAAAGTTTTAGTTATTTAATGTTTCATAGAAGGATTAAGTAGTCACAAAGGTAAATTACTGTGAAAAAAATTTTGGGTTTCTAATTCATGTAATACTCCAGAATAAGTTGTAGATTGATTTAAGATCCAAAAGTAATAAGTGAACTATGAATTTATTGGAGGAAATAATGGGTAGCAATTACATGGTCTTGGCTAGAGCAAGGCTTTCTAAGCATTATACCACAAAGGAATATGTTAATATATTTGACTATATATAAAATAAAAGTTTTTTATAGTTCAAAAATTCATGAGATATAAAGATAAATGGAAAATCTTTACAAAATGTTTCTTATAAAGATCTTTTACAGCTATACAGGAAATATGGCTAGTCTTCCTCCTAAATAGACAAAGGACACAAATAGGCAAGTAATAATTGAGAAACGCACATGGCCAATAAATGAATACAAATATATTCAACCTTACTAGTTACCAAATAAATGAATTTTAAAATAGGAGATAGATATTTTTTACCTACAATTTTGTTAAAAATTTAGGGAATAAAAATATCTGATATTTGTGGATTTATGCTGAACTGAGCAGTCTTTCACATGCTTCTATTGTCAGTTTGGATTGATACTTTTCTGGAAGAAAATGTATAGTGAAAGTGTTGGAAAGATGTAGTCATTTCAGTGATACATTCCACATCTAAAAATTGTAAAGAAGAAAAAAGTGTACAGAAATTTTTTATAAGAATGTAGAGAAAAAAATTTTAATAGCAAAATTTAAGCAATTACCAAAATGGCCATTGTTAAGAAATTTGCTAAATTAATTAAAGTTTTTCAAATGTATTTCTGTTAGCTGTTCTGGTTTGGATATATATTTATCATCATGGAAACATGTCTATGACATTATATAATGAAAAGAGCATATTATGCGAGTATGTGTAGTATCCAATCTACATAAAAATTTAGATATACATATACACATAATGCACTAGCTACATTTAGAAGTAACTAAAAAGAATATGCATCAGCATGTTAACAGTTTTCTGTTTATGGTGGATTGTGAACTTTTTTATTTATCTGTGTCTTCTTTCATACAAATAAATTGTTAATTTCGAACATCTGAAAATTATTAATAGAAACATTTTAAAAAATTTAAATCTAGAAGAAATAATTTTTTTTTCAAATTTTCTTTGATATTATAGATCTTAATTATTTTGGATACATTCTATCACCTTCTATAACATATGTAGTTTACTTTTATTGTGCCTGTATGATTAGAACCTTAAAAAATAATGACCAGAGGGAGTGCCCATTGTGGCCCAGAGGAAACGAATACGTCTAGTATCCATGAGAATGTAAGTTCGATCCCTAGTAGCCTTGCTTAGTGGGTCAGGGATCTGGCCTTGCCATGGACTATGGTGTAGGTCGCAGACCCGGCTCAGATCTGGTGTTGCTGTGGCTGTGGCCTAGGCCGGCAGATGTAGCTCCCATTTGACTCCTAGCCTGGGAACTTCCATATGCCACAGGTGCAGCCCTAAAAACCAAAATAATAATGATAATAATAATAATAACAACAACCAAAAGAACCTCTTGGGTATAAGCATAGCACTTTAAGTGGAAGAATTTTCTTCTTAGTTTTTAATTATAGATGTGTAAATTATGGATAATACCAGTGGTTTAACTTAGCTTCCTCTAATGCTTTAAAAATAAAATTGAGAAGTAGTGTGGGCATGAATGTATGAAAATTCCCCAAAGTTGTAATATTGGCAGGAAGATGTCACAGAAATAATGCTTGATAAACAATTACTTTTTTAAAAAAACAGGAAGCTGAAAGAGCTAAGCAACAATTTGTCGATTTCCTAAATCAAGAAAGGATATTACTTAAAAGTGAGGGGAAGACAAAGACAACAGAAATCGGTACTGGTAAAACAAAAGTTGAAGATTCAAAATATATACCATTGGAGAAAGAAATAGAAAAAGCACTAGTGGCAGATTCAAGTGGACAAAAAGAAAATGATAAAATAAAACATCCACAGGTAAGGAAATAACCAAAATAGAAACGTGCTATTGAAATGAAACTTCATATACTGTGAGAAACTTCTTGTACCAAAATGAAACTCATGTATTATAAGAACTTTATCCTTTCACATTATTATTTACTTCATTTGTATATTATTTTTAAAACTCTCTGTGCTTTTTAATTTTTGCTTGGAATTTTGCCTTTGCCTTTTGGATATCAATTCTTTATTATCTTGAATTTGAATCTATAAATTAGGTATATATATTTATTGACTTTCGTGTGTTTTTTGTATTCCAAATCTTTGCATTTTTGTTCAGGACAGTTGATCCAATACAGACCTGTCAGATATAAAATAATGTTTTATCTTGAAAAATTTTATTGAAGTGTAAGTGATATATTATTTTCAGGTATACAACATGATGATTTAATATTTGTATATATTGTAACTGGATCACCACAATAAGTCTAGTTAACATCCATCACGATACATAGTTATAAAACATTTTTCTTGTAATAAGAACTTTTAAGATTTACTCTCTTAACAGCTTTCAAATATGCTGTTCAATATTATTTACTGTAGTCACTAAATTTAAATAGGATTATGTCACCCTCTGCTTTAATTTTCTGTTAGTTTTAGTTGTATTTAAAATTTGAATGCCCTTACTCTTGTTCTAAGCTGAAAAGAATGAACCCTTTCTCTTCTAGCTCGTCTCATGACACTTTTCCATTTGCTCCCACTTTTCTTGTGAAAGTAATCCCTGCTGATCTTCAAAGCCAGTGTTCTTGGTATAGGAGTCCTGGGCTGGACTCCCAGTGTGGGAATTAGACCTCTAACTTCTTGGGGATTATCTCTGCAGTTGTGTTTATCCTCCCTTTGTGGGTTGCCTATTTGGGAATATGGATCTTGACTGCATAGGACACTACCCATCCTACCTATCTTGTTGTGGTTCCTTTCTTTTTGTCTTTAGTAGAAAAATCTTTTCTGCTAAATCATTGTTTTTCTCATCAATAATTGCTCTGTAAATAGTTGTAATTTTAGTGTGCCCCTGAGGGGAGGTGAGCTCAGGGTGTTCTTACTCCACTGTCTTGGCCAAGTTAAGCCACTTTGTATCTATCGTAAAACCCAGAAGATAAATTATCTTTAGGTTGTTATCTCGCATCAGTTTCACACTTATATTGCTATTAACTTGTGAGTAATTATAGTTACTTATTAAAAATTCTTACAGATTATGAAAGTGATTCTTTAGTTACAAATAAAAAATATTGCTCATATAATCTAATATCAGATGTTTTGTAATTCTAAAGCTCAGAGAAGGAAAGAGCTAGCTCTGCTATTTCAGATCTTTCACAGATCCTCAAGTCTCAAGATGAATCACCTTTCTTAAAGACTTCAAATGAAGTTTTAGCTGATGAAGATATATCCTATATACTTTCATCAAAGACCCATGATAAATCAATTGCTACAATATTATCAAGCAAAGAAATTCAAGATTCACAGTCTTTTGTAACATTACTTCAAGGGAATGAAACAATGACAGCATCATCCATCTTACCCCCTGTTACTAAAAGAAAACCTCTGAGTACAGACATCTCAAAGGTAAGATGCAGTGCAATAGCTTGAAAGCAATTTATTTTCAATTACTAAAACCCTTCAATATTTTGAATAAATGTTAATTTTAAAAGTGTAGTTTCTTATTTAAGTCAAATAAAAAAGTTTGCGTTTTGATACAACCTGTTTTGTATTTGGAATTTTAAAGTGATTTTTGGGAATCAAAATAATATTTTAATGTAAAAATTCTAATCTGTACCAACAAAATAATTATGGCTTAGATTGTAGTTTTAATAATAAATTAAAAGATATACAACTTCTAATTGAGACAGGGAAATTTTAATTTCAAGTTTATCTATAAAAAAGATTTTTACGTATTCACATTAAGGTATTTGTGAAAGCATAGATATTTGGAAATAATTTATATGCCTTAAATGAGCCCTAGAAAATTATCAGAATTGCTTTTGTATTTAATTAAGAAATATCTTAGTGAAAAATTCTGGGAAAAAGAGAAATGATAAAATGATTATATATATTTAATATTCACAGTATTTTTTATCATAGTTGTTATTAAAGTGGCCTTATAAAAAATGTTGTAAAGCCACTTGAGTTTGTCTAGAGATTTAATCAGGTGAAAGTCTAAGTCTGAAACTAGAATCATTAACATGATTTACTTGGAATTATTTATGAGGAAGAATCACAATATTGCTTGGGGGTCTTTCCACACTATTAAATGTTCCCAGTTGCCTCTCAGACCCATTAGTTCTCATTTTTTAATTTGATACATTCAGGAAATAATGAAGAATAAAATGTTTCTGTAATGACATTGTAGATATAAAAGAGGGTAATTAGAGTTCTAAGAAGTATAATTTGTAATTTTTTTAACTTTTGTAATTAAGGCTGATATTTTAGAGAATTTACGAAGTAAGATTGAAAAACAAACTTACCATGAAGCAAGAGAATTCCAAGGTAAAAAGATGTTGTTTTATAAGATTAAAATGTTTATGGTTGTGTGTTCCCATGTTATAACTGTAAGTAAATGAAGTGAGAACATTACCAAATGTACAAATAACTTCTTAAACAGTCATGAGATAATATATAAAATATGAAAATATTATAAATACATAAAAATGTAAAAATTAATTTGGGAAGTTAACATATTACTCAGTGCGTCTTAACTAAAAATTTTTGTAGAAGGGGAGTTCTCATTGTGGCTCAGCAGTAACAAACCCAACCAGTAGCCATGACGATGTTGGGTCAATCCTTGGCCTCTCTCGGTAGGTTGGGGATCAGGCGTTGCTGTGAGCTATGGTGTAGGTAACAGATGCGGCTCGGATCTGGCATTGCTTTCCCTGTGGTTTAGGTCAGCAGCTGTAGCTCTGATTATATCCCTAGACTGGGAACTGCTATATGCTGTGGGTGCAACCCTAAAAAGAAAAAAAAAATTTTGTATAAAAGGGAAATGGTAGCTTTGTCTCAACCAAGTAACAGCATTTAGCATTATAAATTCTTAACATAATATTATACCAAAAATTCATCAGCATATAGCAGGAAAAAGGATGATTAGTGTAATAAATGATCAATATTTTAGCGAGGTTCTTTAGGTGTTTTGATGTATGATGTAATTTTTAAATATAATTTTGCTCTTATTTTCCAAATATATATTTTTGTAACCAACCCATATCTTACTACATTAGCTGGAGGTTCCAAAATAAAATTAAATTGTTGTGATGTAGAATGCAGGAATATCTCTCTTCTTTCTTTTGTACTTTGAAATGAGAATGGCTGGTGTTAATTCTTTAAATATTTGGTAGAATTCACCACTGAATCCATCTGATCCTGAATTTTTTTGTTGTTGTTTTTGACTACTGATTCAATTTCCCTTGTAGTTATAGGTCAGTTCAGATTTTCTTTTTGTGAATCAGGCTTAACAGGTTTATGTTTCTAGAGATTTTTCCATTTCATTTAGGTGTACAATTACTCATAGTGTTCTCTGATAATCTTTTTTATTTTGTAAAATTGACTGCAGTGTCCCATCTTTCATTTCTTGTTTTTAGGTGTTTGAGTTTTCTCTTTTTTTTTTCCTTAGCTAATCTAGCTAAATGATCATCAATTTTATCTCTTCTAAGAGCCTACTCTTGGTTTCATAGATTTTCTCTGTTGTTTTTCTACTCTTTATTTTGTTCTCTCCTCTCATTTTTACTGTTTCCTTGCTTCTGCTAGATTTGAGTTTAGTTTGTTCTTTTTATAATAGTTCTTTATGGTGTAAATTTAGGCTGCTTTTTTCAGATTTCTTCGTCTTCTTCTTTTTTTCTTTTTACGGCTCTACCTGCATATGGAAGTTACCTGGCTAGGGGTTGAACTGGAGCTGCAGCTGCAGGCCTACACCACAACCTCAAAAACATGGTATCTAAGCGACATTTGCAACTTGCATTGCAGCTTGCAGCAGCGCCAGATCCTTAACCAGCTGAACAAGGCCATGGATCAAACCTGTATCCTCATGGACACTATGTCGGGTTCTTAACTTGCTGAGCCACAATGGGTACCGCAGTCTTTCTTCTTTTTTAGTGTAAGAATTTACAACTACAAGAAATGAAAAATGGGACCCTGCAGTCAGATTTCCCTCTTAGTACTGCTTTTACATCTTACTAGTTTTGGTATGTTGTGTTTAGTTTTCTCTAGTCAAGGTATTTTCTAATTTTTCTTGTGATTTCTTGTTTGACCTGTTGGCTATTTAAGAGTATGTTTTTTAAATTGCATGTAGTCGTGGATTTTCCAGTTTTCCTTCTGCTGTTCATTTCAATTTTCATTCCATGTTCTGTTCCTTTGTTGTAAATTAATTTCCATATATTTGTGGGTTTATTTCTGGCCTCTATTCTGTTTCATTTTTCTTTTGGTGGGGGGAGGTGGTCCTGCCCATATGCTGCTTTGATTAGTATACCTTTATAATATAGTTTGAAATCAAGGAATGTGATACTTCAAGCTTTCTTTTTTCTCAGAATTATTTTGGATAATTAGGATATTTTGGAGTTTCATGTAAATTTTAGGATTTCTGATTTTATTTCCGTGAAAAATGTTACTGAGGTTTTGATAGGGCTTGCACTGAATCTGTAGATTGCTATAGTTACTATGACCATTTAACAGTGTTATTCTTCCAATCTGTGAGCATGATCTATTTTTCCATTTTTGTGTGTCTTCCATTTCTTTCAACAATGTCTTATATTTTTCAATGTGTTAGTCCTTTGCTTATTTGGTTAAATTTATTCCTAGGTATTTTTGTTGCAGTTATATCTGGGTTGTTCTCTTAGTTTCTCTTTCTGCTAGCTTATTGCTAGTATATAGAAGTGTGTCCAATTTTTGTATATTGATTTTGTACTTTACAGCTTTACTGTGCTTGTTTTGTTTAGTACGTCTAATATTTTTGGTGGAGTCTTTAGGGTTTTTCACATATCAAATCATGACATCTGCAAATGATGACAATTTTACTTCCTCCTTTCCAGTATGAATGTCTTTTACTTCTTTTTCTTGCTTAATTGCTCTGGCTCTTCCAATACTCTGTTGAATAACAGTGGTGAGGATGGGCATCCCTGTTTTGTTCTGAATATTAGAGGGATAGCCTTATATTTCATCACTGAGTATGGAATATGACAGCTGTGGGGTTGTCATGGCATTTATTATGTTGACATATGTTCCTTCTCTAACCATTTTAGTAAAAGTGTTTTTTTAATTGTAAATGAGTATTTAAATTTGTCAGCTGCTTTCTTTGTAGTTGAAATGTTCATGATTTTTGTCCTTTGTTAATGTGGTATATCACGTTTATTGATTTCATATCTTTAACCATCCTCACATCCCAAAGATAAATCCCCCAAAATTGTGGTGTATAATCCTTTTAATATGCTTTTGAATTCAATTTGATAGTATTTTAGAATTTGAGAATTTTTATATCTATATTTATCAGACATTGGCCTATAATTTTCTTTTTTTGCAGTATGCTTGTATGGCTTCAGAATGCAAGTAATTTTAGCCTCATAAAGTGAGCTTTCAAGAGTTCTTTCCTTTTCAATTTTTGAAAGAATTTGGAAGGCTTGATATTAATTCTTTTTTAAATGTTTGATAGAATTCACCAGTAAAGCCATCTGGTCCTGGAATTTTATTTGTTGGGAGTCTTTTGATTACCACTTTAATATTCTTTCTCATTATTCATCCACTCATATTTCTTAGTACCTCATGACTCAGTCTTTGTAAGTTGTATGTTTCTAGGAATTTATTTCTTCTAAGTTATTAAAGTTGTTGGATAAAATTGTTTATATTATTTTCTTATGGTCCTCATATTTCTTGGTATCAGTTATAATGTCTTTTCTTTTGTTTATAATTTTTAAGCCATCTCTCTTTTTATCTTTGCGAGTCTAAATAAAGATTTGGCAGTTTTGTTCATCTTTCCTAAAACCAGCTTTTTAACTTTTTTTGGTCTTTTATAATGTCCTCATAGTCTCTATTCAATTATTTCTGCTTTAATCTTTATTATTTCCTTCTTACTGCTAACTTTGGATTTAGTTTTTTCTTAACTTTATAGTCCTTTGAGTAATAAAGTTGTTTATTTGAAATATTGTTTCTTATTTTAGGCATTTATTGCTATAAACTACCCCCTTAAAGTTGTTTTTGCTCCATTCCATATGTTTTATGTTTCCATTTTCATTTTCTCAACATTTTTGATAAATGTCATTTTTTTCTTAGATGCATTTATTGTTCAGAAGTGTGTTGTTTAATTTCTACATATTTTTGAATTTTTGATATTTCCTCCAGTTATTAATTTCTAGCTTCATAGCGCTGAAATAAGAAAAGCTACATGATGTAGTTTTAAGCTTCTTAAATTTGTTAAGATTTGTTTTGTGGCCTAACATGCCTTCTGTCCTGGACCACGCACTATATTCTTGGAAGAATGTATATTCTGATGCGGTTTTATGGAAGGTTCTATATATGTGTGTTAATTCTCTTTGGTCTAAAGTATAATCAAATTCCCTATTTTTGTGTTGACTTTATGTCTGGGTTATCTGTACATCATTGAATGTGTGGTAGTGAATTCCCTTGTTATTGCACTGCTGTTTATTTCTGCCTATAAATCTATTAATTTTTATTGAATATAATTTAGTGCTCCCATATTAGCTGTTACTTTTAAAATTATTGTATCCCCTTATGGATTGACACCTTTATCATTATATAATGACCTTTTGTCTGTTACAGCTTTTGAGTTTTCTTTTTCCTTTAAGTATACATATCTCTGCTCTCTTTTTGTTTCCATTTGCATGAAATATTTTTTTCTATCCTTCTCATTTAACCCTTGAGTGTCCTTAAAGCTTAATAAGTAAGTCTTTCGTACATAGCATACACTTGGGTATTATTTTTTTTACCCATTCAGCCACTCTATGTCATTTCATTTGTGAAATTTTAGAATGTATGTTTAGAGTAATTGTTGAAGGTGAGGGCTTACTATCAGCATTTTGGTCATTGCTCTCTGATTGTTTTGTAGTTACTCTATTCCTCCTTCCCTTCCTCTTTTCCTCCCTTCCTTCCTTTTTTTTTTCTTTCTTTGTAAGGGGATTATTGGGGGAGAATTGTATGTTTTGATTCTTTTATCATTTGCATATCTATTATAGGCTTTTGCTTTGTGATACCCATGAGGTTTTTATGATATGTATTATAGTTATGAAAATCTTCTTTTAAGTTGAAAGAACTTAATGTCAATCACATAAAAAGTTCTATGCATTTATTTGCCACCCCCTACATTTTATGTTGCCACTGTTACAATTTACATCTTTTTCTATTGTGTCTCTTAACAAAATATTTTAGATATATACTTTTTTTTTTCTGTCTTTTATCATTTTGGGGCCGCACCCGTGGCATGTGGAGGTTCCCAGGCTAGGGGTCTAATCGGAGCTGTAGCTGCCGGCCTACACCACAGCCACAGCAACGCAGGATCCAAGCTGCATCTGCAACCTACACCATAGCTCACGGCAACACCAGATTGTTAACCCACTGAGCAAGGCCAGGGATCAAACCCACAACCTCATGGTTCCTAGTTGGATTCATTAACCACTGAGCCATGATGGGAACTCCTAGAAATACCCATTTTTAATTTTTCTTGAAAAATGTATTTTTATTTTTTTCCTTTTTAAAATTATAGTTGATTTACAATGTTGTGCCAATTTCTGCTGTACTAGCAAAGTGACTCAGTCATACATGTTTATGCTTTCTTTTATAGATTATTTTCCATCATGGTCTGTCTCAGGAGATTGGATGTAGTTCCCTGTGCTGTACAGTAGGAACTTGTTGTTTATTCATTCTAAATGTAATAGTTTGCATCTACTAACCCCAAATGCTCAGTGCATCCTCCTCCCTCTCCCTTCCCACCTCCCCATTGGCAACCACGAGTCCTTTCTCTATGAGTCTTTTTCTCTTTTGCAGATAGCTTCATTTGTGTCATATTTTAGATTCTACATTTAAGTAATATCATATTTGTTTTTAACACTTCGGCTTTTTAACCTGTAAGCTAGAGTTCAAAATGACTTACACACCACCATTGTAGTATTACAGTATTGTGTGTTTGACTATATATTTACCTTCACTGCTGACTTTTATATTTTAATATTATTTCTGTTTCTTTTATATGAGCTCAGAGAATTTATTCGAGCATTTCTTATAAGGCAGGTATACTATTGATAAATTTCCTTAGCTTTTGTTTCTCTGAGAAATCTTTCTGAAGGAAAACTTTGTTGGATAAAGTATTAGTGTTTTGATTTTTTTTTTCCCCCTCTGAGCACTTTGAATTATAGTCCTGATATCTCCTGGTCTGAGAAGTTTCTGTTGAGAAATCTAATGATAGCCTGGTTGAGGTATTCTGCCATGTGATGAGTTTTTTTTTTTTTTTCTTATTTTGAAAATTTTCTTTGATTTTTGAGAATTTGATGTCTCCTTGAAGATCTCTTTGTAGAGTCTGTTTGGGCATTTTTGAGCTTTCTGTACTTGGATGGCCCTATCTCTTTCCAGATTTGGGAATTTTTCAGCAATTGTTTTTTAAAACAAATTTTCTGTCTCTTCCTCTCTCTGTTCTCCTTGCGGGACTCCTATAATATCAATATTGTTTCACTTGCTTGTATTCTATAATTCACATGGACTTGCTTCATTCTTTTTAGTTATATTTCTTTTCACTTATCTAATTGGAAAGGATCAAGAGATTTCTGTCAGATCCACTAGTTCCTTGTTGTGCTTAACTGAACCTGCTTTTCAAGCTCTCTGTTTCAGTTTTTTGTTTTATTCGATATGTTCTTCAATTCCAGTTTTTCTGTTTGTTTCTTTTTATGATTTTATCTCTGTTGAACTTCTTATTTTGTCTGCGTTGTTTCTCTGAGTTCATTGAGTGGACTATTTTCATTGTCTTTGATCTCACTGAGCTTCCTTAAAATAATTATTTTGAATTTTTTTCAGGTAACCCATGAATTTCTTTGGGATTAGTTACTGGAAATTATTATGTTCCTTTGATGGTATCAAGTTTCCTTGCTGTTTTTATTTTTTATTGGCTTTATATTGATGTCTTTGCATTTGAGGATACAGTCACTTCAGCCTTTTTGGACTGGCTTTGGTGGCAAAAAACCCTTCACTTGAAGGTGGTTTCAGTTGTACTGGCTGAGTGGAGCACTGTGTCTGGTTATTGGAAAGTCACAGTGGCATTTTCCCCATGTTACTCTGTATGTTAAGGTCAATGTTGGTGAAGACTGTGGGGATCTTCTGTGGCAAGGTAGCATTATTAGTATCCTTGGAGGCAAAGGCCGCTGGTGTCCTCTTCCCTTTTTTTTTTTTTTTTTTTTTTTTTTTTTTTGCTCATGGCTGATAAGATACCTCTTTGTTCCCCATCTGATGCACTGGCACTCAGAGCAACAGCAGAAGTGGGCTTGTGGAATCAGGTGCATGAGGAAATACTGTATCACCTTGGTCAAGGAGCACAGATGCTCTCTTATTGAACTGGAGTCTGTTTCTTTGGGGGAAAGGGGGTGACGTAACATTGGCACAGGCCCTGGGATGAGAGAGTGCAGCAGTGGTTTGGGCCCAATGGGTAGGGTACAGCAGCAGCCTTCCCTGGCATGATGAGTCAAACCCATGACTTAGAACCTTTGTGGCAGGGCACAGAGCTGTAGCAGTGCAGCCTGTTACAGTCAGGTCAGAGCCACAGCCTGTGGCCCAGGGACCATTTGAAGAACATCAGCAGCATGGTCCCAGTGTTGGTGGGACTAAGCCTCAATTTAGAAGCCAAAAAATAGAGTACATATTTTATAGCTGCTCAGACTGGTGATGGTGGGTTAAAACCGTAACATAGGACCCAGAGGACAGTTAGACAATAGCAACATCTTGACCTCAGGAATGTTGCATCAAATCCCTTTGGGACCCATATTTTAGGGTGTAGATTGGCAGCAGCTCAACCTAAGTTACTGCAAGTCAGAGCCCTGATCTAGGACCTAGGGGCAGGGTACAGAGCAGTGGCAGCTCGTGCTTATTAATGGTGAGTCAGAGCAGTGACTGAAGATGAGATACAGAGCAGCAGCAGCAACTCCAGTCCCATAGATGGTCAAGGTCTATGCATCCTGATTCCAGAGATCAGAGAACGTCAGCTGGGGTAACTGGGGGTAGATCTCACTGCAATAATAGCCCGAGCCCCAGCAAGGAGTTGCATTGGCAGGAACTTCACACGTCTGTCTCAGCTGACTTCAATGTTGGTGAAGACTATGGGGTTCTGCTCACATCCGTGGTGGTGAGACTTGCAGGGGTTCTCCTGCTCTTATTTTCCATATAGCGTGAAAATCTTCTGTGAGCATTCCTCTAGGCAGTGAGCTACTATGGACCGGGGATGTAGTGATGCAGGTAAAATGCTTCCTATGTTTTTCTGTGGAGCCTACCCTGTTTTTTGTGCTCCATGAGGTTTGTGCTGCTTCTGAGTTGTAGCCCAGAGCTTTTACAGAGCTTTTTTTTGTTGGTTTATAATTGTTTATTTATTAACTTTGTTGTTTTTGTTGGCGACATGAGGGTTCAGACCTCTTAGCCCTCCATTTTTCTGACATCACCTCATTTAATGTTTTTATAACAGTTTCTTTAACTCTGTTGAGAATTACCATCAGTTCACTCACAGCATCTCTCTTTTCCTATAAATCAGTAAACATATTTATGGATGTTTTAAAAAGTCCTTATTGGCTAATTCCAATATTCACATAATCTCTGAAATCTGTTTCTATTAACTATTTTCTCCCCTGGTTTGGGGTCATATTTTCCTATGTACATGTCTAGTATTTTTAATTATTATATAATGCTGCTTACTATATGGGGTCTTTTTATTTATCTCTCAATTTTGTTCTCTTATTTTAAAGAATACCACTTTTAATTTTTGAAGACATTTAACTTACTTGTGACTCAGCTTTGTCCTATTGAAGTTTGGTTTGGAGCTTGGTTAGTCCATATCTAGACTAGTCTTTTCTTTATGGCTAGAGTAGCCTTACTTCTAAAGTGTGGTCTTTTTGAGCTCTAAGCTAAACATTTTGGATATTAGTGATTTTTTTCCACCCTGAATGATTGGACACTCAGTGTCTCCCATCACTACGTAATATCTCTAAACTCTGTTCAGTTCACAGCTCAGAAATAATTTATTTTTTCCATACTCCATTGTGTTTTCTACTATTTATGGGCAATTTAGTATTTTTTCAAAGACGCAAAGGAAATCTTTTTGCAAATTTTAAGTGCTCTGTTTATGCTTATACTGTTCTCTGTTGTACCCCACTCTACAAATTCTGTTCACCTTGTTAGACCCAAACCTTGGTCTCTGTCTCTTCAGTGAGATTTTTTTTTCCTATTTTTGAAGTTTGCCTATCTGTACTACTAGGAATGAATACTGAAGAAGACCACCAAGATGAAGAATGTGTTTCTCCTCTCTGAGTGATCACAGTCTTCTGCTGTCTGTTTCCAGTGCCCAGAAGCATTTACTTCCTATATTTTTTCTAGTTTCAATTTCATAGATCATTAATTTATTATCACAGTTTATGCCCTTAGCCTTTGTAGTTCATTGTACACATACTAAAAAGGAACATTTTGGAAACTCAGATGTATATTTTTATAGTGTGGAAATGTAACTCTTTCATGTAACCATGAGGAAGGGTCACATACTCTTCCAGCATTTTGCAGGTACCTAGGTTATCTGTGAGTGAAAACCATATACTTTTGCAGAACAGAAGATGGATAATGTAGGAGAAAAAATTTTGCCTGTGGATCAACATTTAGACTCAAATGCTGAAGTACACTCCTTCTATACCTACTTTGCTGAGAGTTTTTTTTTAAAATCAAAAATGGATGTTGAATTTTGTCAAATTTTTTTTTCTGCCCCCATTGAGATGATCATGTGGTTTTTATCTTTCATTCTGTTAGTGTGGTATATCGCATTAATTGTTTGCATGTGTTGGACCATTCTTGCACCCCAGGAATAAATCTCAGTTGTCATGATGTATGATTATTTTCGTATCCTCTTGAATTCAGTTAGCTAATATTTTATTGAGGATTTTTCATCTGTGTTGATCAGGGATATTGGGCTGTAGTGTTCTTTCCTTGTGTTGTTTTGTCTAGTTTTGTTAGCAATGTGATGTTGGCCTCATAAAATAAGTTTGCATATGTACAAGAAAGGTATGCCCATCTACACACACACACACACGCACACACACACCCCTGCTAAATTTTTATCGAGATTGCATTTTTTATTTTTTGGCCATGCCCATGGCAAGTGGAAGTTCTCAGGCCAGGGATCAGCATCACTAATTATTAGAAAAATGCAAATCAGAACTACAGTGAGGTATCACCTCACACCAGTCAGAATGGCCATCATCAAAAAGTCTACAAATATTAAATGATGGAGAGTATGTGAAGAAAAAGGAACCCTCCTGCATTATTGGTGGGAATGTAAATTGGTGCAGACACTACAGAAAATAGTATGGAGCTTTCTTAAAACGCTAAATAATGGAACAACTATATGATCTAGTCATCCCATTCTTGGGCATCTATCTTAGGAAAACCATAATTTAAAAAGATACATGTACTGTATTGTTCATTGCAGCACTGTTTATAATAGCCAAGACATGGAAGAAACCTAAATGTTCATTAACAGAGGAATGGATAAAGATGTGGTACATACATACAATGGAATATTAATCAGCTATCAAAAAGAATGAAATAATGCCATTTGCAGCAACATGGATGGACCTAGAGATTAGGTCCATCCATGTTGGACTAAGTGAAGTAAGTTGGACAGAGAAAAATATATCACTTATATGTAGACTATAATAAAAAATGATGCAAAAGAACCTATTTGCAAAACACAAGCAAATTCAAAGGTTTCAAAACCAATCTTCTGGTTAGCAAAGGGGAAATGTTGGAGGAGGGATAAATTAGAAGGTTGGAATTAACATATACTCACTGCTACATATAAAATACTTAGGTAACAAGGACCCCTACTGTATAGCACAGGGAAGTTTACTCAATACTCTGTAATAACCTATATGGGAAAAAAATCTGAAAAAGAATGATGTATGTATATGTATAACTGACTCACTTTGCTGTACACCTAAAACTAATACAACATTGTAAGTCAACTATACTGCAATAAAATTTTAAAAAATCTATTACTATTAAAGTTATACTTAGGCTGTCAGCTATTAAAATTTATAAGTAATGTAAAAAAAGTTTCCACAGTTTTCGTATCAGATCTAACATTATGATCGTTATAACTGTAGAACTGAAAGAAAATGCAGCTGTGTATTTATTTTGAATCTGGAGATTTCAGAACAGATCTGCTTTTCTATTTAGTAGACTAAAATATATCTCTTATGTAGCTGATGGTGAAGAACTGAATGAAGATCTTATGCTTGAGGATAAAGCAGTGTCAAAAGCGAAACAAATATTGAAACAAAGAACTTCTAGAGTAAATAGGCGCAATGGTAAGAACGATGATCCTAGATGTCTTTAAATTATTTTAGGTTAAGCTCGTCAAAAGATCTTTTTTCTTTGGTTTTCTTTAAATAATGGATAAAGCAACTAAGATCAAGGAGGAAATAGAATAATTAAACAACACTATATAAATATTTGTGCATAATTGTTTTAGGAAATTTACCCTTTGATGTAAGGGTGAATACCCTAAGATAACTAGAGAACTAAAATGACAGCTTTGATACCTATTGTTTGGTATTTGCATGGTCAATGACTACTGTGTAACAAGACTGTCTCTCACACACACTTATGCAAACTATTCACACAAATTTCCCAGTTTACTTCCATGGTCAGTTTAAATACATAGCTCTCTGATGTAGCTTTGCAGTTCTCTTCCTTTAATTTTACACAAATTAGAAGAAATTTTGCTTATTACTTGACATATCCAGGAGTCTTATAATAGATTTGTTTTTCTTTTAGCATTTCTTATAACTCAGCTAAAGGATAAGCTATCTATGGAAGACCAGTTGCCTAAAGACATAGCTTTAATTTTGAAAAGCCAGTCTAAAATTAAGAATCTCGAAGCCACCAGAAGCAGCAGTTTGGATAGTAAGTAGTTAATTTAAAATCTTGTAAAATTATTTTCAATTAAATTCAGGAGTGCTTTCTTCCATAGTTCACGAATGTATCTACAACTCTTTTGTTCATTGGTTATTTATCTATGTGTTCTATAATTCCTGAGTTATATGGATTAAATTTCCTGCACTGATTATGCATTTCTCTGTTTCTTTTTATGTTTTGTCAAGTTCTGCTTTATATCTTATGATACCTCATGATTAACATTCATATCAATTTAAAATTAATGATTTTCCTGGAGGACAAACCCTTTTGTCCTAATTAAGGGACCCACTTTATCATTTTTATGGTTTTCGTTTGTTTTTTTGCCTTAAAAAACTGTCATGCCTGCTATTAATGTGGCTTCAACTTCTGGCTAGTATTTGCATGACACATTTTTTTTTTCTATCATGTTGCCTTAACCTTTTTGTACCATTTTGATTTTTGTGTATCTCTAATATGAAGCTTGTAAGCTATGTATTTTTCAAATTCATTTTTATATCTTTATCTTTTAGCATTCTAATCACACTTGATCAAATTTTGATATTTTGAGATTTAAGTTACACAATTTTCTTTGTGTTTCCTGTTCTTTCTGTCTGATAAGTTTCTTTTACTCTATTTTCTGCTGTATAGTTTTATATTATATATTTTTTCCTTAGACATATCTGGTAGTTGAAATTTTTTTATTGTAAAGAGCAAATATGCCAAGAAGACTAAAGGGTATTTCAAGTAATTAATATTAATCAATATTAGATTATTAATTTTTGGTTGTTGCTATTTTTAAGTAAACAGTAACAAGACTGATTCTGTTTGTGTAAGTGAAAAGTGTAGTCACATATAATTATACTTCAATAGTCTCTTTTAATAGTTTGCTTTTGTGTGATTTGCTTATATTATTAAGAAATGAGACAAAATATTGTTGAGTAATTAACATACATTGCGTATAACATGACGCAGATCCGGTTCTCTATTTAGTGCATTTAAAAGTCTTTCTTGACGTTCCCGTTGTGGCACAACAGAAACGAATCTGAATAGGAGCCATGAGTTTGTGGGTTCAATCCCTGGCCTTGCTCAGGAAGTTAGGGATCTGGCATTGCCATGAGCTGTGGTGTAGGCTGCAGACGCAGCTCAGATCTGGCATTGCTGTGGCTGTGGCGTAGGCCAGGAGCTGTAGCTCCTATTCCACCCCTAGCCTGAGAACCTCCATCTGCCATGGATGCAGCCCTAAAAAGAAAAATAAATAAATAAAAATAAATAAAAGTCTTTCTTCTTATAACTTAGTGTATGGATAAAGTATCAGATGAAAAGATCTTACAAGTATTTGGAGCTGTTAGAAAGAAAAGACTCAGTAGTAAATATAATAATTATAAAATTTAAATTATTTTAATTAAATTAATTCATTTTAATTAAATTAAATGGAATATGATTCACAAATGTGTAGCCTAATACAACCTTATAAATATCACTATCAAGTTTTTAAGATTGTATTATTTTTAAATTTCTTATTTCTTGATTTCCTTGAATTTTTTTTGTTCATTCTACCATTTACTGAAAGATGTATATTAAATTCTTTTACTATGACTTTGGATTTATCTGTTTCTTATTGTAGTATTGGCCTCTTTATACTACCTATGTTATTAGGGGTATACAGTTTTTTTTTTTTTTTTTTTGGCCATACCTGTAGCATGCAAAGTTCCTAGACAGGGATCAAACCTATACCATAGCAGCAACCCAAGCCCCTGCAATATCAATGCCTGATCCTTAACCTGCTGCATCACAAGAGAACTCCAGGGGGTATGCAGTTTTTAAAAAGTATATATTTCTGGTGAACTCAACTTTTTATTTTTGTCAAAGAGACCATCTTAGTCTTTGGTAAGGTCCTTTGACTTCAATCCTATTTTGTCTGACATTGGCATAACTCTAGCAGATTCATTTTAATATATGAATGCATGTCTTTTTAATATATTTACTTTGTTATTAAATTTTAGTGTAGTGTATCTTATAAATAATTTACGTTGGATTGTCTATGAACCCAGTGTGACTTTGTCTCTTCCTAGAACATGTATAAAACTATTATAACTAATGATATATTTAGATTTAAATATTCTGGTGTGCCTTGTATTTTTCCCAGCTTTTTCTTTTTAAAATGTGTATTTTTATTTATTCCAATATTAAAATAAATCGTGTTTTAAAATGTGAAAACTTTAAAAAAAGTAAAATAGGCTTAGAATAACAAAGTCTACTTTCACCTTTCTAAGTGTGTATATGAAATAACAGAGTGCCTACACATGCTTTCAGTAAAAACACTCTCATAGTTACACTTAATTTCATAATCCAGTCTTATTTTTTGATCATTTAAAAATTGTCATTTGCTTAAATTATGGTAGAAAGGAAAGGAAACTTTGGTATAGTTTAATAATTCAGAGGCTTCACAATGAGTTTTATGTTTTAGTAGATTAAAAGCTTCTCATAGCTGAGAAAATGGATATCAGATAAAAATATTTCCCCTGAAGGTAAAATTTTAACCTCAAAAATCCCATCTCAAATTAAGAATCTTGGAAGTTCTAGAAAACTATTTTTGACAATTTGACTTTGGTATGTGTATGTGTCGATCTCCTTGAGTGTGCTTTACTTTGAGTTTGTTGAGCTTCTTTATGTGAAGATTAATTTTTTTCATAATATTGAGGAAGGTAATGAGCATTATTTCTTTTTTTATGGTATTTCATAAATATTTATTTATGTCTAGAAGATGAAAAATGTTACTTATTCTTTTGAAATGCAGTCCATTTTCTGCCTGTGGTTAGTTAGCAAAGCAGTCTGAGGCATATGCTTTAGTGGGATTTTATTTAGTTAGTTATTCGTTTGTTGGTTGATTTTTTTTCCTATGCTCTAATTTTGCTTTGAGGATCTTTCTTTCCCAACCACCTGCAGTCTGGGTGAAAATGCAGTCAGGGACTCTGGTGTTTCCATGTGGCCAACAGGCTGGGAGAGCCTCCTGAAGAGCACAACTGACTCAATGTTTCTCAAAGCTGGTGAGCTCCATAGAAAGAGGATTATTTCTACACGAATTCTTCTTTCTCTCCTTTTCCTCTGAGAGAAAGAGGAAACATACATTACACGTATGTCGATACTCTTGTTTCTATCAGTCTCTGAGGCTCTGTTTATTTTTCATCATTCTTTTTTCTTTCTGATCCTCATACTGGATCATCTGAAATCACCTCTGTTCAGTTTCATTGATTCTTTGCCTTTTTAACCCTACCTTTTATTTCTTCTTTGCATTTTAGTTGTTGTTTTTAGACTCCAATTTTTTAAAAAAATTTTTATAAAGATTTCTATCATGTTACTGATATTCTCTGATGATAAGATACAATTTTTATTCTTTCCTTTAATTCTTTACACATTGTTTCCTTTAGTTTCTTGAACATAGTTTTTAAATCTTTAGTAAGTTCAGAGTCTGGGCTTCCTCATTGCGAGTTCCTATTGACTGCTTTTATTCTGTTTTGTGTATCGGCTACCCTCTTGTTTCTTTGCATGTCTCATATTTTTTGATTGAAGACTAGCCATTTTATTTATTTTTATTTTGCTTTTTATGGCCTCACCTGCACCGTATGGAAGCTTCCAGGCTAGGAGTTGAATCGGAGCTACAACTGCCAGCCTTCGCCACAGCCACAGGGACGCCAGATCCAAGCCACGTCTGTGACCTTCACCTCAGCTCATGGCAATGTGGGATTCTTAACCCACTGAGCAAGGCCAGAGATTGAACTCACATCCTCATGGATACTAGATTCTTAACCCACTGAACCACATGGGAACTCTGAAGACTAGCCATTTTAAATATAATATGCAGCATGGAAATCGGATTACACCCCTTCCCCAGTGTTTGGTTGTTTTATTTATTTGATCTTTTCATGAGTTAAGTGAACTAGTCTGTAAAGGCTGTATTCTTTATTGTGTGCGGCCAGTGAAGTCTCTCCACATTTAGCTTAATAGTCAGATAATGATTAGGTAGAGATTTTCTTAAATGTAATGAAGTCTTTTTGCACTTTATGAGAGTTCCTGTGTATGTTGGGGCATGCTTTCAGTACTCCAGCAGGAAATTTACAAATCTGCCCTAGCCTGCACTTCCTGCTTACTCAAAGCCTCAAAGTCAGCCAGAGGTGAGAGATTAGAGATTTTTGGTGGCTTTCTTAGGTATTTACGTGGCTCTACATATGTTCTTTGCCTTTTAGATTCCTAGGAATATGTCAGAGTCACCCCTTACAGACATATCATTTCCTAGTTTTAATTCTTAACATTTTTTTAGTTAGCCTCTTGATAACCCCAGCTGGTAATGCCATATCACACAGTTGCTGTGTTAAATATTTGGCACTGATTAATTCTGACAACTCTCCTGGGGACAGGGCTGTTCTGTACAGACCAAGCTCTAGGTCAGGTCAAATAAGCACATGCCCTGACAGTGCAGCTTTTCAGCAAGCTACCATATATGTCAAATTGTTACTGTTCTCTGGGAATGGTGTTTGGGATTTCTAAACCTGTTTTGTCTCCTCTACTGGTTGTTATGGTGCTGTTTTACACAGCAACTATAGTTGTAAGATTGTTGGTTTACGAGGAAACAGTGGACCTGGAAAGAGGTAGATGGAATTAGGGCAAGTTGACATGCTAAAAAAGCTTACTGGTGTTACCAAGAATCCGCTATTTAAAAAAATGCTTCTCAGATTACTGCAAGCCTTTCTTTAAAACCTGGAGTTCTGAAACTGTTGATTTTGATGGTTTTTAACCAGTATTTTCATTGATTTCAGAGAGGAGTAGATTTGGGGCTGTCCTTACTTTGCTGTTGCAGAAGTGCTTCTGTTGAGTGTTACTTTGGATAGTGTGAATATTACCTTTGTTTTCGTTTATGGTTATCTTTTAAATATTTTCCTACATATGTTTTAAAATCTCTCAATCATTTCGTTTAGATTTATTTCTCTTTAGCAGAATGCAATTTGATTTTCTTTTGGATACCAATATAAATATCTTTATTTGTTTTCTCTATTAATAGGAAATTTAAGCTTTTAAGTGAAACAAATAATGTTGATCTTATTTTATCTCTTCTGTTTTCTATTCAAATACTTCCTTGTGGTTTTCCCTGTTTAAGGTTATACGGGTAATGCTTTGTTTGCTTGTTATTTCCTTCTAAGGGATACAAAAATACAAAATTTTTAATCAAAATCTTTGTTTGATTTCAAATGTAATGTATATTCATCATTATAAATTCAAGCAATATAAAAATGGCAAAGAAAAATGTCTATCTTTTCTTTACTCTTGCTTCCCAAATTTATTACAAAGTGATTACTATTGTTGATAGTTAAATTCAGTATCCTGTCAGAGTGTTTTATGCATATATAGACTACATTAATTTATAGTTTATTTCTCCCCCAAAAGTGGTATTTTTTTTATGTTTAAAATACTGTGCTCATCATTCCACCACAACACATGTAGATCATGGTTTTCAATGGCCTTTATCAACTTAAATTTTTTAATACTTAGAGACGTTTTACTTCTTTCTTATTACAACCAATGATGTAATATATGTTCTTTGTGCATATCTCATTGCTCTTTGGTCAGATATTATCATAGGACTTTGTAAAATTGTTAGTTCTCAATATATGCACATTAAAAAATAGAATAAAAAGTAATAGAGATTGACAAATTCTTAACCTCTGAAAAGGTTTTCTCAATTTTTCTTGCCTTCTAATGTGTATTAAGGCTCCCTTTCCTATCATCTTTCTTAACACTGAGTAATATAAACCTTTAATGTTTTTGTTAAATTTGGCTCCAAATTGAATTTTGTTGCTTTAATCATCCTTTAAAAAGATGAATGAGTTTTATTTATTTAACAGATATTACATATAACTTTGTGCCAGGTTCTGGGTTTGGACATAGTATTAAATGCTTATTGATTAAATCTACTTTTTTTTGAGTCTTATTTGTTGATATCTATTGAACATTTATATATTCCCACTTATTTTTAGAAGATCTTTGTTTATTGTAGATTTTGATCCTTGTATTTTCTGTATGTTGTAAATAAAATTTACTAGTCTGTTATTTATTTTTTATTTATGATGTCTTTTTCAGTAATAAAATTGAAAACCTTTTCTGCATTAATTTTTTTCTGTCTTCTAGATTTCATGAGTCTTTAATATACTCTCTCAAATTCAAGAATATATACTCTAAAATTTGTTCTGTTGCCTTTATAACCTTTTTCTTTATAGCATTTTTTTTTAATTCATTTGCAGTCCCTCTGTGTGTGTGTGTGTGTGTGTGTGTGTGTGTGTGTGTGTGTGGTATCAGAGTTGAGGTTTTGGCTGCCTTTAAGAGAAAATTTTCATCTAATTATTGCTTTAACAATATGAAAGTGTCTTTCCCTAATAAATAACTCTAAAACTATAGGTAGTCAAGGTTTTGATAGTTTCACAGTAATCAAAAAGTTAAGCTGTTTTTGTTGTTGTTTTTGTTTTTTAAAATTGTTCTTCTTTTCTTACCATACTGCCTCATCTGCATTCTAATAAAGTGGAAAAAAATGACTTAAAGAGAATGCTGCCTCTCTTCAAAGAGAGTTCTTGAAATTCCCACATACGCTTCCATCTACATTTTACTATTTAAATTAGAACTGAGTCATATAGCTGTCTGTGGGTGCAGGGAAGGATGCAAAATGTGGTGTTTTAGCTAGGTTATACTGTATGCCAGCTAAAAATTAGGCTTTTTACCAAGAGAGAGAATAAATAACGGATTATACATACATTCATATGTAATGTAAGATAAAGGGTTGACATTAATTTCTTTTATGTAGTTCTCGGATTGTTCCAATACGCTTTATTTTTTTTTAATTTATTTATTTTTTGTCTTTTTGCCGTTATGTAGAGCCGCACCCGCAGCATATGGAGATTCTCAGGCTAGGGGTCTAACAGGAGCTGCAGCTGCCGGCCTTCACCACAGCCACAGCAACGCGGGATCTGAGCCGCGTCTGCAACCTACACCACAGTTTATGGCAACGCCGGATCCTTAACCAACTGAGCAAGGCCAGGGATCGAGCCCGCAACCTCATGGTTCTTAGTCGGATTCGTTAACCACTGAGCCATGAAGGGAACTCCAAATACGCTTTATTATTGAATAATATTTTTCCAGTTGAATTGAAAGGGAAACTTTGCCAGTATATAGATTTCATAAGTGTATGGGTTTATTTCAGGACTCACTATTCAGGTACATTGACCTACCTTGTATATTCTTGTCCTGGCTTGAAGGACAAATTTGGTAATTCTGATAAGTCTGGTGTCTGTTAGAAAACGTTGATCTTCATATCTCGTTTTCAAAATTTTCCTGACCATTGTGCATTTAGTCTTTTGAATGAACCTTTAAATTAGCTTATTAATAAGTGCCACCAAAAATCCCAGTGGTATTTTAACTACTTTAATTGATATGTCATTCTGGTTTATAATCTTAAAATATTTTTTTATCTCTTATACATGAAATTTTAAGAAATGATACAAATGAACTTATTTACCAGCAGCATACTCGCAAACTTCAAAAGCAAACTTATGGTTTCCAAAGAGGAAAGGTGTGGGAACTGACGGATTGGGGGTTTGGGGTTGGCATATGCACACTGATGTACATGGAATGGATAGCCAAGCACAGGGAAATCTAGTCAATACTCTGTGATAACCTATTTAGGTTAAGAATCTGCTCTATGTAGCACAGGGAAATCTACTCAGTACTCTGCGATAACCTATTTGGGATAAGAATCTGAAAAAGAATGGATATGTGTATACGTAAAAGTGAATCAGAGTTTCCATTGTGACTCACCAGGGTAAGAACCCGACTAATACACATGAGGGTACCAGTTCAATACCTGGCCTCTCTCAGTGGATTAAGGATATGGCATTGCCACAAGTTATGGCACAGGTTGCAGGTGCAACTCAGATCCAGCATTGCTGTGGCTGTGGCCAGCAGCTGCAGCTCTGATTCGACCCCTAGCCTGGGACCTTCCATATGCTGCAGTTGAGGCCCTAAAAAACAACAACAGCAAAAAAAAATTGAATCACTTTGTTCTACAGCAGAAGTTAGTACAATATTGCAAATAACTATAATTCAATAAAACTTTAAAAAATGAAAAAAATTGCTTTGATATTACTTAACTGTATTACTATTGCTGGTTTAAAAAAATTATGATTAGGAGGTATTATTTTCTAAATAGATATTACAGATCTACTGAATTCCTGATATCTGAATATTTGTCTTTTTCCTGTTACTTTAATGACTGTCTTTAAAAATTTGTTATTATAGTTGATTTACAATGTTCTGTTTCTGCTGTACAGCAAAGTTACCCACCTATATATCCATATACATTCTTTTTTTCACATTATAATGATTATCAATTTTAATAGTTGATTTCTTGGAAATTCAGATGAAAAATAATATTAATTATAAATAATTTCTTTACATTTTTCTCATTTCTTTTTTGTTATTTTGCATTAGTTAAGAATCTCTTGCATAATGTTAAATAATAGAAGTTATAGGGAGCATCTGTTATTTGTTCCTGACTTTAATGGGAATGCTTCTAATGTTTCATAATAAGTAGAATATTTGCTTTAGGTTAACTTTACATAAATTTCCTTTCTCATTAAGAATGGAAAAAAAATTCTCTTTGAGGATCAACTGAGATTTTTATGTGATTTTTCTCTTTAACCAGTTAATATAGTAAATTGAATATAGAGCTATCCTTGTATCTGGACTAAATCCTATTTGGTCATGGTGATTTTCAAAATGCATTACTGCATTTTATTTATTATATTTAGTTTATATTTTTGTATTTATATCAATGAGGTAGTCATAAGAGTTCTTAGAATACTTGTGGGTCTCCTTCTGGACTTTCAGAATTGATCATAATGAACGTGTTAAAAAATTGTGGTTAAAAAACAAACCCAACATAATATGAGATCGGCCCTCTAGGCAAATCCTTAAGTTTATAGTACAGTGTTGTTAACTATAGGCACAGTGTTTTAGAATAGATGTCTAGAACTTTTTAATCTTGCATACCTGAAACTTTGTACTTACTGAACAACAGCTTTCCATTCCCCACTTCTTTCAGCCAGTGGCAACCAGCATTCTGCTCTTTGGTTCTAGGAGTTTGACTACTTAAATACCTCCTATAAGTGGAATCCTGCAGTATTGTTCTTATGTGACAGGTTTATTTCTCTTAGTGTTCTTGAAGTTCATGTATGTTGTCACATGTAACAGGATTTTATTCTTTGTAAAAACTGAGTAATATTCCATTGTATATATGTACAACATTTTCTTTATCCATTCAGCATCAATGGATATTTAGACTGCTTTCCTATCTTGGTTATTATTAAATAAGGCTGTAGTGAACCTGAGACAACAAATATCCCTTTGATCTGATTTAGTTCCTTTGCATATTATACACAAAAGTAAGATTGCTGAATCATATGGTAGTTATTTTTTTTTTTTTTAATCTTTTGTCATTTTAGGGCCACACCCGCAGCATATGGAGGTTCCCAGGCTAGGGGTCTAATTGGAGCTGTAGCCACGGGCCTACACCACAGCCACAGCAATGTGGGATCCAGGCCACATCTGTGACCTACACCACAGCTCACGGCAACGCTGAATCCTTAACCCACTGAGCAAGGCCAGGGATTGAACCCACAACCACATGGTTCCTAGTCGGATTTGTTTCCGCAGCACCACCATGGGAACTCCCCAGTAGTTATTAATTTTTGAGTTACTTCCATTTTTTTGGAGGGGGCTGCAGCATGTAGTGGCTTGATGTAGGCTCTCCATTCCTAGATCAGGGACTGAACCCAAGCCACAGTGTTGAAGGTGCTAAATCCTAACCATTAGAACCCCAGGGAACTTCCTGGGGTATCTCTATACTGTTTTCCATGGTAGATATACCTTTATACATTCTTACCAACATGCTCCTTACCACTTATCTTTTGTTTTGTTTTTTAAATAATAAGCCATCCAAAATAGTGTGAGGTGCTGTCTCATTGCGGTTTGTTTGCATTTTCCTGATGATCGATTAGTGATGTCAAATAGCTTCTTAAACACCTCTTGGCCATTTTTATCTCTTTTCTGGGAAAGTATTGATTCAGATCCTTTGCCCAAGTTTTTAATCAGGTGGTTTTATTGTTGTTTAGTTATACGAGCTTCTTATATGTATCTTGGGATTAACCCTTTATTAGATACTTGGTTTGCAAATATTTTTCTCATATCATAGATTTTCTGTTTATAATTTCTTTTGCTGTACAGAGATTTTTAGTTTAGTGTAGTTCCACATTGCTTTTGTTGCCTGTACTTTTGATATCACATCCAAGAAATCATTGCCAAGACTAATGTCATAAAGCTTTTGTTTTCTTCCAGGAGTTTTTCAGTTTGGGGTTTTACGTTTAAGTTTCTAGTCTATTTCAAGTTGATTCTTTTTGTATGGTATAACATAGAGTTCTAATTTCATTCTTTTTTCCTGTGAATATCCAGTTTTTCCAATATCGTTTCTTAAAGAGACTATCCTTTTCCCATTGTGTATTATCAGCCTGAGGGTTTTTTCCGTTTTTTTTTTTTTTTTTTTTTTTTTTTTTTTTTTTTTTTTTTTTTTTTTTTTTTTTAGCTATTTTCTTCCATTGGTCTATTTTAATTAGCATAACTTTTATCAACTGTTTTAATTAGCATAACTTCGTAATGTATTTTGAAATTAGGAGATGTAAGGTATCATATTTTGTTCTTTTCCAAGATGGTTCTGACTATTTAGGATATTCATTGTTCCACTTAAATTCTGGGACTATTTTTCTATTTCTGTTACATAATATAATTGGGATTTTGATAGGGATTGCATTGAATCTGTAGATCTGTAGATCTCTGGGTTAAATGAACATTTTAACAATATTGTTTTCTGATCCATGAAAAGGAGACGTCTTTTCATTTATTTGTTTTTTTTTCATTTCTTCATTTCATCAGTGTTTTTTATTTTTTAGTTCACAAGTCTTTCACTTTAGCTAAGCTTCTTCCTAAGAATATTTGTTGTTGTTGTTGTTGTTGTTTTCCTTGTTGTTTCGAATTACTGGGTAATTTCAAATGATCCATCCTCTACTCACAGATTTTTTACTTTACTTGGTCCATTCTGGTGTTGGTGTTCTTTATATCATTTTTCATTTCATTCATTGTAGTCTTCAGTTTCATACTTTGTTTGATTCTCTACTATGCTTTCTATCTCTTTGTTAAACTCTTTTCATTCTGTTCATGTGTTGTTTTCTTGATATTATTGGATTGTCTCTCTGTATTTTCTTGTAGCTGGCTGAGATTCCTAATCTTTTGCATTATTTTTCGGGCTAAGTGTAGTTATTCATTTCTTTGGGGTTAGTTACTAGAGAATTATTTTGTTTCTTTAGAAGTGTATGTTTCCTTGATTTTTCATGTTTCTTGACATCTCGCTTTCCTGTCTTTGAATTTGAGTGAGACACCTCCTTCAGTTTTTAGATTGGCTTAATGAGAGAAATACCTTTTTATGTCCAATCTGCTAGGAATTCTAAGGCTTTTTCAGACCTTTTCTAGAGATGTGTCTGCACCACACTTCTTGCCACATTTTTAGGGAGGGAACTTCGTAAGACTGTATGCCTTCTCTTAGTCCTGCAAAGCCAGGCTGTGTGCTGTCTCCTGTTTGCTTGTTTTCCCTGGGTGGAGCAGAATGCTAAAATTGTAGGTGCTTCTTCACAATCTGGCTTCCTCACAATCAGTATTGACAGGTGTGGCTTTCCCAGTGGCTTATGGATGGTCTTGCCGATGTTTCCACAAAGTGGTTGGTAGGATTAACATCCTTTTGATGCCTCTGAGAGTCCTGGATGTTGTTCTCCAAGTCCCTTCTAGTTTTTCAGGACACCTCATCTTTCTAGATAGGGTGAGCTATCTCCTTTTGAACTCCTCGGGTTTTTTAATTTCAGTTATTCTTTAGCTCCAGAATTTTTTTTTTTAATATTTTCCATCTCTGTTGAAATATTCATTTTGTTCATGAGGTAGTCGAGGGTTTTTATGGTAAGTATTTCTTTTTTTTTGCTTTTTAGGGCCATACCTGCAGCATATGGAAGTTCCTAGGCTAGGGGTCAAATTGGAGCTACAGCTGCTGGACTACACCACAGCCACAGCAATGCCAGATCTGAGCCACATCTATGACCTACACCACAGCTCGTGGCAATGCTGGATCCCCAACCGACTGAGCAAGGCCAGGGATTGAACCCACATTTTAATGGATACTAGTTGGATTCGTTTCCACTGTGCCAGGACCAGGACTCCCTATCCGTTACTTTAAGATCAGTTTCAAAAGCTTTGTCTATTTCTTCTTCTTCCTTGACACTTTATGTTGGTGTCTGCAAATTTGAAATGTCTCCCACATCTCTACAGACTGAATTCATATGAGGGAAGATCTTCCCCAGTCAGCCTGGCTAGAGATTCTGGAGACCTTTCACATCTGTTGTGTTGATGTGTCTTCTCTGGATTTAAGTATATAAATTCTAAATTAGAAGGATTGCCTTTTTTTTAAAAGAAGTCCATGGTCTCTGTCCCTCTTGTATCTGTCTGCTCTTCTTCAGGTCCTTTGGAGCAGCATACCACCCAACTCTTGTTCGTTTGTCCTTTTCGTTTTCAGCAGTCCCCAAGCATGTAGTGTAGTGTGGAGGGCTGTCAGTGCTCTGAGAGACGCAAGACAGATACCAGACCCTTGGTTCTTCGAAAAGTCTGAACGTTGGACATACATTTGAGTCTTCTCCTTCCTTCACTAGGGATAGTCTGGGGGCTCTTATCCCAGTTGTGTTGTGCTGAGCTTAGAAGAGGAGCTTTGACTTTGAGTGTATACTAGTCTAAGCCATCATCTTTGTTCTCAGTGGTCCCTAGACAACTAGAATATTCTGGGTCCCATCAGCACATCAAGACAGGCAATACAGAAACCTGTGCCTCAGGGATCCCCCTAAAAAACTGAGTATAAATGAATGTTCCATTTCTTTCCCCTTCCAGGAAGAAGCTGGGATTTGCAGGGTGGTTGCCTGCTGTTTTTCACTGAACTGGGTAGAGCTGAGGAGAGGAGCTGTGACCATTGAATGTGTACTAGCTCATATCACCTTTCTTCCCAGCAGCTCCCAACCTTGGGTTCTTTCCTGTCAGTGTTAAGATTCAAGCCAGACATAAAACAGTCCCACAGGCAGCTCCCTCAGAAGTCAGAACTTGTGACATATGGTTCAGTCCTTCCCTTCCCTTCTCAGGGGCAAGCTGGGAGCTGACAGTTTCCCCTGATTAGTGGTCCAGTGATGAAAGGAGGAATTATTGCTAGAGTGTCACAGATTTACATTTTGGATTCAGTGTCCTTATTTCATCTTCATCCATTGTGGAGGAACCTCTTACCCAGTCTCTGTATTTCTCACAAAGGGAATTGGTCTTTGTATTGCTGAATTGGTGACTTCATGGAGAGGAGGGTGTAAGGGCTTCCTATTCTGCGATCTTTTTGATGTCACCCTCCGGCCCTCTTAACCTAGATGTGGCCTTGTGATTTTCTTAGGTCAGTAAAGCATTCATTAGTCATGTGTAGAAGTGTTAGGAGCCAGTGTGTTCCTCCCCTCATTCTCTCTTTTACTTTGCTGCTATGGCTAGCAATGTTGCAGGTGGTAGGATTTATAATACCCTGGTTCCAAGATAATATTGACAGAGCCTCTAGATAAACTTTAATGAACATGGGGTGGTGTCAGGAAATAGCTCTTTGTGTTTAAGACGCTGGGATATTACAATTATTTCTTGCTTCTGCATGATCTAGCCTATCTCAATTTATACAGTTTGTAATGATACAACCATAAATGATATATATGGTCAATTTTTTGTTCTCTTCGTCTTTAGTTTTGGCATCAGGGTACTATTAGCACTGTAAAATGAAATAGAGAAAAAGCTGTCTTTTTCTGAAACTGCTATGATTCATATAGCATAGATATTCTGTAATCCTTGATAGTTTCATAGAAATTTCCGCTACAACTTTTGAGCCTTGTGACACTTTTAGCAGTAGAGTTTTGGTATTTTCTGCTGAGGATATTAGTCTATTTAGGTTTTTATTACATTTCATTAAGTTTGTTTTGGTAATTTATATTTTGTTAGAATGTTATTTCATCTAGATTTTTGTCATTTACGATACAAAGATATATAAAATATGGTCATGATTTTAAAACATCCTGTATTTTCTATAGTTATATTCTTTTTGTATTCTGCTCATTGGAGGATGTAAAAGTAGTAACTTGAAGCTTAGGCTCTGGAGCTAAACTTTTTGGGTATGAATTCAAGCTCAGCCAATTATTGATTAATCATGTGACTATGGTTAAACTAATTACTTTATCTGTCCCTAAGTTTTCTCAAATACATTTGAGGGAATAGTATTATGTGCTTTAAAGAATTATGTTGATAATCAAGACATACAGCTGGATAGGCATTTTCACAAGTTTCTGATGGAATCCAATGCAGTTCCTTTCCTTTTTTTAAATTTAGCTTTTTAAAACTTAAAGCAAATACAGAAAATCACACAAAGTAAGTGTGAAACTTAATGAAATATTTAATAGAAGCAGGCTTGAATCATTACCCAGATTAAGAATAGAGTCTTTCAGAATCCTGTCATGCCCTGTCTCATCATAGTTCCTTCCATCTTCCCAACAGTCGCCACTCTTCTAATTTTTATATTAAATCACGTATTTTTATATTAAATCATCTTTGTAGTTTTGTTACCCAAATATGTCTATGTAGACACTATAGCGTGTAATTCATATTTTAAATTTTATGTGTCTTTTAAGTCTTTTATGAGTTTGTCTTAGATATCTATTGTCCTTCCAGTTTATGAGCTGTATAACTCAGGTCATTTGCCCTATGGAATTTCTCACAGTCAGGATTTTCCTGATTGTATAATTATGGTGCAATTTTTTGCATGTGTTCCTCTGCCTTCTGGCAACTAGATCTAGAGGATTTGATCAGATTGAGGTTTGATTTTCTTGTCAGAATATAGGTGGTTCCTATTATAGTGAGACATAAAAAGTATGTATCTCTTGTGGTGACATTAGCAGCCATTGAAACTTAATATCTGTATCTGTTACTTTGTTGGGGCTTGCAAAATGACAATCTGATTTTATTGTATTTTAAAATTTATTAATTGCTTTTATCAGGAGGCACTTTTGTTATCTTCTAATTGGTTGGTTACTCAGTGGAACTGATTATATAGTTTAAACAAGATGAATGCTTGGCTTTTTCTTTACATTCTAGTTTTCATTATAGTGAACTTTTCCTTTTTTTTTTTTTGATGTTTTTGTTTTTTTAGGGCCGCACCCATGGGATATGGAGGTTCCCAGGATAGAGTTCAATTAGAACTATAGCTTCCAGCCTATGCCAGAGCCACAGCAACATGGGATCCAAGCCACATCTGCAACCCACACCACAATTCATGGCAACACCGAATCCTTAACCCACTGAGCAAGGCTGGGGTTCAAACCAGAGTCTTCATGGATGCCATTCGGGTTCACTAACCACTAAGCCACACACAACAGGAACTCCTGTAGTGAAGGTGATCAATTACTGCTTTAAAAATATCATCACAAACCTTTTTTTTTTTGTTGTTTTCTTTTTGGCCACACGTGTGGCATATGGAAGTTCCTGGGTCAAGGATCAAATCCAAGCCATAGCTGCAACCTGTGCTACAGCTGTGGCAATGCCAGATCTTTGACCCAGTGTGTTGGGCCAGGGATCGAACCCACACCACTGTAGAGACAACATGGGATCCTTAACCTGCTGCACCACAGTGGGAATTTTTTAAACATGGATTTCAGTCAGTTGTAGTTATTATCATTCTGGAATATCAAATTGTACCATCTTTGCCCAGTAGGACCTTCTTCAGTTTGTACCTGAGTCCTTTGACATGACCCTAGTCATCTTTGATGGCTTCCTTGCTATTTGGTATGACAAAATATTCCAAGTACATATTGTACATATACTGCCCTCATGTGGAATCAGCCATTTCTCTGAAAATCCTCAATCTTCTAGCGAGAAATAGTTTTTCATTCTTTTTGCTACTAGTTTTGTCGCTGTTTCTAGGGTTTTTCATTGGACAAAGATAGAAACACTCCTGTATGCTCACACACCCACACAGTGTAAGGATAAAAGACCTCATGGGTTCTTACTGACAATTTCAAGTTAAATAATGGACTATAGAGATTTTTTAAATTTCTTTTATATTGATTCTGTAATTCCTTTCTTTCACACTGAGAATCTTGGATTTCAAGTATACAGAGAACAATAGAATTAGAAAATTCTCTTCATTTTATTTATGCAAAAATACATGCACTACACTCTTAGGATAACTATGAATTCTCTTACCCCGTATGATTATCGAGGACAAATTTTTTCCCCTCTTTAATATCTCCTCCAAATTTTAATTGTCTTGATGTATGTACTTTGACTTAGCATAAAACTCTTACATAGTATACTCTTTTTTTAACCTTTTAGTCTTAATTTCACAAGTAAGAATGTATTTAACATTCATCACCAGTCTTTATGTTGATATCTCTATGTTTTGGTGGTGTTACACTCATTCTCTAGGTTTTTCAGGACAAATGTACGAACAGTATTCTTTGAGTTCTTACATGTTAATTGCTGTTTTTCTGTCCTTTTTACCCTTGGAAATCACTTTTAACTTAACATCTTTCCTTTAGAATTCTCTTTTAGAGACTCTTGTAATCCATATGTTGAATCTCATTTGCCTTGTTTTTAGTATTTGTTACTTTCTCTGACATTCATTTTGTCTCTTTCCTCACTGTTTTGGGGAAAAAAAGCCTTGTAAAAGGTTTTATTTGGAAATAATTTCAAATTTACAGAAAAGTAAAATAGAAGTAGTACAAAGGAAACATAGCCTTCATCTATATTAATCTGTTGTTAACAGTTTTTCCCATTTGCTTTTTTGTCTGTATTTTTGCCCTCTTTTACATCGTATGTTGTAAGTGTGTACATAACATGTTTTTCTAAACTATTTGAGAATAAACTGAGTACACCATAGCCCTGATACTTCAGCTTGTATCCTGTGTTTAAGCACATTCTCTGCATAGTCATAGTTTTCAACTTCAGTAAATCGGATCAATATAATACTTTTTTCTAACCTACCTTTCATAATCTAGTATTTGTCATTTTGATATAGTCAGTTTCCCTGGTCCTATCTCGCATAGTAAAGCATTGAAACGGCGGACGTTTTGCAAATTTATTAAAGTGAAAGCACATTTTCAGAAAAGAGAGAACTCACATGCACACAGGTTAAAAAGAGGGCCCAACTCACTCTGCATTAGTCTTTATACCCCACAGTGGGACCTGAGTGGAGATCCAATTTGGTCTTCTGGTTGGTCTTGGGCAGGATACCTAATTTGCATGGGGAACAGGTTATATAGAGGCAGGGTGATTTTTTTTTTTTTAATGGGAAATGTTATTAGAAACAAAAATTGGAAAACTGTGCTTATTTATACGAGGGTGTTTCAGGTACATTGAGCAATCAGGCTAGTAAATACACACAAATACGTGTATATATGCAAACATACATATACATATTCATACATACATATATCTACATACGCATACATATTTCTACATGTGTGTGCATATGTGCCTGTATATACACATGAACATATTTAGAAATTATGAGTTCTGCCAGATTCAATTCCAGTCCATCTTGTCAGCTTGTTTTTCCCTTCCTCTGCTTTCTATGTGCTTGTCCTTTTTTTCATAGTATAAATCCTGACTTTACACAGTATCCACTGTTTACTTTTTTGTTCAGTCCTATAGGATGCTGAAATTGTTCTAGAACTGATTAGCTCATATCCCTGGAAGAAACAAACTGGGTAAAAGATTTCATGATTTTATTTCTCTTACCCAAGGCTGAGGATGTAGTACTGTGTTCATGAGTTACTTGGATTGGTACTTTTCTCTTTAGTTTAGTTGTTTCATTTCTTAAGTTGCTTTCAAATTTAGTGCCCTCGTCATATCCTGGTTACTACAATTTTCTGGAATATATAGAATATACTGCTTTTGAGAGAGAGACGGAGGAAGGGAAATACCTTTTCTAAATCGCCTTCCCTTCATTCCCCAGTTTGCTCCTTCTGTTCTAAGTAACTATCTGTATTGCTTTCTGGTTTATTATTTCTGTATTTTACTTTGTTAATGTAAGTATCTCTATATTTTTCTTGGATTTCCCCCTTAGGTCAAAGGTACTTTTTCACTTTTATTGTTGTTCACTTAACATTCTCTTTTAGAAATGCCTTCATATCAGTTTCTGGAAAACTTTTTCAATCATCTTACAGCTGGAAACACAGCTCTCTGTGTTATATTATATACCATTCTTTATAACATAGTTTATAGTGTATACATTAGGTTTTTCGAGCAGTAATCTATGAATACTTAGGTGGTTTTGAATATTATGCAGTTACAAATGATGCTGTAAATGGGTAACCTTATACATATGTATTTTCATTGTTTGGTCTATGATTGTATACCGACCTAAAGTATACAATCTCTAAATAACCCAAGAACACTAGAGACTAATAAAAATATATTCAAAACAGTCATTAAAACTTTTCTCACAATTTTCATGTCATATTTAGCATTATGGTAATTTATTTTAAAAATGTATTAGGATTAGATAGTTGATTTTCAATCTTCTATCAATTTCTGCTGTTTATTTTTTCAGATAAAAAAATAGTTTATTTACAGTGGTTATTTATTTATTTATGTGTTTGTTTTTTACGGCTGCACTCACAGCATGTGGAAGTTCCCTGGCTAGGGGTCAAATTGGTATGCCACAGTCACAGCAACACTGAATCCAAGCTGTGTCTGCGACCTCAAGGCAATGCCGAATCCTTAACCCACTGAGCAAGGCCAGGGATTGAACCCGCGTTCTTATGGATACTAGTTGGGTTTGTTACCACTGAGCCACGATGGGAACTCCTATTTTTAACTATCAAAATGTAAGTAAATTCTGCTGTACACTTGTATAAAGTTGAAGTTATTTCATAATAGATGTCTTTTTTCTCTTTAGTGGACTAAATGCATTTCTTTTATGTAGGTTATGATGATGTATCAGATGAAAATCTTATGCTTAACCATCAGGACTCAGTGTCAGAAACCCAAATGCAAGAGAAACAAAGAACTCTCAAAAGGGAAAGACCATCTGGTAAATATAATAATCATAAATAACTTCATTGTATTTTTTTTTCTTTTTAGGGCCTTACCCATGGCATATGGAAGTTAGTTCCCAGGCTAGGGGTTGAATAGAGCTACAGATACAGAGCTACAGCTGCCAGGCTACACCACAGCCACAGCAACACCGGATCCTTAACCTAATGAGCAAGGCCAGGGATCAAACCCACATCCTCATGGATACTAGTCAGGTTCTTAACCTGCTGAGCCACATTGGGAACTACCATAGTATTTTAAATTAAATTCATCAGAATATCTTTTCTCTTTGCTTCCTTAAGATATATTTTATAGAAATTTTACATGTCTGTTTAAACTGTGGATACTCTAAGACAACTAGAGAACAACAGTGAAATTATTGACACGATTTGGTTGGAATTTCTTATCATAAAATTATTTTATGTTCAGTATCCATTAAGGACAATAACATTTCAATTGTTGTCTCACTAAGGCTATGTACCTTTCAGCCAACCCTGGGAAATCACTGTTCCAAAAGACTGTTGGGCTGGGAGTTCCCTTCATGGCTCAGTGGTTAACGAATCCGACTAAGAACCATGAGGTTGCGGGTTCGATCCCTGGCCTTGCTCAGTGGGTTAAGGACCTGGCGTTGCCGTGAGCTGTGGTGTAGGTTGCAGACACGGCTCGGATCCCGCGTTGCTGTGGCTGTGGTGAAGGCCGGCGGCTACAGCTCCTGTTAGACCCCTAGCCTGGGAACTTCCATATGCCACGGGTGCAGCTCTACATAAAAGGCAAAAAGACAAAAAAAAAAAAAAAAAAGGCAAAAGACTGTTGGGTGACTCTGACCTATGTCAGTGTCTTTTTGCTGTAAGGTGTCGGTGAGTGAAAAGAGGTCAGTAACTCACAAACCAAATGGGGATCAGAGGGTCCAAGGGAAGGCAGCTTGGATGGCCTGCTGGAAGTCCTCCAGAGCATCCTGTTGGTTGGGTCTTCACTCAAAGGTAACTCTAGGCTAACCCTATAGATATGTGCCATCAAATCCCTATGGGTGGCATGTAAACGTGTTAGTCCAAGAGTCCCATCAATGTTCAGACTCTATTTATAACTGGGGAAAGGGAGGACCAAAAAATTTGCAAACATCTCCTCTGGAATAAAATGTCCTATCTGCTACAGATCACACCCTTGAATTGCACTTGGATACTAGATCCTTGTCTATATTAATGGCCAGCCCTGTTGCCCCATATGGATCAGTAGAATGTGCAGTCTTGGTGGGATGATACCTTTGTCTGGATGCACCAGAAAGATGTCATCAGTGTAGTGGAAGGCTTGTATTTCCTCTGCTAGTGGGACTTTTTCTAAGTCATGCCATCACCGTTGAATAAAGGCAGTTGGGGAATTTAGGGAGCCCTGTGAAAGAACATTAGTGGAATATTTCAATTAATTCTACATGATGAGTAAACTGATCCTGGTCATTTGCACGAAAAGGGATGTTGCAAAGAGAGTTCAAGTTGTTGGTTGCTATATACCAAGTTCCTTCACTTTGGGCAATAGCTTTTATAACAGTCACAATGCCAGTGCCAAGGTACTAACACTTTGTGCAGACTTAATCGGTTTAGTCTACAGGCACTCAAGGTTTTGTGCACAGGCCAGATGGGGCTATTGAATGGAGAAAGAGTCTATGGAACTTATTGACTTGCTTAAGCTCAGCAACAAAGGTAGTTATTTCTTTACACCCAGGAAGTCAGTATTGTCTTTGGTAGATTTAGGCACTAGATTCTGATAGTTGAATGGTTTGAGATCTTCCACGAGCCCCATTAAAATATCTTAACTGCACCAAGTCCTGTCAGAACTTAGAAGTGACTATGATGGTAGGTCACATAAGTAATACATCTCTACCAACAATACATTCAGTAGTAGATGTAGTAACAGTGGAATGTACCCTAGTCTGGCCTGGAAAAGGTTTCTGTTGCTGGTGGCCCCAAACCAAACAGTGTTGTCTGTTCTCCCCTCATCCTGGTGCCAGGCCAGTACACCACTATGCAAAAGGCCCAAGAAATGTAATTCTCCTCCCAGCCTGCGCTTTGAATGTTGTCCTTGGAATAGGCCCTCATATCTTCACTGGTGACATAGGTGCCTTTGTATAACCCCATCATTTTTATTTTTAAAAGCTGAGATCAAGAAGTTCCCGTCGTTGCTCAGTGGTTAACGAATCCGACTAGGAACCACGAGGTTTTGGGTTCGATCCCTGACCTTGCTCAGTGGGTTAAGGATCCGGTGTTGCCGTGAGTTGTGGTGTAGGTCGCAGACGCGGCTCGGATCACGTGTTGCTGTGGCTGTGGCGAATGCCAGCACCTACAGCTCCTGTTAGATCCCTAGCTGGGAACCTCCATATGCTGCGAGTGTGGCTCTAATAAGGCAAAAAGACAAAATAAATAAATAAATAAAAGCTGAGATCAGGATAATTGTATGTGGGGTTCTCTGATCCATCACAAGATTCACTGATAGAGGTGGAGAGAATAGCACTTGCATTATTCATAACAGCCACCAAATAGTGGACTCTAATGGGCCTTCATGTTGAGTCCTCATAGCCCATAATCTACCAATGAGTACCTTGCTTAAGGGCATTAATTTATTCCTTTGAGACCCCATTATATGGCAATCTGGCCCAGAGATTTTAGAAAGGGTATGGTCATGACCCAAATCATCCAGTAGAGGGAGCATTATTACCATTTTTGCATTACTTTTTCTTCCTGGGCAGCAGCCAATTTTTGCATGTTGGAAACTTTGCCTATTAAAATATTCTGTAATAACCTATATGGGAAAAAATAACGTAGATATATATATATAGCTGATTCACTTCGCTATACATCTGAAACTAATACAACATTTGTAAGCCAGTAAATTAAAAATATTTTAAAAAATCTGTCACACCTGACTTCATAGCTTATCAGGAAATTTGATTGAGCTTGCTACGATAGGATTCACAAAAGCAGACCTAGAAATATGAGTCTGGTAAGACTCAAGTCTCTAAGGTCTCTTCATACTTAAAATCACCAAGCACAGTGATTCTAAAGACCTTTATATTCTTTTAATATGAGAGAAAGTGCTGATGTACATTAGTCTCTAATTTGATTAAAATATAGAATCAAACAGTATATCTGTTTTTCCATTTATTGGACTAAATGCCTCTCTATGTAGTTCATGATCAAGATTCAGTGTCAGAAACCCACCTGGAAGTAAAGAAACAAATACCTTCTGAAGAGGAAAGACTGAATAGTAAGTATAATAATTATAGATAACTTTAAATAATTTTAAATTAAACTCATCATAAAATTATTTTTCTTTGATTCATGAATAGGTATTTGAATATATTTTATAAAAATCTTATATCTTGACTTAAAATGTGAATACCCTAAGATAACTAGAGAACAAGATAAAATTATTCATACCCTTTGATATTTCTGGTCCTGTAGTTACTTCATGGTCATAGGTCAACCACTCAGTATCTACCAAGACCCTATAATAGGCCAATAAATATCTCTTAAAGGATGTGTACCTTTCAGCTGACTCCTAGAGATATGGATTTGAAAGCCCAAAGGAGTGGTCAGTGAATTGAGAAGAACCTTTGTTCCCCCTCAGAAATGAAAAGCCCATGTAAAGATAAAATAGCATGGTCCAAGCTCACCCTGCATGGTCTGCTTGCCCTGTCCGAAACACACTGGCCCAGCTGCCCCGTACCCCAGCAGGCACTTGCTAATGATCATCTAGTACCTCTCCCTACCTCACTCCAGAATACATGGATTCACTAAGAGCATTCCAAAATGTGCCTTCCACAGAGGCATTGGGCTTCATTGACCCTGCTTGCCACTCTAGTTTGTCTAGGAGAGAGATGCCAAATTTTGATTTGGTCAGTTAAAGTAGCAGGTAACCAAAAGTAACAATAAAGCCCTTATTCACTTATGGCAGTAGTACAAGGAAGAGTAAACTGGCAAGGGCCCAGCTATATCAGTGTTCTGTTTCCCCACTTGAAACAGCACTAGGTGAGGGTTAAATAGATCAGTGCAAACTGGTGTGAGATGCAGGAGATGATCATCTCACAGGTGAAGGATCACCAGACAGAGAGCTCTTGCTAGTCTATGGATCCTGTGTCCCTGAGAGGTGGTGGGAGGGCTGAGAACAGAATCGTCCTGAATGCTGAATCAGAAGCCCTGCCCCTCCCACCCCCTCACCCATAAGGCAGGCTAGGCAGGACAGTGGGAGTGCCTAAACAGTACAGTCTTTCAGTCCAGCCCCCCTCCCCCCATAAAGAGGCCTCCAGTTGAAGGTGACTAGGCTGAGAATGCAGTATACCTAAGAGTGTGTCAGGGGAGGGAGGGTCGTGTCTATGACTGCAGCTGCCTCCAGTGCCTGCAGGGCACTGGCTGTGCATCAAGTCTCTGTGAGTTGAGAAACTTTTCCCCATAACTGCCAGGTAATGCTTTTTTAATTATCTGTGATTGTGCCTGAAATATTACACGTATGATCCAGCTTGAAGTCAGGTTACTTAAGCACATTCTTATATTTATATATGTACTTTATATACATAGATATAGATATTTATACATATGTATTAGCCTAAATATCTATATATGGGTGTATAAACCTGCAGACATATTTAGAATTCATGATAAATCTTGGAAACCTTCAGTTCTACTTCATCCGCTCAGGGTTTGTTCTGCCTTCTTCCATTTCAAGTGTGTATATATTTTTCTTCTGCTATGTAAATCCTGACTCTAAATAATATAATGCATTTACTCATTTGTTCCATCTTGTTATGTCTCTAAAATTGTTTTGGAATTGTGAGCACATAGGTATAGGAAAGCAAGCCTACTGAAAATATTTTGTCATGTGTTTACGGTCTTTCCACTCTTCTGCCTGTGCTTGAGGGTCTATGTCAAATACTGTATTGATGAGTTACTTGCATTAGTGCTTTCTTTTTTTCTTTCAGTAGGTAAATTTCTTTAAATTAGCTTTCAGTTTTAGTTCCTCTCTTGTTACTAGTTTTATTTTTGAAACGTGGGACCTGAACCTGATTCCAAAGGTAGAAAAAATACCCAAAAAGGTATATTTAAAGAAGTACCATTTCTTCCCCAGTTCTCTTTCTTTCATCCTGTAGGTAACCAACTACATTGTTTTCTCTCACTTGTGTTTAATTTTGTAAAGGTAAGTACTGTCAATTCTCTCTGTCTCCCTTTTTTCACTTTTTAGGGCCATACCTGCAGCATATGGAAGTTCCTAGCCTAGGGGTCGAATCAGAGCTGCAGCTGCCAGTCTACACCACAGCCACAGCAACGAAGGATTTGAGCCATGTCTACGACCTACACCGCAGCTCACAGCAATGCTGGATCCTTAACCCACTGAGTGAGGCCAGGGATCGAGCCCGAATTCTTATGGATGCTAGTCAGGTTTGTAACCTGCTGAGGCACAATGGGAACTCACTCTTTTTCTTACTTATTCTCTTATTTTTCCTTCTCCCTTACCTAAAAAGTACTATACATTTCCCCTTTTGAGATTTTTTTCCTATTTAATATTGTCTCCTCAAAATCCCTCCAAGTCAGTTTACAGAGGTACATTTGATTCATTTTATATCTCAACATACAGCTGTTTGTACCATGCTATTTACCATAATAAAGTTTATTTGCATGTATTAGCTTATTCATCCTATCTCCCATGTATGAACATTCTTATGCAATTACAAATAATGCATAAGCAAATTGTACATAGGCATTTTCTTGGTTGGTCTATGAAACCTACATGATCTGTAAAGTATAAATAACCTAGGAGAAATAGAGACAAATATAAACTAAATATAGTGCCTAGAAATGTTTACAGTATAATAAGAAAGCTTCAAACACACATCTGTTAAAACTCTTCTCACAGTCTTATCAGATCTAGAATTAAAATTTAGTTATAACTTGAGAAAAATGGGAATGGCGCTATAGACTTGTTATAAATTTGATATGTAAAGATTTTATGATAGATATATTTTTCTGTTCGGTGAACTAAGTATGTCTCTTATGTATCTCATGAAAAAGCATCAGAAGAAAATCTTAGTCTTGAGCATCAAAAATCAGTGTCAGAAACTCAAATGCAAGTAAAGAAACAAAGAGAGAAAAGACTCAGTAAGTATATTAACAGCAGGTAACTTTAAATTACTTAAAATGAATTACAGCCAGAGATTTTCTCTTTGGTTCATAAATCTGTATTTTACTATATATTTTATACTTAGATCTAAAGTACAAATTCCCTAAGATAACTAGAGGGTAAAAGCTAGAGTATTCATAACATTTGGTCAATATTTCTGATTGTAATATTTTTCATAGCAGTGGGTCGTGTACTCAATATCCATTAATGCCATTAATAACGCAAAGAATTGTCTTTCAAAAGATGTGTACTTTCACTCAGCTCCAGGAAGTTAGGCATCCAGAAGTCTTATTTAATCCACTATATTGCACAATTGCCTTTTGCCAGAGACTCTACTTGGTGAACAAAGAGGTTGCTGAGAGCTGTAACCCAGTTGCAAATCAGAAGGTCAAGGAAAAGGGTTACCTGGGAGGCCTGCTGCATGGCTTCCAGAGCATTCTGCTGGTTGAGATCCTCTCAAATGTAGGGGCCTTTTTGCTAACTTAATAGATGGTTGCAAACAGGGTCTCATTGCATGGAATGTAAGAGTACCAGAAAGGTTCCAAAAATTTCTGGCCTCCTCTGTATTTTTTTGAACTGAGAAGACAAACATTGGCAGTTGTTTCTTCTAGAATGACACACATTACCTGTTCCTACAGGTTTCACTTGGGTCCGAGGCCCTTGCCCATGTCCCTTATAATGACCCAGCTGTGTTGCTGAGTGAGGGTGATCATAGCATCCACTTCTTTTGGGGTAGTACACATATCTGGAACCACCAGGAGGATGTCACTGCTACTGAGGAAGGCTGGTCCTCTATCTGGAAGTGGGACTTCTTCCTGTTCTTAGCATTGTGAAAGGATATTAGAGGTGTATTACAACCCATTACACAAAGGCAAACGACTGATCTTGATCATCAGTGTGGACAGAAAGAATCTTACAGAGAACTTTGGCTACTTAAATTTAGCAGAGGGAAGCAATTTTTTTTTTTTTTTTTTTTTTTTTTTTTGCTTAGTAGTAGTTTTTGGAGACAAATCTCTAGGCACTAGTAGTCTGGTAGGCTTACAGTTTTCCACATGCCCCACTAAAATGCCCCTGACTGTAGCAGTGCCCATCGGGACTTGGGGCTGATGCCAGTTGGAGTTCACATAGAAGATACAACTATACTAATAAAGTATTCAGTAGTGGGGGATATGAAATAGAGGTTGATAGTGCCCAAATGGATGCCCCCCACACACACATCATGTCATGGTCAGGTGTAAGTAAGGGTCAAAAGGCATTAACTATTTTCCTCTCATCCTGGTGCCAGATTTGTGAAGATGAGTCATTGGTAAACTAATATAAAATTGGCAACAAGTTAATACAGTCTCCCACCACTGCCTCTTTGAACTCTGATTTAGCATACATCCTCAGATGACACTGGGGACATAGGGGCCTTGATCTAATCCCTAATACCGTTTATTTTTAAAAGCCAAGATTTCTGTGCAAAAGTAGACATAGTTCCCTGATTCACACTAGGATCACTGGGAGACACAGAGGGAATAGCACATGTATTAGTAATTGTTTCATCGCCAGCTTGATTCTTGTGGGATTGTGTGTTGGCCCCATGGCTCCCTGCCTGGCCAGATGGTGCCTGCTAGAAAGTCCATCTGTCCCTTCCTTGAGTCACGTAGGCTGCACTTTAGTGGGGGTGTGTGCTGGGTCCCATGGCCCACTAGCTGGCCAGGAGATCTTTGGTGAAAAGTCCATCCATGTTCTCCTTGAGACCTCATTGCTGAGTAACTAGATCTTTAGAAAAGTTTTCTTTGGGAAAACGTTTAACCAGATCTTCCAGGGTCCGGTTCCCATTACCATTTTTAGTTCTGATCACTGGTCAAATAGTATTATCTTCTTGGCAGCTGCTTTTTCCATGCCTTGAAGTTTGTCTGGATTGTTCTGTGAACTCCTGAACACACATTATAAGCAGGTTTATTTGAGCTAGAAAACCAGTAAAGGAGGCCCGAAGGAAACTAGAATTCTGGGTCTGGTCAAAAATTTTATTATTACTGTCCTCACTCTAACTGATAGTCTTTAGATCCACCAAAATGGCGAACAGAGCCTTTCAAGCTTCTGTGAATGATGATCCAAATGTGTTCTTAATGGGAAGGGAACTCCCAATGGGTGGGCTATGTTGTTGGAACCAAAATAGTATCCAAACAAGGAGGGATAAAGGTCTCAGTTGTCCTTCTCTCTCTCATCCCTTTTCCTCTACTTCCTTGGGTAATGAGGGACTGTCACATTCTACAGTGGGTTTCTGCAGTACCAAGCCCTACCATGTGACCTCTCCCTCACCGAGTTTAATAGCATGATCCCCCCTTTCATGGAGGCAAACTACCTAAGTCTCCAAGGTTTCTCTGAGTTGCTAGGCAAAGCAATCCTCGAGACCTTATGTTCTTTTTCACTGAAGTGTGAGTCTCAAAGTCACTGCATCGTAGGTTGTCCATTATTTCCAGGGTCATGCTAGAGCTATCAGTAGACCTTGGGTACAGATCAGCGTGCAGGGTCTCCAGTTTTCTTGGGACCCACCCCTTCAATAGATATAAAATTGCTTCTCTAGTTTTCTCAGGGCTTATCTGTTGAGTTTCTCATTTGACTCATTGAGCATGTGTGTAGCTGAATCAGAGGCTAAAGAAGACAGTTGTTCATGTTCAGACCTGAACAGTATAGGGCAGCATCCCATCTCCAGAGGACTGGAGTAAGAAGATGTGTATATTTATACATACACACAAATGTAAAACATAACCATTAAAAATAAAACCCAGCAATTTGCAGCAACATAGAAGGATTTAATGAGTATTATATAGTTTAATAAATCCAACATAGACAAATCTGCATTATTATTTATATGTAAAAAATAATACAAATGAATATGTATATGAAACAGAAGCAGACCCATAGACATTGAAAATAAAGTTGTGATTAGAAAATTAGGGATGGCAATGGAGAGTGAAAAATTGGGGGTATGAGATTAACAAATATAGTTTACTATGTATAAAGTAGATAAGCAACAAGGGGATACTGTATAGCAGAGGGAAATATACCCATTTTCTTATTATAACCTGTAATGGAGTATAATCTGCACAGATACAGAATCATTGTGCTGTAACCTGAAACTAACACCATACTGTAGATCAACTATATTTAAATTAGAAAAAAAAGTCTCGTTTAAACAATATGGTAGTACTCTGGAGAAGCCCAAGGCATCCTCTTGACCTTTACAAACTCCTGCCTCTCACTGGCAACACTCCCTGTGGGTCTCTTCCAGGTAAACACATAGTACCTCCCTCCCCACCATGTCCTGCATGCTCATTAGCACCTCCCTAAGTGTGCCCTTCACAAAAGCATTTTGCTTCCTTCCTACACTGCTCTTTGTGTTAATTTTTTTTGGTGGGGAGAGCAGAGGGAGAGGGGGTGGGGGTGAAGGGGAGAGAGAGATGCCAGTTTCTGCAGAGATCTATTAAGATACCAAGCCCAACTGAAAGTTACAATTAACCTTTATTCACCTGCCACCGTAGTATAGGTTGTAGTCCAGACAGGGGGGGCACCAGCTCCACTAGTGTTCGTTTTCACCCCTTGGAACAGCATGAGCCAAGGGTCAGGCATATTATTGCAGCTGAACTAAGGGATGGTCTCACAGCTGAGAGAGCCCCAAATAAAAGGCTCTTACCATTTCTGGGACCCCAGGGCTCTGGTAGCTAGAGTTTGAACAGCATCAGCACATTGACTCATTTGATCTATCCTGTAATGCTTCTCATATGGTTTCAGAATTGCTTTGCACATACCAGTAGGAAAACCCACCAAGTTTTTAAAAGATTTCATGATTTGTTTGTGGTCAGCCTTCTCCTACCTACCCCACTCTCATGTCATAGAGTAGGGTTTGTGTTAAATCCTGTAATGGTGAGTTACTGCTTTTATTCTTTCCTTTACCAGGTTCATTTCATTATGTTTGCTCTCTGCTTTTATCCCATCTCCTTATCCTCGTAGATTTAGTTTTATTTTGAAATATGTAGAAATTGAACCTACTTCCAATGATAAAAAATAAATAAACAGGTGAGTTTAGAAGAAAATCATTCCTTCCTGAGTCTTCCCTCTAATTTGTAGGTCACCAAGTACACTGTTTGACGATATCTTTCCTCTAATTTTCCCTTTTTTTTCTTTTATTTACATATCCAAATTTAGCTTACAAGTTTTCCCTTTTCAGTTTTTTTTAACTTGGCATTGCTCTTAGAAATCCCTCTATGTCAGTTTATAGAGACCCATTTCATTCCAGTTATAGCTCTATGTAGAGCTATTTGTGCCACATTATTTATCATAATTTATAGTATACCATAGTATATAATTAAATCATGATTTCCTTAATCTCCTCTGCTTGAAGGAATTATATGTTTTATTAGTATTTTGCAGTCACAAATATGTTTTAATAAATAAGAACGAATTCTTTACTTTTAATTTTAGTTTTATGAAGATGTATTACTCTAAAGTATATATAACCTAAGAATACCAGAATAAATAAATAAGCACACACATACACACACACGCAAAGACATATACACATTAAAAATATTTTCCCAATTTTTAGGTCACATCTGAAATTATGGTAATTTAATATTAACTTTAACAAAATGAGATAAGATTTTGTTATACATTTGTTATAAATTTGAAGTCTAGAGATTTCATAGTAGATCACTTTTTGTATTAAAAAACTAAATACAATTCTTTTCATAGCCCATGACAGTGCACCAGACCAAAGTCCTATGTTTAAGTATCAAGATTCAGTGTCAAAACTCCAGATGCAAGAACAGAAACAGACACCTTCCAGAGGAAGAAAACACAGTAGTAAGTATAACAATTCTAGATATCACTAACTTAAAAAACTAATCTCATCTGATCTTTTTTCTTCCTAGTATGTCTTTGACCCTATAATATATAGAAATTATAAACTTAGACCTAAATGTCAATGCAGTAAAACAACTAGGAAACAAAACATTTGGTTGGAGTTTCTTGTTATAAAAATATTTCATAGCATGACTTCTCTATTCAGTGTCCTCCAAGGCCCAAAAACTGGTTCATATTCTTTCGAAGGGGTTTTACTCTCAGCCAACTAGGGAAAATTATGGGACCAAAAGCCAGTAATCAGTGGGCTCCTCTGATGTGTGGCAGTGTTATTTTGCCAGAGTCACCAGGTGACAAACAGGTTGCTAAGACCTGTAACCTAAAAGTTAATAGATTGAAGAAAAAGGTTTCCAGTATAGCCAGTTGGAGGGTATCTGGGGTATCCTGTTGTCAGGCTCCACTCAGGTAAAGGTCTTTTTGGTAAACTGACATATGGGTATTGTCATCGAGATGGCCATATAGGGAGTGTGTGAGTACCAGTATCTAAATAGTGCCACCAGTCATTGGGCATCCTGTGTATTTGTTGGGGCAGAGAAGCCTGAGTGTGAATAAAACTTGACAGCTGTTCCCTCTAGAGAGAGATCTTTTGTCCCAATTTATTTCCAGGAATTTCACGTCAGATCTAACATTATGACAATTTATTGATAATTTTTAAAATGAGAGAAAATGCTACTGTATACCTGTTATAAATTTGAAATCTTGATATTTCACAATGGATCTGTTTTTTCATTTAGTGGACTAAAGGCATCTCTTTATACAGTTCATATTGGAGTACCAGGTGAAAATCTTATGCTTGTGAATCAAGATTCAGTGTCAAAACCCCAAATGCAAGTAGAGAAACGAATAACTTACAGAAAGGAAAGACGTCATAGTAAGTATAACAATTATGGGTAACTGTAAATTAAACTCATCAGATCTTTTTTCTTTGGTTCATGAATATATATTAGAGTATATATTTTATAGAAGTAAAAATAAATGATCTAAACTGTGAATAACCTAAGATAATTAAAAACAAAAGCAAAAGTGTTAATACTTGCAGGTTGGTAAGATTATTTCACAGCCATAGGGCTTGCACTCAGTATTCATCAAAGCCCAATAACCATCCGGTAGTATCTCAAAAGAGTGTGTACCTTTTAGCCGACTCTGGGAGATTACAGCTTCCAGGAAATTATGCCAAATGGGCACTTCTGACCAGCAGCAATGCTCTTCTGCCATAGGCTCTAATTGACAAACTGAAAAGATTTTAAGATCTATAACTAGACAGTAAATAGGAATCAGGCTTAAGGGAAGGGCAGCCTGGGAGACTTGCTGGAGGGCCCCGCACACACACTAGGTATTCTGTTAACTGGGCCATACACAAAGGTGAGGTCTTCCGGGTAACCTCATAGATGGGTGCCGTCAATTCCCTGTGCGGAAAGTGCCAGTATCAGAAGAGTACCACCGATTTCTGGGTCTCCTTTTTTATTTGAAGTCATTGAGAAGACCAGATATTGGCAGTCATATCTGGACTGATATTGGCAGTCATATCTGGACAGATATTGGCAGTCATATCTGAAGTGAGGTGTTGTCAGCCTTTCCAGATTGTACCTAAGAATTTTGCTTGGGTGATAGATCCTGAACTTTGTACTGATGACGCATTCATGTTGCCACTTGTGAGTCCGCAGAGTTACCCGTCCTTATTGGGTAGTGCCCTTGTCTGGGGCCCATAGAAGTGGTCTTCAATACAGTGGAAGGCTAATGTTTCTTCCAGTAGCCAGGTCTTATCATATCTGATACTTGTGAAAGGACATTAGTGGTGTATTGCAACCCATTCCACATAAAATTAAACAATCCTGATTATCCACATGGACAGTGACACTTAAAGGGGAGTCTGAGATGTCAGTTGTTGTACACCAAATTTCTTTATCTTGGGCAATAGCCTCTGTGACAGCCCCAAAGTAAGGTATTGAGCTGCCAACAATCCACTGAGACTCTACTCTCTTAAGTCCATGTGCATAGGTCAAATAGGGCTATTGAGTGAAGAATGAGTTTCATGAAGAAATTTGTTTTCCTTGAACTCAGCAATGAAGGCATTGATTTTTTTTTTTTTTCACTCCTGGCAGTTGCTACTAACTGTTTTCGAAAAATAATAGCACTAGGGGCTGCTAGTCAGAGAGGTTTATGGTCTTCCATATGCCATACTAAAATGTCCCTAACTGGAGCAATTGTCTTTGGGGCTTGTGGGCAAAGGTAAGCGGGTCTTCTTACATAATATATCTATATCAAGAATACTTTCATAATATGCTATATAATAGTAGTGAATTTTATTAAACAGTTTGGAGTTTAGAGTTTGTAGTTGGCCAAAGAGACCCATCCATGGTTGGGTCTAGGTAAGGGTCCCACTGAAAATTATCTCAGACCCAAAGTCAGAGACATCACTGTTTTCCCCTCATTCTAATGCTAGGGTTTGCAGGTTATACTTGCCTCTGCACTAGTATGCAAAAAGCCCAGAAATGTTATTCTTCCCTACCTCCCCTTCGAATTCTGACCCTGGGATACAACCTAATATAACTCCTGGTCTTGTTTGCTGTTGAAAGTTGAGAGTTCTCAATCCAAGCCAGAGGGACTCATCTGTTCATCTCCAGTTTCACAGGGAGAGGCAGAGGAAATAACGCTTTTATTTATCATAGGATCATAGGGGTTGTAAACGTGCAGACCCTAATGGGTCCACCTTTTGTGGCCTTTATGACTTAATACCCAGCCATCAACCTCTTTGAGAACCCACTGTATAGTAACCAGACTCAGAGCTTCTCTAGACGCATTGTCGAGGAGAGAGTACCTGGTTACCATTTTACATTGCTCTCTTTGCCAGTCAGTCTTTACTATTTAGTCAGATGCTGGTTTTTACATGCCTGAAAATATGTCAAGATCCAGATTTTGTTGCAGAACATTATCACCTGACCTTATGAAGAACTTTGATTTAGCGTGATAACCGGCAAAAGTAGCACAGATAAATCTAGAAATCAGAGCTAGTTAACAGTTGTATCTACTGTTCTTACTTATTGCTATAAAGTCAGAGTCCACCGGCATGGTTTACCTGACTGCTATAGACTCTGCAGTGGTAGTTATAGGTTCATGCTGAAAGCTGTCAGAGCAAAAATAGTACTCAGCTAAGGAAAGAGAGGGTCTTGATGTTTTCTTCTCATCTTCTCTCTTTCTTCATCCTTCCTTCTTGATCAAACTTTCAGCTGTCAGGACACTCTTAAGGAAGGATTGTATAGTGATGCAACCCACAAAGTACCACTATCCTTCACTAAGTATAAGATTACTTCTTTTGCAGTACAAGCAAAAACCCAAGTCTCCAAGGTCTCTATGTCCCCGGGCAAAGCAATACCTAAGAGTTCTATATTCATTTAATTCAATCAGGAGTCTCAGCTTGCTATGTTGTAGGCTATCCATCATTGTCTGGAACCTCATTAAAGTTGACAACAATTGTTGGGTACAAATTATCTTGCAGTATATGTGACAGTTTTTAATACTGTCATCAGAGGACAATAGCAGCAGCCAAAGGAATTGCTTCCCAGAGCCCTTTCTGTTGGATCTGTAATTCTGGCAGGCAGTCTGAAACTAAAGAGAAAGCCTTTTGGTACTCCCTCTGACCCAAAAAGCTTACATAAGCAATCTGCTAGCACTCTCTGAGTGTACCCCAGGGCATTCCTGACGTAACACTTCCTAACTCATTGCTGTGGCTGACAAAATACATTGTTGGACCCTCAGACTCTTGCAAATAACCAGCTGTACTCCCCAAGAAGCATTGTAGTCTTCTTTAGCATCTTCCCAAAGTGCCTTGGAGGATATTCCTGCTTTTTGCTTTTACAGAAAAATATTGTGCTTAGTTGGGCCACACTTCTTGCCACCCTTTGTCCCTGAGAGAGACTGACCACTTGTAAAGGTATTTTATAAAGATATCAAACCAAATTGAAAATAACAATTAGACCTTTATTCACATACTGCAATAATACAAGTAAAGGTCTAATCATGAAGGGGCACCAGCTCCACCATTATTTCAACCAGTCTTTCATTTTCCCATGCAGTGTCATCTCGCAAACATCAAATGTATCAGTACAGAGGGGAATGTCTCACTCTATGTACAGATATTTATATGCTATATATATACACAACATTATCTACTACTGTAGCAGTACTTATGCTATACCAATACCATACACACACACACACACACACACAATATATATGTATATCAGTTTATTCAACTGATCACCTGTGTTTGAATGTTTAGATGGTCGTTAAATGTTTTGCAATTAATGAATGACCTTGTGTATAGGCATTTTCATTGTTTGTTTTATTATTATATATTAACCTAAAGTATAAATAATAACTCCTGAAATCTGAAGACCAATATAAAATATATTTGTTGCTTCAGAATATTATGAAATAGGAGTTCCCTTCATGGCTCAGTGGTTAACGAATCCGACTAAGAACCATGAGGTTGCGCGTTCGATCCCTGGCCTTGCTCAGTGGGTTAAGGATCCGGCGTTGCCGTGAGCTGTGGTGAAGGTTGCAGATGCGGCTCAGATCCCGTGTTGCTGTGGCTATGGCAAAGGCTGGCGGCTACAGCTCCTGTTAGACCCCTAGCCTGGGAACCTCCATATGCCGCTGGTGCGGCTCTGCATAAAAGGCAAAAAGACAAAAAAAAAAAAAGAATATTATGAAATGAGACAACTTCAGCATCATCAATTTTTATGACAGCTCCAGCATTATAATACTTATGAGTTTATAAAAATGAGAGAAAATGCTACTGTAAACTTGTTAGAAATCTAGAGATTTCACATTAGATCTATTTTTCCATTTAGTGCACTAAATACATCTCTTTATACAGGTTATTATGGAGTACCAGATGCAAATCTTATGTTTGTGAATAATGATTTAGTTTCAAAACCCCAAACTCAAGTAAAGAAACAAGTAGCTTCCAGAGAGGAAAGACGCAATAGTAAGTATGATAATTAAAGGAAACTTTAAATTATTTTAAATTAAACTCATCAGAAGATTTTTCTCCTTTGGTTCATGAATATGTATTTGACATATAATTTGTAGAAGTAAAAATAAATGAACTAAAGTGTGAATACCCTATGATAATTAGAGAACAAAAGCAAAAGTTGATACCTTGTGGTTGGTATTTGCAGTCAGTAATTACAGCGTAGCAAGACTGCTTCCACACACATTCATGATAACTGTGCATGTGATTTTCTTATCTCACTTCCATGAAAGAAAATTTGATTATTTGGCATATCCAGAAGTTCTATTAAACATACATTTTTTTCTACTTAGCATTTCCTCTTGAAAAGCAGAAAAATGATACAGTAAGAGTTGAAAATCTACCTCTTGAGAAAAAAGCTTTATTTTCAAGAAATCAATCTCAAACTAAGAAATTTGGAGCTACCAGAAAGAATCTTGATGGTAAGTAATTAAATACAAATCTCATAAATTATTTTAATTAAATTCATAACACTGTTTTTTATGAATATATCTTCAACCACTTGCTTTTTCAGTATATATTCCCATCATAGTTTAGGTCTTTATTGATGATTTGTTTCTTTTATAATCACAGAATTAGATATGTTAAATCTTACACTTTGTGGATTTCTCTGTTTCTTCTTATAGTTGTGACAGGCTTTGGTTTATATCTTATGATACTCTGTTATTGATGTGTGCATATAAATTTTAAATTGATAATATTATTGGGGGACAGACTTTGGTCCTAATGAAGAGACCCCCTCATCATTTTTATAGTTTTTATTTGTTTATTTTCCTTTAAAACTACCTCAGCTGCTATCAGTGTAGCTCCACAAACTTTCTTCTGGTTGGTATTTGCATGATACATTTTTTTCTATCCTATTACTTTAATTTTCCTGTGTCTTTATAATTTTGCTGTATCTCTTATAAGAAGCTTATAATTATATGTATTTTAAAATTCAGTGTGATATTTGTCATTTAATTACCTCTCATAATCACATATAATCTAATTATTGCTATTTTAGGTGTAATTCCATCATTTTCTTGGTTCTTCCTATTTTTCCTGATATGTTGTTCTCATTCTTTCTCTCTCTTATTTTTTTATCATTATGTATGTTTTTCCTCAGCCATATTTGATACCCAAAATTTTAAACTTTATTCAAAAGTATGAATACTATAAAAACCTAAATTATTTAAAGCATGTAAGTATTATAATAATGCTTATAGTAATATTTCTAAATTAAATTTATTTATTTATTTATTTATTTATTTATTTATTGCTTTTATTTTGTTTTGTTTTGTTTTTTTTTTTAGGGACATACCCATGGCATATGAAGGTTCCCAGGCTAGTGGTCAAATCAGAGCTATAGCTGCTGGCCACAGCTACGGCCAAAATAATGCAGGATCAGAGCCACGTCTGCAACCTACACAATAGCTCAGGGCGATGCCAGATCCTTAACCCACCGAGCGAGCCCAGGGATCGAACCTGCATCTGCATGGTTCCTAGTCAGATTTGTTTCTGCAGCACCACAATGGGAACTCTGAAATGAAATATATTTAATGCCCCTGTATATCCAAAAAGTAACCACTGCTTACACATACATGTGTGAAAAATGTATTCATATGATGTTTACACTTTGATTAGACAGTGATTTGTTTATATCAGTAAAAGATGAGATAAAATTTTGTTAGACAACTAACATATACTGTAAATCTAGAAGTTGTCACAGATCTAGTTCTCTACTGAGTGCTTTTATGAGTCTTTCTTCCTGAAGCCCAGAGATGAAAATCTTTTGCCTGACAATTGGAACTTCTAGAAAGAAAGACTCAGTAATAAATATAATAATGAATTATTAAATTACTTTACGTTTGTTTGAAGCAGAATTTTGTTCGTGAATGTGTGAGCTTACAGACATCTGAGTCAAAATTTTACTATTAGTTAAATTCCTCTTTCTTAATTTCCTTGAATTTTGTTTGTTCTATCAATTATGGCATGATGTATATTGAATTCTCCCACTATGGTTTTGAATTTATCTATTTCTTCTTGTAGTATTGTCCTTTTTCTTTATACAGATTATGCTGTTAGGTGTATACAAATAAAAATGTTAGATAATCCTTATGGAATCAACAGTTTTGTTTTTATAAAAGGTATCATCTTAGTCTGTCTCCAGGAAAGTCTTTTGACTGAAATCCTATTTGTATGACATTGACATAACTACTGCAGATTTATTTTGGTTAGAATTTGCTTAGCATATCTTTTTTCACCCCCTTACTTTCCAGTTTTCTATATTCTTATAATTCAGTGACCTCTCTTATAAATAGATTATAGTTAAATTGTGTATAAATCCAGTGTGACTCTTTGTCTGTCCCTACAACATGTAATCTATTTAAATTATTGTACTTATTAATATATTTGGAATTAAATATTTCCTTTTTGGGGGTGCTTTCTGTTTTTCCTACCTGATCCAGTTTTCTTTTTATTTTATTTCCCTATTCTTGAAATTATTAATTTTTAATTAACATTTTTTTCCTCTTTATGGCTGCACCTGTGGAATATGGAAGTTCTTGAGCTAAGGGTCAAATTGGAGCCGCAACTGCCAGCCTACTCCACAGCAACACTGGATCCAAGCTGCATCTGCAACGTGTGCCACAGCTTGTGGTAAATCCAGATCTTTAACCCACAGAGCTAGGGATCGAACTCACATCCTCACAGACACTGTGTCAGGTTGTTAACCCACTGAACCACAACAGGAACTCCCTGTCTGACTTTTAAGTTAATCATATGTTGTTAAAAGTTTTAAATCTAATTACAACTTTCTAAGTGCATGTCTGAGGTAACAAGAGTGTTCCACATACTTTCAAGAGAGCATTCTGATAATTTTTGTACTTAATATCATAGTATATTTTGAAAATATACCAGAGGATTTTTAGGAGAGGAGGAGAGAGTGAGCAAAGGGAAGATGATTTCATCATTTGTTAAAATTGTGTGTGTTTGCTTAAATTGTTGTAAAATTAGAAGGAAACTTTGAGTTCCTCTTGGTATACATTAGTAATCTAGAGGTTTCACAGTCCAGCTATTTTAGTTTTGATTGGATTAAGAGCCTCTGTTCTTATCTCTTATAACTAGAATCTAATATACTGCACAAATGAACCTTTATACAGAAAAGAAAATCACAAACTTGGGGAACAGACTTGTGGTTGCCAGGGGGGTAGGGGAGGAGCGGGAGGGTAAGGGGATAACTGTTGCCTCGGTGATGGAAAAGCAAGGAGATCCAGCTGTATAGCACTAGGAACTATGTCTAATCACATGTGACAAATCCATATATGTACATGTAAACAGGTCACCACGTGGTGTAGTTGGAAAATTTGACAGAAATCTGTAAACCAGCTATAATGGAAAAATTTTTTTAAATAAATAAAAATTAAAAAAAAAACGCTCTATTCTTGAGGCTGAAAAAGTGGATATCATATAGGAGTTCCCTTCTTGGCTCAGTGGAAACGAATCTGACTAGGAACCATGAGGTTGCCGGTTCGATCCCTGGCCTCACTCAGTGGGTTAAGGATCTGGCGTTGACGTGAGCTGTGGTGTAGGTTGCAGACATGGCTTGGATCCCGCATTGCTGTGGCTATGGCATAGGCTGGGGGCTACAGCTCCGATTAGACCCCTAGCCTGGGAACCTCCACATGCCACGACTGCGGCCCTAAAAAGACAAAAGGCAAAAAAAAAAAAAAGACTGTCATGAAAAATCTCTCACCTAAAGAAAAAGTTTAAATCTTAAAAAACTCATCACAAATTAAGATACTTGGAACTGCCAGAAAAGTGAGATTTATTAGTAAGAATATCATGTAATGATCTTTAATTTTCTTTCTTTAGGAGTTTTCATTGTGGTTCAGTGGGTCAAGAATCTATTATCCACTAGGATGTGGGTTTGATCCCTGACCTCAGTCAGTGGGTTAAGAATCCATATTGCTACAACCTGAGTTGTAGGTCACAGATGTGGCTCAGATCTGGTGCTGCTGTGGCTGTGGCAACTGCAGCCAGGGAAATTCCATATGCTATAGGTGCAGTCTTAGGAAAAAAAAAAGTTTCTTTAGTTCTTGAATATTTATTCAGTTGATCATAGAAATATACGTTATATACTGTATCATTTATACATATGTGTAGACAAATACATAACATATACAACATATGTATCGTATGTATGTATGTTCTCCATTAGGTGAAGTTGGTTATGTAGTTTTTACTTTCTTAATTTCATTCAATTTCTGTTTATTTTATCATCTGTGAAAAGGAAATTAAATTCAGCTACTGTGAGTGTTTATTTCTCCATTACTCTTTGTAGTTCTGTCAATTTTAGTTTTATGTTTCTAATGCTTTTTTATTATGTATAAAAATATACATGCATATATACAATATATAATATTGAGATTTTAAATTGTTATATTTTCTTAGTGAGCTGGAATTTCTGTCTTTATGATGAACATTTTGTAGTAATTTTTTGTGCCTTTAGTCTATTTTGCTTGATGTTAACATAATATCTTTATGTAACTATTTACATAGAATAATTTTTTCATCATTTTACTTTTAACCTTTTTGTATTGTTGTGACTTAGATGTACAGAACTGATTATTTTTTAATCCAATGTAACACTCCTTGTGCTTTAAACAAAGCATTTAATACATTCACTTGAAGTATGGATATTTTGGAGGTAGCTATACCATCATTTGTATTTTCTTTCTTACCTGATCTATTTTTGAGTCTTCTTCTAAATTTATTTTGAATGTATTATTTATCATTTCTTTTTTTCTAATCCTTATGTTTTATGAAAACATTGCATTTAATCCTGAAATGTGAATACCTTGTAAAACTATTCTTTGGAAAAGTACTTCCATTATCTCTACAGTTCACATACTCACTCTATAATTTACTGTTTCAATAATGTAGTATTTGACTTTATTATTTCAAAACATATGAAGAAATATTCCTGGATAATTGACATGTGTTTAAATTACAGAGGATTTTCTATAAATGCAGTTCTCTCTTAATGGATTAAAAGCATCTTTTTTTGTAGCTCAGAAAGCAAAAGACATACTAGATGAAACTCTTTTACCTGACGATGGAGTTGAATTGTCAAAAAGCCAATCTCAAACTAAGATGCTTACAGCTGTCAAAATGGAAACACTGAATAGTAAGTATGATAATTTTAAATATCACTGATTTACTTTTAAGTAAGCAAAAAACTCTGTCTTACACTTATGAATGCTTAATTATGTTTTGTATACATCTCTTATATCAAATATATTTACTGTGTTGTTAAATTCTTCTTTAATTTTATTGAAATTGTTTATTTTGTGTTACTAAGAGATGTATGTTAAGAACAGACAGTGACTCACAGACTTTGGAAAACCTTGATTTTTCAAATAAGACAATCTGGGGCTTGTGGGGGGATGTACTGTGGGTTTGGGACACAAAATCTATCAAATTGACTTGTGATGATTTTTTGTACACCTATAATTGAAATGAAATTCATTAAGTTATAAAAAAAAGAGATGTATGTTAAATTTTCCCACTGTGAGTACAGATTTGTTTGTTTTTCCTGGTAGTTTTACCAGATTGGCATGTATATTTGGAAATGATGCTATTAAAGGTATACAAGTCTATACTTGTAATATTTACCTGGTAAACATGAGCTTTTGTAAAAGAATACTCTCTATCCCCAAAAATACCCTTTTTGCCTTTATTTTGTCTGATAATAATAGAGCCATGGAACATTTCTAAATTAAATCTTTGATGAGCTCTTATATTTATTAGATTTATGCTTAAATATTTCATTTCTGATGCTAATACGAATAGTGTTAAATTTCAAATTCCACCTGTTCACTGCTGGTATATAGGACATCAGTTTACCTTTGTATATTAATCTATATCTGGAAACCTAGATATAGCAGCTTATAATTCTAGAATCGCATAGAGATATTGTTCCCAAAGGTCAGAGTCTTGTCTTTTTGCAAAAGGAATTCAGAAATGAGATGGAAATTGAGAAAGAAAAGTGAGGATTTATTTAAGTGAGAAATACACCTTTTAAAGAGAGGCTGGCAAGGAGGCAAGTATCTGCCCTGTGTTTTTCTGGCATGAAGGTTGTAAGGGGCATCCAATGGCATGGGTGGAACATTCACTGGGAAGTCAGGGTTTTGGGGGGTTATATTCCTTAATTTCTATCCCAGCTCCACCTTCCCAAAAGGAGGATGGATTTTTGTCCTCATTTAGCTTTTATTGGAAGTGTCATGCATTGGTGCATTGTGGGTACTTCTTATCCGCATAGCTAATTTTATTATAATTTTATTTAATGAGGGCATAATGAACAACAGGTTACATTCAGACGCTGGAGATTCATACCCTTTTCCACCTCCAGGGCACTTATTGCCCCAAAATGTGTGATTTCCTGTCAGTCTGGAGGTTCCTGCTTTTCTTTATCTGCCCACAGACCCTGCTGTTTGTATGATGCATGGTTTCCTGTCCATCTGGCCCTGTGCTGCCACTTCTCTTCTCATGCCTGTCTGCCTGCTTTAACAATATCAGCATTCCTATTTTTATTGTAGCTCTAATCACAGTAGCCAAGATATGAAAGTTATCTAGGTGTCTTTCAGCAGATGAATGAGTAAAGGAAATGTGTTGTGCATAAACACACACACACACACACACACACACACACACTGAAATATTTTTGAACCATATAAATAAAGAAATCTTGCTATTTGCTACAACATGGATGGACCTTGAGGGCATTAGTGAAATAAGTCAGACAAAGAAGGACAGGTAATGTATGATTTTACTTATATGTGAAGTCTAAAATGTCCCCAACTCATGGAAACATAGAGTAGACTGCTGGTTGCCAAGGATCTGAGGGTGGGGGAAATGGGGAAATGTTGGTCAAAGGATCCAAGCGTCCAGTTATAAGAGGCTCTGGGAATATACATCACGGTGACTACCGTTAACAATACTGTAGTATATGTGAAAGTTTCTTAGAGAATAGATGTTAAATGTTTTACTTCAAAAAAGTATTTATATAAGATAATGGACATATTAACCTTATTGTGGTATTCACTTTGCAGTGTGTATGAATATCAAATCATCACACTGTAAACCTTAAACTTATACAATATTATATGTCAGTTATATCTCAATAAAGCTGGGGAAATTTTTTAAAAATATATTTTAAGTTTTTAAAATAACTTTTTACCTTAAGATAATCCTACAGTATTTCTCTTTAGAATCATTAATATAATGATTATATTAATACCTGACCTACCTTGTATTCTGGGAAAGAACTCTACTAATTCATGTCATGTTGTTAATAATAAACTAATGAATTTTCTTTCCATACTTTTTAAGATTTTAGCTTTTTTGTTCTAAAGCTGTACTGTGTAATGTGGCAACCACTAACAACAGAGGGATATTGAGCATTTGAAATGTGGCTAGTCTGAATTGAGATGTACTTGAGTTTGAAGACCTCTATGATAATTATGTAAAATATCTTGGGGGTGGGGAATCAAGACAGCAGAATAGGACATGGAGTTCATTTCTTCCCACAAATACATTGGGAATACATCTACAAATGGAATAATCCTCACACAACACCTACCGAACACTGACAGAATTCAAATACCTGAAAGGATGAGAAGGATTCCCACATAACTGGGTAGGATAAAAGGAAAAATAAAAGTAAAAAAGAAAGAGGCAGAAGCAAATCAGGACCTAAGTTCCTGGGAGGGATCTAATGGAAAGGAAAGGTTCCTGCACCCAGGGGATTTCTCTCAACAGCAGGGAGATCAGTTGGGATAGAAAAAGAACTTTGGAGACTCAGAGGAGGGCACAACAGCCAGTCAGTACCAAGTAGGATAGAATGAGACCTACGCAGATGGTCCCTGCCATCACCCTACCTGCCCCAGCCTGAGGTGCATGTTGACCAATAAAGGTGGGGGCTAAGTGCTAGTACATGCTAAAACATGTGTAAGAACAGACCCAGGAATAGGACTGCTGTTGACTGTGCAGAGAAAGCCTGGGAGGGTGGAAGAGCAGAGAACCACAACCAGGAATGTTTGGAGAGGAGGCTCAGGTTACCATGGAGGTGAAGCATCATTGTTAAGTGGTGTGCAAAGGACAGGGCCACCATCATAGCCTCTTTATCCATGTAGGCTCCTGCCTCTCTGGGCCCTGGGAGAGGCTCCTACCTGAGCTGGCCCATTTGTCCCAATCACCACCCTGCCCCTTCTCACTTGGATAGGCTTCTGTGCTCCTGCTGCCTCAGAAGCAGATTCTAGAGTGTTGACCACATGCAGAGTTGGGGCTGTACCAGCTGAGCCCCAGGGGCCCTACAACTAAGAAGGAGGAGCTGAAATCTCTCCTCCTGGCTATACAAACCATGGATTTAAAAATCCACTGCCTGCTTTGTAAATTCAGCTTCTGTGGAACATCTGAACGTATGAGTGCTCCCATATCTGAGACCCATCTGGCTTTAGCAGCTGTTGGCTTTGTTGAGCATGCACACATGTGCCAGAGAGTTCAGTCCAGAGTCTGTGACCCATAGATCCCACAGTGGGTCCACGTGCACAGCAACTGCAGCCTTACCCACCAGGGACAGACACAAAAGCAAGAACTACAGTCTTGTAACCTGTGGAAAGCAGACCACAACCACAACAAGGTAGAAAATGAGATGACAGAAATATGTTTCAGATGGAACAAGATAAAAACCCAAATAAATGACTAAATAAATAGGAGATAGGCAATCTGCCTAAAAAATAATTCAGGGTGTAAGGATGATCCATGATCTCAAAAAAAGAATGAAGGCACAGACCTAGAAATTACAAGAAATTTTTAATAAATATCTAGAAGATTTAAAGAACAAAGGTGAACAATACAATAACTGAAATGAAAAATGCACTAGAAGAAACCAATAGCAAAATAACTGAGGCAGAAGAATGAAAAAGTGAGCTGGAAGGCAGAGGCTTAGAAATCACTGCTATGAAAATGAATAACGAAAGAATGAAAAGAAATGAGGACAGTATGAGGCCTCTAGTACAATATTAAACATACCAATATTCTCATTATAGGGGTTCAGGAAGAAGAGAGAGAGAAAGGGCCTGAGAAAATATTTGAAGAGATTATAGTCAAAAAGTTCCCTAACATGGGAAAGAAAACACTCATGTCCAGGAAGCACAGAGAGTCTCATACAAGATAATTGCAAGGAGGAACATTCCAAGAGACATGTTATTCAAACTGACAAAAATTACATACAATGGAAAAATATTAAAATCAACAAGGGAGAAGCAACTAATAACATAGAAGGGAATCCCCATATGGTTATCAGCTGTCCTTTCATCAGAAATTCTGCAGGCCGGAAGGAGTGGCACAATACATTTAAAGTGATGAAAGAGAAAAATCTACAACCAAGAATACTCTGCCCAGCAAAGCTCTCATTCAGATTTGACAGAGAAATAAAAAACTTCACAGACAAGCAAAAAGAGAATTCAGCACCACCAAACCAGCTTTACAATAACTGTTAAAGGAACTTCTCTAGGCAGAAGAGAGAAGGCCACAACTAGAAGCAAGAAAATTACAAATGGGGAAGCCTACCAGTAAGGGCAAACACAAAATAAAGGTAAGAAACCATTCACAGACAAATGTGTTATCAAACAGCAATCACAAGAGTACAAATGCAGAATACTGAAAATGCATTTCACCAGCAACTTAAAACAATTTTGTATATGTAGGGACTGCTGTAACAAAAGTTCATGAGGACCTCAGACCAAAAAAAAATTATAACAGATACACACACAGAAAAAAAAAATACAGTTATAACACTAAAGATGGTCATCAAATCACAAGAGAAGAGAACAAAAGAGGATGGAAGAAGACCTAAAGTAACAAATCCAATGCAAAGAAAATAGTAGCATTATGTACATTAATAATTTAAAAATATACTTAATTTTAAAATATTTTATTGCTAAATATGCTAACCATCATCTGAGCCTTCAGTGAATTGTAATCTCTTTGCAATAGTAATATCAAAGATCACCATAACAAACAATAAAATGAGAACATTTGAAATATTGCCAGAATTACCAAAATGTAAAGCTAAGATATGAAGAGAGCAAATGCTGTTAGAAAAATGGCACTGATAGACTTGCTCCATGTGTGGTTATCACACGGCTTCACTTTGTAAAAAAGGCAGTATCTGCAAAATGTGATAAAGGTATGCCTGTACTTTCCATTACATTTCTGCTATTCATGCCACGCCAAACATCATCAGGTTTCTCTCACTCACGTTACATGTTCAGTCTTAGTAGATATTTGTAGTTACTAGTTGGTTAATAGGTATTGGGAGTCTGAATGAACAAAACTCATTTTAAGCTTTTGCGTTGATAACTGTGTGACCTTCCAAAATATGTATGATCTCTTTAAGCTCAGTTTTCCTTGTTAAATAGGAATAAAAATATCTAGTTCCTAGAATTCTTGTAAGGATTAAATAAGATAATATTTGAAAAGTACATATATAATAATATCTGGCATCTAGTAGCTAGTAGGTTTTTTAAAATTAGGCATAATTTGTATTTAATTGAATAAGGGTGTTAAATTGTTGATTAAGTAATTATAAGATAACATCACTAACTTTAGGTACTGTAATTTTATCCCAACAAAATATTAGTTTTAAAACAACTAATCTGGCAATCTGTTATTATTACAGTTAAAAATGGAGCAGCTTCAAAATATCCAAATAGAGTTCAAAATCTTCCATCAGTGAATTCATCAATTACTGACCTAATATTTCAACTAGGTTTAGACAAAGTGGTGGGTAAGTAGAGATTTATAATGTTTGGACACTGTAGAACACATTCTAAGAGTTAAAGTGCTTCAACTGTACAGTACAGTTATTAAAGTAAGAAATTCAAACATAGGACATCCTTTCTCAGTTTAATAATTTGGCCCTCTGTATTCATGGGTTCCATGTCTACAGATTCAACTGACCATAAAACAAAATTACTTGGAAAAAACTTTTTCAGAAAGTTTCAAAAAGAAAACTTGAATTTTCCGTGCCCTGGCAACTATTTACATGGCATTTACCTTGCATTTACAATTATTTATATAGTTTTATATTGTATTAGGTATTACAAGTAACCTAGAGATGATTTAAAGTATACAGGAGAATGTTACATGAAAATACCACTCCTTTTTATATAAGAAAGTTGAGCATCCTCAGATTTTGGTATGCACAGGGGATCCTGGAACCAATTCCTTGCATATACCATAGGAGAATTATAATAATTTCATTCTTATTAACCAATACATATATCAATTTGTATGTGTCTTTAAAAGAATTTTTCATGTGTCATCACTCCAACAAACAAAGGTTAATTAGGTAATGCTTAAGAGTTTACCTGCTCATGAAAGAAAAATATATAAGCTTTTCCCTACATTGTGAATTTTCATGGCATAAACTACATGCTATATAATCAATTCCTTAGAGAACATGATTTTCATTGCTTATATCATTTGTGATAACAAGATAGAATGAAAAGATAGAACTACCTTTAGATAGGCAATATGGCTGTTTTTCTATCTTCCTATCAAAAATTGACAAATTTCTAATAGTTAAAAAAACCTATGCTAAAGCTGGTGTGGCCATGTGACTTAAGTACTTTACAGTAAGATAAATTTAATTGTTCTGTAAACAACCATTTTAAGGCATATGTCAGCAAAGTGGCATCCTAGGAGGCCCCAAGCTCTACTACCTAATAGAAAATAATATATATGGCAGAAAACCATCAGAACCAGCTTTGTTAGAGCATTGAGAAACAATCAGATGTTTGCACTAACCAAGAGAATGCCCAGTTAAGACAAAGCCATCTTCAAAATGGCAAGAAAAGTTTGTGGAAATATGAAGGAGTGTCCTAGTACAAAACCAACTGCAAAAACAGGAGAGCTCCTAGTTTTGAAGGAATTACCACTAGACCTGCTGTGTAGAAAGTGCTAAAGCGAATCCCTCGGGTTGATGTGAAGGGATATTAGACAGTAACTTGAAGCTGTATAAAGAAATAGGTATCTCCAGTATAGGAAAGTACAATGCAAATATAAAAACCAGTATTATGTAATTTTGGATTATAGCTCTACTTTAAAGTTTATATCATAGTTTAAATTAAAATGATAAATGTATGTTATTGTGCACACTGTATAAGGATGTGATTCATAACATCAGTTTACGAAAAAGAGGGAGTCACAAAGGAGTACAGGTTTTATTTTATTTATTTTATTTTATTTTATTTTATTTTTTGTCTTTTTGCCTTTATGTGGAGCCGCACCCGCGGCATATGGAAGTTCCCAGGCTAGAGGTCTAACAGGAGCTGTAGCTGCCGGCCTTCGCCACAGCCACAGCAACGCAGGATCCGAGCCGCGTCTGCAACCTTTACCACAGCTCACGGCAACGCCGGATCCTTAACCCACTGAGCAAGGCCAGGGATCGAACCCGCAACCTCATGGTTCTTAGTCGGATTCATTAACCACTGAGCCACGAAGGGAACTCCCAAGTACAGGTTTTAGATGTTATTGAAGTTCAGTTGGTATAGATTTAAATGAGATTTTTATAACTTTAAGATGTTATCCATAATCCTCTTCGTAACCGTAAAGAAAATATCTATAGAATATGCACAGAGGAAATGAGAAAGGAAACTAAACTAGTCCCTTAAAAAGTCAATTGAACACAAAAGAAGGTAGTAGCAGAGAAAACAAGAAACAAACAGTGTAAGAAGTACAGAAAACAATAGGAAAATGGAAGAAATAAGTTCTTCCTTATTAGTAATTACCTTAATGTAAATGGTTTAAGCTCTCCAAACAGAAGGCAGAGATGGACAGAATGGATTTTAAAAATTATCCAACTGTATGCTGTCAATACACAAATCACATTAGGTCAACAAAACTGATAAAAATTTAGCTAGACTGATGAAAAAAGAAGACTAGCTGCTAAATCAGAAGTGAAAGTATTAATGTTAACTACCAATTTTACAGGAATAAGAAGCATTATAGGAGGAATTCTCTTGTGGTGCAACGGGTTAAGGACTAGCCAGTGCATTGCAGTGGTTTGGGTTGCTGCTATGGTATGGGTTTGATCCCTAGCCCAGGAATTTCCACATGCAACAGGTGCAGCCATAAAAAAAAAAAAAAAAAAGCGTTATAGGAAAACATTACAACATTATTAAATAAAAAAGTATTACATCTCAATACAAGTTTAAATATTTCTTTATTTTATATTTGTATCTTTAAAATGCAAAAGAATTTCAGCAATTTAATAGCAAAATATTTCCCCCATTATTCAGAATGAAACATAAATGTGTGTTATCACTATTTCTACTCATTTTAGTACTTGCAACCGTAGTTATTTTTAAAAAAATAATAAAAGTTATAAGGATTCAAAGGAAGAAATAAAACTAATAAATTGCAGACAATGTAACTGCAGGTATGTAATCTAAAAGAATCTGTAGTCGACAGACACACTCAGAGTTATCAACTGGATTTATCAAAATTACTGGATATATATATATATATATATCATATATACCAATTTTATTTCTATATACTAAGAACATAAAATTAGAAAATGAACATTTTTGAATGATGAAACTTGTATTAACATCAAAACAAGTGCAATACCTAAGAATAATTATTTTTTAAAGATATGCAACATGTAAAGAATTTGGAAGTCCTCGCTCACACACTCCAAACACAGGAAGCTGAAAAAACTGAAACTCAGAAACTCTTCTTAGCTCCATCAGAGAACTGAATTCACAGGGCAAACTGCCACTCTCAATCTGAAGAGTTAGATGAATACTGAAAATTATATATTACTGGGAAGAGAAACTAACATAGAAGCAAGCAACTACTAGGAAAACTTAAAGAAAAATTGAATAATTGCTGGAAACTAAACATGACCCAGATTGAGCAATAAAAAATTTTAGGACATAGCCTTAGCTATACCACTCATTTTTCATGAAATTTGCCTCTAGGAGTCCTACCAGGTATCTTGGATGATTACCAGAAATAATAAAATACCCTCATGATTTCAGTAAAAGGAGGAGAAAACTAAACATTTGAAATACACTAATAGCATTCTTCTAGAGCCTAAATGATATGAGGTAAAGGGAATTCCAAATTCTAGCCTCTTGAGCTTTCAACACTGGGGAAAGGGGATATCCAAGTCCAGCCCCCTTTAACATTTCTGTTTTATCTAATGTGGGAAACAAGCCAAGAAGCAATTTTGAAAGTCACAGCCCAGAGGACAGCACCGATACAAAGACTGAGACCTAATCATAGTATTCTAGAATGCTTCACACCTCACCACTATTTCACCAAGGCTCCTGGATAATAACAGAGGATTACAAATGGAAAAACTGCAATGTTCAGGTTCTATTAAGTATTATCTAGGGAAATCCAACAGCAATAGGGGAGACCAGAAAAAGAAAGGAAATTTTAGCCTGTGACACGAGCTTTATAAAACCGCTAACATAGCCTAATTCCTCTACAGATGAACATAAAGCATCATAATAAAGGCAATGTGTACTTCAGTCCCTCTACCTGATATGTCATGTCTAACTTTACACACAAAAAAATTATAAGGCATGCTAAAAAGGCAAACACACAGACTGAAGACAAAAAGCAAGCATCAAGGCCACGAAGAAATGGCAGAAATCAAACAGAATTTAAAGTAACTATGGCTATTGTAATAAGGGCTCTAATGATAAGGTGGACTATGTGAAAAACATATAGGTAATTGATGCAGAGATCAAACCTCTAAGAAATGCTCCAAATGAAATGCTATAAATCAAAAGTACTGTAATAGAAATAATGTCTTTGATGGGCTCTATAGTGGACTAGACACGGCCAAAGAATCAAAGAGCTTAAAGATATATCAATAGAAAACTCCCAAGATGTCAGGCAAAAAACAAGGAACATAATTTTTTAAACTGTCAAAAATAAAGGTATAACATATACATAGTGAGAATGCCAGAAAGAGAATAAGTGAATGGGGAGAAAAATAAATAATTTGATGTACTGCTACTCAAAGCAATCCACAGATTTAGTGCAATCCCTATCAAATTACCCATGACATTTTTCACAGAACTAGAACAGATAATCTTTTTTATAAGAAACCATTAAAAACTCAGAACTTTCAGTGCAGTCACGAGGGAAAAACAAAGCAGGAGGCATAATCTTCTCAGACTTGGGACAATACTAAAAAGCTACAGTCATCAAAACAGCATGCTATTGGCACAAAAACAGACACATAGACCCACAGAACAGAATAGAGCGCCCCAAAATAAACATGTAAACCTATGGGTAATTAATCTTCAATAAAGGAGGCAAGACTATACAATGGGAAAAAGACCATCTCTTCAGCAAATGGTTCTGGCAAAACTGGACAGCTGCATGTAAATGAATGAAATTAGAACACATGCCCACAACATGCACAAAAATAAATTCAAAATGTCTTAAAGATTTAAATGTAAGACATGACACCATAAAACTCCTGGAAGATAACATAGGCAAAACATACTCTGACATAAACCATACAAGTGTTTTCTTAGGTCCGTCTCCCAAAGCAACAGAAATAAAACCAAACAGATGGGACCTATCAAAGTTACAAGCTTTTGCACAGCAAAGTAAACCATAAAACAAAAAGACAAGCTACAGAATGCGAGAAAATAGTGGGATATAATGCAATTGATAAGGGCTTAGTCTCCAAAACATATGAACAATTCATACAACTCAACAACAACAACAACAAAAAAACAACCCAATCAAAAATGGACAGAAGATCTAAATAGATATTTCTCCAAAGAAAATGGCCAGGAGGCACATGAACAGATGCTCCATATCACTAATGATTAGAGAAATGCAAATCAAAACTGCAATAAATCACTACTTCACACCACTCAGAATGGCCATCATTAAAAAGTCTACAAACTGCAAATGCTGGAGTTTCTGGAGAAAAGGGACCCTTCCTGTTGATGATAAATTGGTAAAACCACTTTGGAAAACAGTATGGGGGTTTTCCAAAAAACTAAATATAGACCTACCATATGATCTAGCAATCCCCCTCCTGTGCACATATCTGACAAAACTATTATTCAAAAAGATACATGCATCCTTATGTTCATAGCAGCACTATTCACAATAACCAAGACATGGGAACAACTTTAATGTCCATCGAAAGATGAATGGGAGTTCCCGTTTTGGCTCAGTGGTTAACGAATCCGACTAGAAACCATGAGGTTGCGGGTTCGATCCCTGGCCTTGCTCAGTGGGTTAAGGATCCGGCGTTGCTGTGAGCTGTGGTGTAGGTTGCAGACGCGGCTCGGATCCCGCATTGCTGTGGCTGTGGCAAAGGCCAGCAGCTACAGCTCCTGTTAGACCCCTAGCCTGGGAACCTCCATATGCCGCAGGTGCGGCCTTAGATAAGGTAAAAAGACAAAAGAAAAAAAGAAAGATGAATGGATAAAGAAGATGTGATTGATATATATCATAGAGTACTACTCAGCCATATAAAAGAATGAAATACTGCCATTCACATCAACATGATGCAACTAGAGATTCTTATATTAAATGAAATGTCATAATGGAAAAGACAAATATCATATGATAATGCATGTGGAATCTAAAACCTGACACAAATGAACCTATCTGCAAAACAGATACTCACAGAGATAGAGAAAAACACTTGGATGCCAAAAGTGAGGGAAGTGAGATGGACTGGGAATTTGGGGTTAGTAGATGCAAACCATCACACGTAGAATGAATAACAACAAGGTCCTACTGTATATGTCAAATCCCCTGAGATAGACCGTGAAGAAAATAATATAAAAATATATATATATATGTATGACTGAGTCAAGATTGCTGTACAGCAGAAACTGGCAGAACTCAACTATACTTGAATAAAAAAATTTCAGAAGTTCAAAATAGAAAAATAAGTAAAGGAAGCAATAGTTTTACATATTTACATTTATCCTCTGAACTTATAAATATTTAAACCATATATGCATCACTTAAACCATATATGCATCACAATGTTAGAAAACAGGTGTGCCAGCACAAAAATGCATACTGTAGCATATTGTCAAATATTACATTCATTTCCAAGCCCTTGAAATTTATCTTACTGTAAGTTAAGTAAACATTAAAGTTGCAAAATAAACAACACCAAAAAAAGACATTATCTTCCACAGTGGTGTTGGAAAAGCCGGACAGCTGCGTGTAAATCCATGACATTAGAAGGCTCCTTCACATCATAAACAAAATTAAAATGGCCTAAAGACTTAAATATAAGACATGACACTATAAAACTCCTCGACATAAATTATAGCACTGTTTTCTTAGGTCAGTCTTCCAAAGTAATAGAATTAAAAGCAAAAAATAAATGAATGGGACCTAATCAAACTTAAAAGCTTTTGCACAGCAAAGGAAACAATAAAATAAAGCAACAACCTACAGACTAGAAGTAAATATTTGCAAAATGTATGATGGACAGGGGTTTAATTTCCAAAATATATAAACAGCTCATACAACTTAATAACAAAAATCCGAACAACCCAATCAAAAAATGGACAGAAGACCTAAATAAACATTTCGCCAAGGAAGCCATACAGATGGCCAATAGGCACTATAAAAGATGCTCATTGTATATAATATACGTATAATTGAGTCACTTTGCTATACAGAAATTAACACAACATTGTATATTAACTATACTTCAATAAAATTTTTTAAATAATGTAAATTATAAGTATCTTTAAAAGATTTTCCACACTTTAAAAAAAGAACCCAATTTTAAAACTTTCAAAAGATCTGAACATACATCTCATCAAGGAAGATGTACAGATGGCTAATAAGTGTATGAACTCATTATATATCATTAGGGCTTTGCAAATAAAAATAATGAGACACCTAATAAAACACACCTAGGAGAATGGCTAATTCAAATTACTGACAATACCAAATGCTGTTGAGGAGGTAGATAAAGGAACTTTTGTTCATTCTTGTTGGGAATTCAAAATTCTGTACTCAGAAGACAGTTTGCATTTTTTTTTAAAGTTCAATGTTATCTCACCGTATAATCCAACTTTTGTTTATAGCAGCTTTATTTATAATTGTCCCAATTGGAAGCAACCAAGATGTTTTTCAATAAATGAATTCATGAACAACCTGTGGTATATCTATATAATAGCACATTGTTCAACAATAAAAAATAAATGGGTTGTCAGTCCAAAAGAAGACATGACAGAATCTTTTTTTTAGCTTTTTTTTTTAAGGTCACACCCACATATGGAAATTCCTAGGCTAGGGGTTGAATCGGAGTCCCAGCTCCCAGCCTATACCACAGCCACAGCAACACGTGATCTGAGCTGCATCTGTGATCTACACCACAGCTCACTGCAATGCCGGATCTTTAACCCACTGGGCAAGGCCAGGGATCAAACCCACATCCTCATGGATCCTAGTTGGGATCATTAATCGTTGAGCCACGAAGGGATCTCCTGACATGGCAGTATTTTAAATTAAATCATGGATAATAATTATTAGTGATGTATCCATATTAGATTATCACTTGTAACAAATGTATAATGCAAGATGTCAATAAAAGAGAAACTGTATGTGGGGGAAGGGAGAATTGAAAAACTGTCATTACTTTCTGCACAATTTCCCTGAAACCCTAAATTGCCCTAAAAAAATGTCTATTAAATTATTTTAAAAGGTGTTCAAATCTCAACACAGGAAACTGCAATACATTATTTAGAGTAATTTTTTTGATAGGCAAGAAATAGATTTATTAAGATAGGATGCTTGTGAGAGATACAAGTGGGCTGGCAAGGAGACTCTGCTAGAGTAATTTTAAAGAACTAAATGAGTGGAAATATATTCCAGGTTTATAGGTTGGAAGACTTAATATTTTCAAGATGAATTTATTAAACATTAATCTATAGATTTAAAGCAGTCATTATCAAAGTTTTATCAGTAATTTTTCTGAAAATTGACAAGGTAATTCTAAAATAAATATAGAAATACATAGGACCAGAACAGGAAAGATAATCTTAAAAAAGAATAAAATTGAAGGATATAAAGTACTGGTATCAGGTACTATTATAAAAATACAATAATAAAAGTTTGTTGCCGGTGCAATGAGAGACAAATAGACAAAATTGTCTGCTGATGACAAAGGAGAAAATATATAACAAAAGTTAAAGAATATTCTCAGAATAACTTTATTTATATACATATTATAAAATAGTAGGCCTCTTAGAGAACACTGTAAGAAAATATGTTCTTGTCTTTGGATTAGATTTTTTTATGATGATTTGTATTTTTTCCATTATAGCTGGTTTGCCGTGTTCTGTCAGTTTTCTACTGTACAGCAAGGTGACCCGGTTACACATACATGTGTACATTCTTTTTTCTCAGATTATCATTCTCCATCATAAGTGATTAGATATAATTCCCAGTGCTATACAGCAGGATCTCATTGCTTATTCATTCCAAAGGCAGTAGTTTGCATCTATTAACCCCAAATTCCCATGGGTTAGATTTTTTTAAACAGAACACAGCTGATACTAAATATAAATATAAATGTTTTAAAACTGGATTTATTAATCAACATTTTGTCCATCAAATGACAGCATTAAAATACTTAAAGAGGGAGGAAGATGGCAGAGTAGCAGGACGTGAGTCTCACCTACTCCCACAAATACACTGAGAAGGCAGCTACATATGGAAATTTTTCACACAGAAGATTTGCTAAATGCTGGCAAAAGACCTCAGGATTATGTTATATTCACGAAAAGAAAGAAGAAAAAGAAGAGAAAATCTGAACCTCTAGGAGGGAGCTGGAAAGAGGAAAAACTTTTGCAACCTGGGAAGTTCTCTTACGAGGGAGGACATCAGCCGGGACAGAGGACTAACTTTAGAGTATTGGAGGAGAACACAGCAATCAGTTTGAAGCAGTTAAAATGGAAACAGTCCTCCACAGTCAGTGCTATGGCAGCTGTGTACTGGTGCAGGCAGGTATCTGGAAATAAAACTCTGGCTTTAGAGATCAGACGCAAAGAGAGCTGAGGCTGGCAATAAGGGAAAACACTGGGGTTGGCCATCCAAAATATATGTATATATGACTGGATCACTTTCCTGTATAGTAGAAATTGAAGGAGCATTGTAAATCAGCTATATTAAAATTTTTTTCTAAGATATTTAAAAAGCAAATGACAGAGTAGGTTGGCTGCACAAATATCCAACAGAAGGCTTTCACGCAAATATTTAAGGAATTTATAATGTAGAAATAAGAAATAAATTGAAAACCCAGTAAAAAAAATGGACAAAAGTCTTAAACATGTGCTTCACCAAATAAGATACCTAAATGACTAATAAACATTTGAAAAGTGTACAGTCTCATTAGTAATGTAAAAAATTGGAATTTAATTAATGAGGATACTATGACATACCATCATTGAGTGTAAATCAGAAACTCTGGAGATCAAAAGTCAATACAATGGCCTATTCAAACTGCAAAATAAACTGTGAACCAAAAACTTTATATCCAGCCAAATTATCTCTCAAAAATAGAGGTGAAATAGAGATTTTCAAACAAATTAAAGACTTGAAAGAACTCATTCCTGGCACATTCACTTCAGGTATAAAACAAAAGTTCTTCAGGCTGAAAGCAAATGACCTGAGAGAGTAATCTGAATCCCCTAAAATAGATACTGGGTAAAAGTGATTTTATAATTACAAAAGATAGTATAATTACATATACATAAATAAATAGTTAAATATAAAGAAAAGGTTTTAAGTTATAAACAATGATTGTATAATCTATGTTGTAGGTTATTATATTTATAACATGTATAACAATAGTGCAAACATGGCAAGGAGGGAATAATGCTTTATAAGTGTAGCATTCCTATACCTCACTGGAATTACTGGGTTTTAATTAGTATAAGGCTGCAGTAGATTATTTTTTTATTGAGAAAACAAATGACCTATTACGTTGTGTATTTAACATTTACAATGTTTTGATTTGATACATTTCTGTATTACAGCGTGATTGCCACCCTAGTGTTAGCCAATTCCTCCATCATGTCACATAATTATCATTTCTTTTTTTTTACGCTATGGATTTATCTATATCTATCTATCTATTTATTTATTTATTTATTTATGGTCTTTTTCGGGCCATAACCACAGTAGATGGAAGTTCCCAGGCTAGGGGTCGAATTGGAGCTGTAGCTGCTGGCCTGTACCACTGCCACAGCAATGCAGGATCCGAGCCATGTCTGTGACCTACACCACAGCTCACGGCAGTGTCAGATCCTTAACCTACTTAGCAAAGTCCATGTCCTCATGCATACCAGTCAGGGTTCGTTATCACTGAGCCACAAAGGGAACTCCTGTCATTTCTTTTTTATGAAAAGAACATTGTCTACTCATTTCTAAATTTGTTGTGATGGTTATACAACTCTGTGAATATATATTTAAAAACATTGAAATGAACACTTCAAATGGGCAAATTGTATGATAAGTTATATATTTTTATAAACTGAGCGAATGCCAAGAAGAATAGGATAAAAAGGATTTAAAAGTTTGGAGGTTATGGTGAGAGAGAAAACTGTAACTTTTACTAGATTATAAATTTCTCCAGGACATTTTTTTTGGTGTGGGTTTTTTTTGTTTTTTGTTTTTTTTTGTCTTTTTAAGGCCGCACCTGTGGCATATGGAGGTTCCCAGGCAAGGGGTCTAATCGGAGCTGTTGCTGCCAGCCTACACCAGAGCCACAGCAACACCAGATCCGAGCCACATCTGCAACCTACACCACAGCTCGCGGCAACGCTGGATCGTTAACCCACTGAGCGATTCCAGGGATTGAACCCGCAACCTCATGATTCCTAGTCGGATTTGTTTCTGCTGTGCCAAAATGGCAACTCCCAGAACATACTTTTTTAATTGCTAGTGCTTAACCTAACCTTCCCTCAAATACTCTTCTCATTGCCTCTTGCTTATTTGAGGGTTCTTTGCTTCCTTAATTCAAATTATCAAGTCCTTGTTACATATGCATATACAGAGAAGGAAAATATATCTGCTAATATTTTGTTTTGTTTTGCTATGAATCATATTTCACAAAATGTTATTGAAAACTTGTTCAGCCTAATCTGACATACCTTTGTTCATTTTTGGTAATGGTGATACGGCAGGTAACCACCTCTATACAGATTGTGCAACCTTTAGTACTTACTGATTCATGCGTTTCTCCAAAGACTTCCATCTGGTTGTTTTGGTCATGACGGTTTTCTAACTTCAGGTACATATTCTGCTAGAAACAAATTCAGCAAAAGTTTTAGACCCAGTAGCTAGTCATTCCTAATTATTCATTTTTCAGTATAAATTCTCCTATAATAATGCCCATTTATTTTTCTTGCATACAGAACTAACTGCATTTTCTAAATGAACCACAATTTTTATTATGTATTTATGTATTTATGTTTTTATTTATTTATTTATATTTTTGTCTTTTTGCCTTTTCTAGGGCTGCACCTGCGGCATATGGAGGTTCCCAGGCTAGTAGTCTAATACGAGCTGTAGCCACTGGCCTACGCCACAGCCACAGCAATGCGGGATCTGAGCCGCATCTGCAACCTACACCACAGCTCACGGCAGCGCTGGATCCTTAACCCACTGAGCGAGGCCAGGGATTGGACCCGCAACCTCATGGTTCCTAGTCGGATTCGTTGACCACTGCACCACGACGGGAACTCTGAAGCACAATTTTTAAATCACATAAAACTCAAACAGAAAGAGACTCAATCTCAATCCTGGTACTTCTACACATTTAACAATTTCCTTCTCCCAAACTGTAGGGTCTACATGCTAAAGGGAGCTGAGAGAGCATTTTTTTCTCCATCTACAAAGTATTCTATTATTATTTTCCATCACTGATGCCTACTCTGTTTAAAACTAAATAACATAAAAAGGCATTAAAATATCCCTGATGAGTCCAAGAATTTCTGCTCCATGGTAAATGGAAACCATGGTTTGCAACATGACCCAAGGGAAAACATGCCATGTTCCACATCACTAGGTATATATCTCTATAGTATGATTATGACTGTAATGGAAATCTAAGATGTTATCATAAACTCTCCAAGGTATTTTGATGTAGTGTAAAAGATAGCATTGTTTAGAAAAAGCACTAATTAAAGAATTTTGCAGTGTAAGGTTATACATGAAGTTTGTCCTTATCTGAGTATATTTTGGTCAATCATTAACATCTCTAAGCCTCAGTATATGGAGGCTTAATGATTGCTAACAGCCACTCCAGTTTGAAAGTTTAATGATTCTGCAACCCAGACATTCCATTATAATGCATATTCATTAATAACAAGGCTAATAAAGATAGTACCATATGTGCACCCACACACACACACACTCATATGTTAGGATTATTTTACAGAATGTTTTGATATCTGTTTATTTCTATAGAAATGGATCTAAAACACTTGAAAGATACTGTTGGAAGACGTATGTTGACGACAGAAATGAAGATACAACCAAAGAGTCTCCCTGGTAAGTATAAGAATTTTGCAAGCCTAGTATTTATGGTTTATTTATCTTCTTTGGAGTTGAATTAAGTATGAATTTTTAATGACAACCGTCCATATATATTATTATTCTATAAGTAAAATCTCCATGAATATCTTCATGATTAGTTGCACTCTGGTAATTATTAGAAATTTAAAAGTTAGCTAGATATTTTGAGCTTTATAAATCATTCAGCTAGAAATTAAACCATAGATTAAATGCTGTAGTGACTTAGGAATATACCTGATGCAAGTATGTTTAATTCTGTTCTACTCTCTTTGTATTTCTGGCTTTAAAAAAATGGAGGAAGGCAACCTGATGAATGTGATAATAACAAGGGGAATTTAACAGATAGTAATTAATTCATTGGTTACCATTTCTCTCAATTTGATGGAAATATCAGGCGTGTTTATCCCATCTCATCTGTGGTTGAGTCATCGGTTGTGTTATGTACAGAGACTAAACTACAGCCTTTACTCTTGTAACATGGATGGACACACCGCCCTTTGACTTCTGGTGTGACATCAAAAGAGGCAGACAAATTAACAGAGACATAATGGAAAGAGAGAAACACAGCACTGCCAAAACCACTATTATCCAATGGTGACTGTGTACACGTCCAAGGCTTTTTCCCTTGCGGAGTAACAGCTGTTTCTTCAAACTACGAAGAGAAATGACTTCAGTAGAATATTTTAGTCAGATGACTGAAAATATAAACAAGAAAACAATAATAATATGCCCTAAAAGAGAAAGAAGTTAGTATGCAGAGATTCTATGTTATATATCTAAAATACCACGTTTTTGGCATAAAATTATGGGTCATGCAAAAAACAAAAAATAGGACATATAATAAGGAAAATGGTGTGCAACAAAAACTGCCTGTAAGAATCCAAGATACTGGATTTAAAGAACAAAGCTAAAAAAAGCTATTATTATAAGTATGTTCAAAGAATTAAAGCTAAACATTCTTAAGAAGGAATGAAAGTTATGCTGACAGTGTTTCATCAAATAGGAAATATATACAAAGAGAAATATGTTATTTTAAAAAGGAACATACGGAAATCTTGTAGTTGAAAGTACAACTAAAATTTTAAAGAACCAATAGAGGTGCTTAGTAATTTTTCAGTCCAGAAGGAAGAATTAGCAAACTTAAAGTATGGAAATATAGCAAAGATAACAGAGAGATTAAAGAACAGAAAATATTTTAAATAATAACAGAAAAGAAAACCAGATTATTATAAAAAGGGTGGTTAAAATAATAAACACTATTTATACATGCTTTATCTTCTCTCAGTTTCTCTATAGAGCACAAAGTTACTTAAATGAATAATTTAAAAAACAATTGTAATAAATGAATTTATTTTTTATGTTTCTTATATAAAATTGGGGAAAGATAAGAAATTTAAAATAATAAATTTATGAAAATAACACTTCTAAATCTCCCTGGAATTTAATCTTCGTAGTATAAATTTGAAGTTGTTTCTAAAATTAACTATGATGGTTACATATTCTATGAATATATTAATAACCATTGATTACACATTTAAAATGGGCATGTTGGGAAGTCCCATTGTGGCTCAGTGGTAACGAACCCGACTAGTATCCTTGAGGACACGGGTTCAATTCCTTGCTCAGTGAGTTAAGGATCCGGTGTTGCTGTGAGCTGCGGTGTAGGTCGCAGATGCGGCTCAGATCTGGTGTTATAGTGGCTGTGGCATAGCTGAGCAGCTGTAGCTCCAATTCAACCCCTAGCCTGGGAACTCCCATTAAAAAAAAAAAAAAAAGACAAAATATAAAATAAAATGGGCATATTATATATTATGTTCAACATTAAAAAAAGTTCAGTGAACTACAAGCACAATAGGACTTTTTGAAATACTTAAAAACAACGGGAGGAGATTGTGAAGGAGGAAAAGTGAGGCTCTTCATAAATTAGGATTCTTCACCACCTACAATTTGTGCTCCTAATTGGCCCTCCAATCGGCCCTCAAGAGCTATTCTTATTACCTCCTTGCATATCTAAGGATCCACTGCTTTCTCACTTCAGATGAATCAATTATTATTATTATTATCTATCGGAGAAAGATCAGAGGGCTAGAGTATGTCTGCTAAGGTTCTCCAGTTATGTGTTGCTTTAGTACACATTACTTTCACAAATACCACAGCTTAATGATTTAATGACTTGTTCTGAAACCAACCTAACCTGTCTTTGGTTTTAGTAACAATGTAGCTTGTTTAGGTTGCAGTGGTAATAAAATTGTGCTGCCTCAGTGATAGCACAAACGTGAAATATTCGTGGGCTTGGCCATTTCTCCAAAGCAAAACTTCCAGTCTATAATATCAGATATAACAGGTTGCAGCTTCAGTTAAATTCTGTGTTAGAACCAAATTTTGTCCACAAAACTTTACCCAACAGTGACCCACAGTCACCAATTCTGATAATTTTTTTTAACAATTATAAAATCTTTCAAATAAATTTTTTTCTGAAATTGGACCTATATAATTGTTTCTGAATCCAACAAATAGTAAAAACCACATAAAAACTTAAATGGAAAGGCATTCAATACCAATGCTCACATTCCTGCAAATTACCCACTTCTTTCTCCCTAGGAAGAAGGTCTACATGCTCAGAGAACAGGAGAGGGTATTGTGGTCTCTCTCCACAAATTACTATTATTCTTTTCCATCCCTGATGCCTACTGGACTTACAGTTACATAACCTTTAAAAAAAGGAATTAAAATATTCCTGGACAAGTCAAAGAATTTCTGCATCACAGTAACATTCATTTTGTAACTCTGATACCCAATTTTTTCAACTTGACCTGGGAAAAAATGTTATGTCCCACCTCATCAGGTGTGTCCTTATGAGTGTGGTTTTCTTATATAGTGATTTTTATTATTCCCATTATAGTTGGTTTACAGTGTTCTGTCACTTTCTACTGTACAGACCCATTCACACATACATATACACGTACTTTTTCTCACATTATCATGTTCCATCATAAGGGACTAGATATAGTTCCCTGTGCTATATAGCAGGATCTCATTGTTTCTCCACTCCAAATGCAATAGTTTGCATCTGTTAAGCCCAGACTTCCAGTCCATCCCACTCCTCCCCCTTCCCTTTGACAACCACAAGTCTGTTCTCCAAGTCCATGAGTTTCCTTTCTATAGAAAGGTTCATTTGTGCCGTACAGTCGATTCCAGATATAAGTGATATAATATGGTATTTGTCTTTCTCATTCTGACTTATTTTATTTAGTATGAGAGTCTCTAGTGCCATTCATGTTGCTGCAAATGCCATTATTTTGTGTTTTTTATGTCTGTGTATATATACCACAACTTCTTAACCCCTTATGAACATATTTTTAATGTATACATTGTATTGGTCAAATCACTAAATACTTATAAGGTTCTTATATGATTGCTAATGGCGCATCCAATTTTAAGGTGTTTTGATTTCATTATCATTCTTCTTCTATAATAAAATAATGCAAATTAAAGAATGGATATATATATATGTATAACTGGTTAAATTTACTGTATACCTGAAACTTGCTCAACATTGTAAAGCAACTAAACTCCAAAAAAAAATTTTTAAATGCTAATTAAAAAGACTACTGCACACAAAAACACATTAATATAGACTTTACAGCAGTGTTTTGAATTTGTTTATTACTGCAGACACTAATACAGAGCCCAACCCGAATGTTACTAGAAAAAGTATACTAAAGGGTGAAATGAAGACACAGTCCAAGAGGCCTCCTGGTAAGAACAAGAATGTTTCAAGTCTATTTCTACTGCATTTATCTCTCTGGGGTTTATTTAAGTTTAGATATAAAAGACTATAGTATCCAAATGCTATATTATAGGGTGAAATATTTTCATCAATTCCCTATTATTATTAGTGAAATGATTAGCATTTTTATCAATAGAAAATTAGCTGCATAGTGTAAGTTTTAGAACTCCATTAAAAAAATTATCTGTAAAAATTCAGTGCTGGAAGCGTTTCAAATACTACTCAATTTCTCTTTTAGCTTAGAAGGATAATTGCTTTATATTTATGAAAGTAGAAAGGCCAGTTTACGAATGAGATTGTGAGAGATTTGGTACCTGTCTATTTTATTGGTTACTAATCAATTACTAATTCCCCCTATGTAATTAAACTGCCAGGCACATGTTCACTATCTCAGGTGAAGTAGAGAGCTTTAGTTTTGTTATATACTTCACAGTTTACATTACTGCCCCTTGTCTTGACATAACAGTGTTTGACGCACTTCTTGATCTTTGGTGTGATATTAAAGGAGGAGAGCTTAACGACAAAATAAGGGGAACAGACATTCAAAAGAAAAAACAACTGTCATCCAAAGGTGACTAGTTTCATGCTCAAGTCTGTGCCCCAGAGGAGCAACATTAAAAGCTTCACACTGCAGAGAAGCAGACTTCTCCGCAATAGAAAATATTCCAGCCTGTTCACTAAATAAGCAAGCAAACAGCAAGAGCAAACCTCCAAAAGGGAGCAAGCAAACTCCAAAAGGGAAGGGAACTATCTAGATTTCCTATAATATCTAAAATGTCCTGGTTTTAACCCCCCACCCCCAAAAGCAAAATAAGAGACATGCAAAGAAACAGTAAAGTGTGAGTCGTGGGAACTTCAGGAGAGTAGGTTTAAAAAGTAGTTTAAGCAGTGAGAGGGTATTGTGAAGGAGGGAATTGTGATTCTTACTAAATTGCTTTAGCATATTCCTTTTTTTCCTCCGTCCTTAATTCTGTCTGCTATCAAATGCTCTTCTTGATGCTTCCTTGCTTATATAAGCATGTAAACAACTGGGCCTGTCATTCTTTACCTATAGCAGTTAGAGAAGAAGCAGAGAGCCTCAACTATATCTGCTGATATTCCTCATTTTGCATTGCTATAGCTCGTATTAACTCTCACAAAATGAAATTATGTACTTTGTCCAGTCTTAAGTATTTTGGATCATTTTGGTAATGATACCCCAAGCTGGTCTCCTCCTCTTTGCATTTCGGCTCCAACGGTCATAGTGCAATCTTTCATACTTACTCCTGGTCTCAACCACTGCAACAAAGTAAGATCCACCTTATGACCGGTGTCAGGTTCAGGATAAGTTTCCAGCCTCTGGTACGTGCTCCCCTGTAACCAGCTTTTGAAACACTGCACACATTACTTGACCCAAGTCACCAGTCCTACTTATTCCTTATTTTAGTATGAATTTTTCTTTAATAAGCTTCATGTATTTTTCCTCTCCTTTGACCTAGCTAGTAGTTTCTAAGCCCTGCAAAATGTTCAGATCACAGGAAAAACTCAAATGGAATGAATGGGATGCAGTCCCAGTGCTGATACCACTACAAATTTACCCATTTTCTCCTCCCCAGCTACAAGGTATACATACTAAGAGGACCTGATAGGCAGTTTTTCTTAGATGGCAGAATATCTTGTTCTTCCTCTACACCACTGGTGTCTGCTTGATTTACATAACCTGAAAAATGGCGTGAGATATCCTTGAGAGAGTCAAGGAATTTCTTCCCGGTGGTGACTTTTTGTGAAATGGAACCATGGTTGGTTACTTGACCAGGGTGGAGAAAAGCTGCCATGTTCCTCCTCCTAAGTGTATCCGTACAGTCTGAGAGTCCTTTTAGTGTCAACTTGGAAGTTAGATATCCTTCACACGAACTTCCCAAGATGATTAAATTTGTGTGAATCCCAGCATTGTCTATAAAGAGCACTGATTAAGGAACTATGAGGCATCAACTTAGGCTCTTTATCTCTGTTTGTGTTTATCTCTGTATGTGTTCCCAATCAAGTCACAAAACGTCTCTAAGCTGCAATATCATGAGGGTTATGTGACTGCTAAGAGCCCTTCAAATTCTACTGTTTTATGACTGTGCAATGCAGACATGTCATTTCACTTCGTTAATTAAAAATACTAAATAAGTACTATACACACACACACACACACACGCACACAAAGACACATACGTGTGTTAAAAGTTGTCTTAGTGTTTTGTAATCTGTTTTATATCTATAGAGACTGATAAAGAACACACGACAGATAATGTTGGAAGAGAAAAAATAAGTGGTAAAATCAAGACACATCTTAAGAGTCAACCTGGTAAGAATGAGAATTTTTCAAGTCTAATGTTTATGGTTTGTGTCTTCTCTGGGATTTAATTAACTATGAATCATAATAATAATAGTAACATCATTATTAATAATGATAACAGTTAATATGTTAGTATTATTGGTCAGTAATCTTCATGAATTGCCTCTTAAAATTAAACTCTAGTGTTTATTATCAATGGAAATTTAGCTGGATATTATTTGTTTTTAAGCTCATCCACTAGGAAAGTAATGCATGAAATCCAATGTTCTAGTGACCTTAGAATATGCTTGGTTTAAGTATTTCCAACGGCTATTTTACTCACTTTCTTACTGCCTTAGAAAGGAATATTGCTATGATTTTGAAAAAGCAAAATGGCTAGTTAATGAGTGTTATAAGAGGAATGTAACATTTATTTCATCTGTTACCAATTACTTATAGTAATTAAGTTGGCATGTAAATTCCTATCTCTTCTAGAGTTCTCTAGCTGTGTTATTTAAATCACTACTACAGTCCTGCAATAGTAGCAGCTTTAGGTACATTTCTCTTTGATGCAAGAAATACTGTAGTTACGAACGTATTGCAGAATTGATGCTGAAAACTAGAATTTGAAAGTAACAGTCTCATGTAAAAGCACCAAAATATGTTTTCACTGAAATTTAAGATCAGGGCAAGAGTTTTGAAACTTTGCTTCCAAATGCTTTATTTATATTACATTCTTACTTTTATTTCTGAAAAAAAAAAAAAGTGTTGTTAAAAATTAGCCAATAGGGAGTTCCTATTGTGGCTCAGCGGTTAACGAACCTGACTAGGATCCATGACCTCGCAGGTCTGATCCCTGACCTCACTCAGTGGGTCAAGGATCCAGCATTGCCATGAGCTGTAGTGTAGGTCTCAGACACTGCTCGGATCTGGCATTGCTGTGGCTGGGGCATAGTCTAGCCACTGTAGCTCTGATTTGACCCCTAGCCTGGGAATTTCCACATGCTGCAGGTTTCTGCCCTAAAAAGCAAAAAATTTTTTTAAATCAAATAAAAATTATTTAAACAGATTTTAACTGAGGAAAAGCTGGTGGTATAAAAGTGGAATTGTTTGAATCAAGCAGTTAAATTTGTTTTGTGTTTTACTCTGACAAATTTTGTATATTATGATAAGCCATTTTTCCATGTCTTTAATTTTTGGAGTATTTTTTTAGTTTCTTTCAATTGCTTTTGCTTCAGTGTTGTTTATTAATAGGAGTCCTTGTCAACTTTGAGTAATAACCTCAGGCATATAAAGAAAGTGCTCTCCTTTACATTCAATTTAAAATGTCATGCCTTTTGGAGTTCCCATTGTGACTCAGCGGTAATGAACCCAACTGGTATCTATGAGGATGTGGGTTCAATCCCTGGCCTCACTCAGTAGATTAAGGATCCAGCATTGCTATGAGCTGCAGTGTAGGTTGCAGGCACAGCTTGGATCTGGCATTGCTGTGGCTGTGGCATAGGCTGGCAGCTGCAGCTCCATTTCAGCCCCTAGCCTGGGAACTTCCATATGCCACATATGTGGCCTTAAAAAGCGAAATAAAGTAATTAATTAATAAAATAAAACATCATGCCTTTTAATAATTCAGTTAATTTTTAATTATTTTACACTTATTAATGGTGATTTTATAATTAAATGCTGTAAAGAAAATTTGAACAGTACAAATTGCCTCGAGGAAAGGTATTTTGAGTACAGATCAAATATAGAAATGAATATACTTGCTTAAGGTAATATGTTGTATTAAAGATCAAAATTAAGTAAGATTCCTTCTAAGAACACAGAAACAAGAAAAGGAACAGAAAAATGAAGAAACTGTTTATAGAAATTGAAGTGATAGATAAGTAGCCAAAAAATGTGGGAAGAAAAATTTACAACTGCAGAAATAAAGACTTAATACTTGGAGAATAGAGACTAGTACACAAATATTAATAGTGTCAATGTGAAATTTTTCTTTTTAAATTTTACTTTAGGTGTGAATTTACTTAAAAACAAAAATATGTCCATACAACATCAAACAGATTTTCTTACCAAGCGCTTCACACCAGGTAAATTATCAACAAACATGATCAATTTTTCATCCTTTGACAATCAAGGTAAAAGATTTAACTTATAAATATCTAATTACTTAGAATACTTTTTATAACATACTTTTTAAATTTAACTACTTATGAAATATTTTGAACATTCCAAAAATCTGACGTAAATGTTAAAGAGCAAAAACTTTAAAAATAACTAAAGCTACAGTAATTTGTTAATGGGCGCACAATGTAAACAAAAGATAAACTATGCCCTCAGAAACATTAAAGGTGAGAGGAGGACTGATGACCCCACAATGGTAACACAGCTCATTCCTGATTTCACTCCTTCTCAGAAGAAGAACAACTAAAAACTTTTCACGGACCAGGTATCACTGAGAAAATCCTAGAACATGGGAGTGAAGCTGCCATGCCCTCCTGCATCGCAGAGACCAAAACAGTCTCTGTTAGATGGGTAAGAGGAGTTGCTACACGCTGACCACATTGCCCTTCCCCCCAGGCAGTGCAGCCCCACACCAAGAGGTCTCCCCTGACTGCTCTATTCCTCCAGTTTGAAACAAGAGCTCAGGCTGGATTTCCAACTCCCCAGCATTATGGGTCGCATCTTGGGAGCCCCCACTCCAGTCTCATACCACAGGGATTTCAGGGTAATCTGTTGGGCTTGACTACTGGGAATCTGATTCTCGCAACAATCAGCACGAGGATCTTGGCAGACCAGAGTTCCTACCCACATTACCCAAGCAGTGGTCCCAGCTGACAGATTTGTTCATCTGCAGAGACAGGAGGCTGGTGCAGTTCTTACCAAGTAACACATTGGGTGCAGGTCTGTATGATATGTTTTTTCAAATAGTCTTAAAAATCCTGGGGCCTGGTCTACCCCCCAGTCAAGCAGGGAGCTGAGTAAGAATACAACCTGCAGCCTAACCAGACTGGAAACCTAATTAGATCTCACACAGGAAGCTGCATAGCCCATGCCACAACCCTCCTTATGGTGGCAGTTGAATAGAGCCTATGGCTTTCTCCATCTGCAGAGAAAAACCAGTGGTATTGTCTGCCCTGAGAATTCAGGGCATAGTCTTAACTGATTTGGGTTCCCAACAATAAGCCTTGTAGGCCCTGGGACCTGTCCTGCTACCTTGCAAAGGCAGGAAAATAATTGATAGACCTGCCTAATGCTAAGTATACTGCTCAGTCCCAACCATAGAGTAAGGCACCAGGAAAACCAGGCAACTGCAGATCCCATCCTATAGCTTCCTTTGGGGAAAGAACCAAGCGATCTATCCTATCCTATCTAGCTTTCTTAGTGCCATCCATCCCCTGACCTTGGACCTTGGGCAGTGGCCTCACCCCAAAATACATACTGATAGCAAGGTCCATCTCCCCAAGGACACCACCAGCAGGTTCATCCAGAAACCCAAACTGAGCTGACTAATGAAGAACTGTCTCTGCCAAACTTACCTTGTAAAGTCTGAAAGAGGGGACCACTTACTCAAATACATAGATACCAAGGTAGGAATAAAGGATCATAAAAAAAAATAGGTAAACATGACACAGCAAAGGAAACAAATGATGCTGTAATAATTGACCCTAAAAAAAAAAAAGATAATAAATTCTGGCATGGATTTGGAGGAAAGGGAACTTTTTTGTACTGTTGGGATTGTAAGTTGGTATGGTTACTATGGAAAACAGTATGGAGAATGTTTAAAAAGTTAAAAGTCAAACTACCATATGACGAAACAATTCCACTTTTGGGAATACATCCAAAGGAAATGAAAATACCAACTTTAAAAGGCATCTGCACCCCTCTGTTCATAGCAATATTATTTACAATAGCCAAGACATGGAAACAAGCTGAGTATCCATCAATGAATGAATGAAAAAGAAGTTATGGTACACACACACATACACACACAATGGAATAGTATTTGAATGTAAACAACAAGGAAATCATATCATTTATGACAACATAGTTGGGCCTCGAAGGCATTATGGTAAGTAAAATAAGTCAGAAAGAGAAAGATGAAATACTGTGTGATCTTATATGTGGAATCTAACAAACAACAAACTTATAGGAAAAGATCAGACTTTTTGCCAGAGGCAGATCAATGTAACAGAATCAAGAGCTCAGATAATCCTCATATATATTGGCAACTAGTATTTGATAAAGGAACTAAGAATGCTCAGTGGGGAATCAGTAGTCTCATCAGTAAATGGTGTTGGAAAATGGATATCCACATGTAAGAATAAAATTGGACCTGTATCTTATATTTTTAATAAAAATCAACTCAAAGCGGATAAAGATTTAAAGGTGAGATCTAAAACCTCAGTACTCCTACAAGAAAGCATAGTGAAAAAAGTCTTTGACATTGGTCTTAGCAATGATATTTTGGACATTACAGTCAAAGCACAAGCAACAAAACTAAATGGCAACAGGTCAGACAACATCAAACTAAAAAGCTCTTGCATGTCAAAAGAAACCATCAAATGCCAAAAGGCAACCTAAGGAATGGGAGAAAATATTTTCAAACCATTTGATAAGAGTTTAATATCCAAATTATATAAAGACTCACACAATTGATATCAAAAAATAATGTGACTATAAAATGAGCAGAGAATCTGAATAGACATTTTTCCAAAGAAGACATATGAATGGCCAGTGGATACATGAAAAGGTGCTTGCTCAACATCACTAATCAAGAAAATACAAATCGGAGTTCCCTTCGTGGCTCAGTGGTTAACGAATCCGACTAAGAACCATGAGGTTGCAGGTTCGATCCCTGGCCTTGCTCAGTGTGTTAAGGATCTGGCGTTGCCGTGAGCTGTGGTGTAGGTTGCAGACGCGGCTCGGATCCCGCGTTGCTGTGGCTGTGGCGAAGGCCGGCAGCTACAGCTCCTGTTAGACCCCTAGCCTGGGAACCTCCATATGCCGCGGGTGCGGCTCCACATAAAGGCAAAAAGACAAAAAAAAGAAAATACAAATCAAGGCAACAATGAGATATCATCTCATGACTGTTACGAAAAAGACAAGAGAACAAATGGTAAGGATATGGGGAGAAGGGAACCATCATACACTGTTGTTGAGATTGTAAAGTGATACAACCACTATGGAAAACAGTACAGATGTTCCTCAAAAAATTAAAAGTAGAACTATCATATGATCCAGTAGTTCCACTTCTGGGTACATATCTGAAAGAAGTGAAATCGCTGTTTAGAAAATATACCTGCAACTTCCGTGTTGACTGTAGCATTGTTCACAATAGCCAAAACATAGAAACAAATCTCCACAGACAGAGAACAGATAAAGACAGAAAATATATACAATGGAATATCATTCAGCCATATAAAAAGAGGGAATCGAGTCATTTGGGACAACACAGAGCTTGAAGTCATTATATAAGTGAAATAAATGAGACAGAGAAAACATTTGTATGATATCATTCATATACAGAATCTAAAAAAATCTAACCTCAACTCAGAAACAGGTAGTAGAATGGTGGTTACCTGGGGCTGCTGGGTGAAGGAATTAGGAGGTGTTGGTTAAAGGCTACAAACTTCTAGTGAGAAGAGGAGTAAATCCTGGGATCTAATGTATAGTGTGATGATAGTATAATACAACACTGTATCATATATTTGAAATTTGCTATGAGAGTGTATCTTCAGTCTCCTTACTACAAAATTTTACAACGTGTTGATGGGTAGTGATGAAGGTTTTAACTAACACTATTGTAGTAATCTTTTCATTATATATACATGTATCAAGTAGTCATATCATACATCTTAAAACTTACGCAGTGTTTTATGTTATTTCTCAAATCTGAAGAATGATAATATGATATAGACATGTAATAGAATATTACTTAGTCTTAAAGCAGAAGGATATCCTTCCATATGCAACAATGTGGATGAACCTGGGAGACATTAAAGCTAAATGAAATAACCCAGTCACAGAAGGACAAATATGAGATATAAAATAATGTAAAATAATCAAATTCACATAAGTAGAGAATGAAATGGTGGTTTCCAGAGGCGGGGGGTAGGGGAAAATTGGTAATTGTTCAACAGGTATAACTGCACATTTATACTAGATGGGTAAATTCTAGAGACCTTCTGTACATTTTATCTGTAGTTAACAATACAGTGTTGTACACATAAAAATGGTTAAGAGGAGAATACTTTGGGCTAAGTGTCCTTACCACATGCACATAAAAAAGCAAGGATACATGAGAGGTCTTTAGAAGTGATGGATTTGTTTATTATCTTGATTGTGGTGATGGCTTCACAGGTGTATGCAAATTTTCAGACTCATCAAAATGTATGCATTAAATATGTATACTTTATTGTATGCTAAGTATACCTCAGAAAAATTGGGGAAAAGAAGATGCTACCAAGGTATATAGAATAAAGACAAGAGAAAATGATGAAATAGTTTATAGAATCTGGAGTAATAGTAATAGACAAGTGGCCAGGAGTTCCCATTGTGGCTCAGCGGAAACGAATTTGACTACTATCCATGAGGATGCAGGTTTGATCCCTGGCCTCGCTCAGTGGGTTAAGGATCCAGCTTTGCCGTGAGCTGTGGTGTAAGTTGCAAATACAGCTCAGATCTGGCCTTGCTGTGGTTGTGGTGTAGGCTGTCGGCTACAGCTCTGATTTAACCCCTGGCCGGGGAACCTCCATATGCCATGGGTGTTGCCCTAAAAAGACAAAAAAAAAAGGAAAGTCAAGTGGACAAACTGTGGGAGGGAAACATTACAAACATTACAAAGTAGTGTGTGAATATTCAGACTTCGTGTGATTTTTCTTTTTAAATTTTATTTTAGGTATTAATTTATTTAGAAACAAAAATATATTATCACATCAAGATTTCTACACAAGGCATAATGCAGCAAGTAAATATAAAACAAAAGTGATTAATTTATCACTCTTTGAAAGTAAAGGTAAAAGATTATATTTAAAGATATAAAATAGTATCTAATTATTATAATAGTGCTTGTGGTATGGTTTTTCATTTTACTCTTTTTGCATCTTTTGATTCAGAAACATCTTAGATAAATCCTTGCAAGCTGGGAAATGAAATTACTTTATCATTTTTACTGGCAGTATAATATCTCATAGTACAGAACTCTTTGTTCATTCATTCTTCTGTTAAAGGTCGTTGGCTTTTTACTCAACGTGTCAATGAATATATATTCTTACATCTTAATGTTTTTATCTCTTTGGGATAGTATCTCAGGATTGATATTGTTAAATCGTATAAATTTTTAATGTTAAAAGATACTTCAAGATTATTTTCCTAAAATTAACATTTTATCAGCAATTTGGGGAAAATATAATTTTTTCTGCATAACTGTTTAGCCACACGGATTGGTGAATTTTTATTTCCTTTTTTCGTTTATGCCCATCTTAGTGTTATTAAATCATATCTCAACTTAGTTTATTTTTTTTCCATATTTGTTAGTGTTATTTTATTGCATTACTGCCCAAAAACTATTTGCCTGAAGGCATAACTATGTATTTGGGAGTTAATGTTTGGGCCGGGCTGACTTACACATCTTTGGTCAGCTTGTGGTCAGTGGCTTCACTCATGTCTACCAATTGGCTGTCTGTTATATGGGTCAATAGAGGTATGTAGTTGGGGTCCATCAGAGATAAAGACCCCACTACTTACTTGAAAAGAGAGCAAGAATGAAAAAGTTAGTTAACTAAGTGTAAAACTGCTAATGAAGTAACTGAAAATGTAAAAATAATTCTAAGGTAACATGGAGAAAGTTTCAAAAGTTTCCACCCTTGGGGCTGAAGAAGACCTCCGAATAGAGGATGTTGCTTGGCTGGTGCTGGTGTCTCTGATTTTTAGGGAGGATCTCAGATGCACTTCTGAAGAGGAGTCACTGCAAGTGTCTCTGGTGGTGAGAGTTTAATAAAACGGGTCTTGCAAATATTTAAAAGAATACAAACCATTTGGAAGAACTTCTGCTCCCGGCAAAAGAAACATTGCTATCACGGTGTTTACCAGAACTGAAAAGAGATATGAGCTCTCAGGAAGCCCATTGGTAGTCAACTGGGAGAAACAAATTGCTGTTTCTTTTCCAAACCTATGGTCTCCTTTTAGCATGCCCTATTTGCACAGCCTAACTTGGAGCTACCTGGCAAGGCAAAAATGTAGTTTTTAAATCCCAGATCCAGTACCATAAAGCAGAATGTAGAAGAGTGGTTTGGAAACTAAGAGAAAATAAGGTTTTCAAGTGTCACAAAAGGTGACATGTCTCTCATCATCCAGCCGATTGGCTTAGGGGCCTTCACATTGTACTCAGGTTCTTAGTGCAGCATGTGGACAAACCTCAATGTACAAGCAATTTTGAACTGTCTGCTTGCATTTTCTTGGTTTTCTTATATTAACTTATATATCCAGCATATATATAACTTTATGATCAGAGTTGTGTGGGAGGACATGAATACAGGTAGTCAAGAGTATATTAAGGCCATTATTGAATCCAATTCACCAGGACAGCCTCAGGTTGCAAATATCCGTGATCCCCATGTGCCCTTCCAAGAACTCCACAAATTCTCATTAAAATTTGGCATCAGTGCTAAAGACCATAGTCTTGTGTTCTATAATGATTTTCAGAAGCAGCTCCTGTGCTGTGACTTCCCACAACACACACACACACGATACAGTAGCTCAGACAAGGATAGGCTCCACAGTAGGCACTCCTACAAAAAGGTGGGGAAAAAAATCAGGCATGTATCGGTCAATGATCCATATATTTAAGATATATTTTCCATTGTTTAATTGTATTTAATTATAATTTTGTCAATAAAAATACACACTCAGAAACAAACCAGGAGTTCCCATCGTGGCACAGGGGAAACAAATCACTAGGAACCATGAGGTTGCGGGTTCAATCCCTGGCCTCACTCAGTGGGTTAAGGATCCAGCATTGCCATGAGCGGATCCAGCATTGCTGGGGCTGTGGCAAAGGCCGGCAGCTGTAGCTCCGATTGGACCCATAGCCTGGGAACCTCCATATGCTGCAGGTGCAGCCCTAAAAAAAAAATAAAATAGACCAGGATGTTGGGAGATCCTGGTGGGGGGGAGGGTATGCTGACTGGGACATAACTGACTGTACTGTAAATTTATGAAAGATGACAGCATCATGGTGGCACAAGATACCCCTCCTATTGTTCCCCCTTCCCAGTAACAAAAATTTGATATCCATCTGTGAACAAAAGTGACTTTGTGGGATCCAGCATCATACACCCAGGGACCCAAAGGAATCTCATCCACCTGTGCACCAAGTAATAGGAAGACAGGCCTCTGTCTTGACTGTGGACCCTGCAGCAGTTTATGAACTGATTCCAGCCCTGGCTATGGTCTAGAAGCATGTGGCGAACACTTACCTAGGCAGTCACCACAGACAAGAGAGCCATGGAAGTCCAGGTTTCCAGAGAAGTGCTAGCACTCCACTGGAACAGAAAATAAGATTTTGGACACACTGGAGTGAATAAGAGGAACAGTTTGACTTTGCCTACATCATACCTTCTCCAGGGTGGCACAGCTTGGGACAAGTAAAAGCTACCCTCTGAGGGGGTTGGGAGGTGGGGGAGAGAACAGGTGAATGAGCACCAGGCTTCCTCAGCTGTCAAGGACAAGGCCACAGAGACTCATTTCTCTTCTGCAGCATCTAGGTACTAAGTTGTGGGATGAGAAGAGATCAGGAGAGAGGCAGATAAGTTTTTTGGATAGCATTAAAGGGATTTGGTTCCTGCTGAGTATGTTGTGAACTCCATCAGAAAGCCTACCCATGAACTACTGGGAAAACTTCACCTGTGGATCCCCACAGCTGGCCTATGGCACCTCTAGTGACAAGCATGCCTCACTCATGCTTCCCATCACTCTGCAGCCAGCTCCCTGTGAATACCCCTGAAGGTGATGGCCAGTGCAAGCTTTGTTGGACAGCTAGGGAGCACTTTCAGAAAGAGGCCAGAGTCTGTGGAACAGAGAGAGACCACAAACTTGAGCTATTGTACTGCCTTAGGGACACAAAAGGGAAGTGGTCAGCATTGGGCCTGATGCTATGCAGGATTCAGAGAAGATACACAAGTTTCATTCTGCCATAAGAGGGAGCAAGAATTGTGAGCAGGTGTATCCACTAAAGGTCTGAGAAAGACTCAGAGTCTCTAACAGGGCTGATGCAAAGTGTTTCTCCCCTGAAAGCAGTAGTAAAGACTGGAGGAGCTGATTGCTACTTCAGATGTGAAGACAGAACACAAAACTTCAAGGAACATGAAAAATCAAGGCAACGTGACACTACCTAAGGATCACAAAAATTTTCCAGGAACCAACCCCAAAGAAATGGAGACTTACAATTTACTCAACAAAGAATTCAAAATAGCTGTATCGTCTTCTATATTAATAATTACTAATATATAAAGTATAATACAATTTTATATATCCCATTACTTATATAAAATATGTTTATATACATATACATAGACACTATGGAATACTATTCAGCTAATCTGTCAACATTGAATGTATTTCTTTTATTTAGATTTAATTTCCTTCAGCAGTGTTTTGTAACTTTTAATACAAGCTGTGACCTTCTGTTAAATTTATTACTATTGTATTATTTGTGATACTGTCACAAATAAAATTATTTCTCTAATTTAGTTTTTAGATTATTCACGGTTATTATATAGAAATAAAATTGAGTTTGGAGTTCCCTGTGGCACAGTGGAAATGAATCTGACTAGGAACCATGAGGTTGTGGGTTCGATCCCTGGCCTCACTCAGTGGGTTAAGAATCCAGTGTTGCTGTGAGCTGTGGTGTAGGTCACAGACATGGCTCAGATCTGATGTTGTGGCTGTGGCATAGGCCAGTAGCTGTAGCTCCAATTTGGCCCCTAACCTGGGAACCTCCATATGCAGCCCTAAAAAAGCAAAAAAAAAAAAAAAAAAGAATAAAATTGAGTTTTGTGTTCATTGGTATGTTTGGATGCAGTAGTCTTTTTAATTACTTAATTGAAAAAGAAAAATTTATATTGTCGTTTGTATTTACCTATATAATTACCTTTAAGGTTTTTATTAATTTCTTCATGTGGATTTGAGTTACCCACCTGGTATCATTTTGTTTCAGTCTGAGGTATTCCCTTTAGTATTTCTTTTAAGATGTGACCAGTAGTATAAAAACAAAAATCGCTTATTTTTTTTAACCTAGGAATGTCTTTATTTCATCTTTATTTTTGAATGATAGTTTTTCTGGATATAAAATTCTTGGTTATGAATTTTTGCTTTCAGCACTTTGAAAACATAATCCCACTGCCTTCTGTCGTCTAGTCCTCTTACTCCCCCAGCCCTAGTCAACCACTAATGTAATTCCTGTCTCTATAAAATTTGCCTGCACTGGACATTTCATAGAAATGTAATCTTATAATAAATGAGGCCTTTGTGACATTTATTTTACTTAGTTCTGATCTCTAAACTTTTCTTCTAAATATATATCTTTACTATTTTAATTAAATTAATGATCTCAAAAATTAATTTCCAGTATTTTACTTAATTTTATTTTTATTGGCACCTAACTTACTGTATGACTATTAAAAATAAAAACTGTTATAAATGTGGTCCATCTTACAGATAACATATTTTCTAAATGTTTCTAGACGAACCTTATGAGTACTTTGCACACTTTGTGACTGAACGTCCAAAAGCACTTCATAGAGCATCTAGAGTTTATAAAACCATCCACTTTCCTTCACTGAATAAAGAACATTCAGGTAATCTTTAATATTCTTAGTGTACAATGTGAAACTTTTAGTAAATAAAGATTTAATTATCTGGAAATAATCAGATTGTACTAGCCTTAGTCATATAACCAGTTTAGCAAAACATAAGTAAAGGTAAATGCTGAATTAAGCTCTAACATATATGCTTTCTTAGTGGATGAGCAGTGTCTCTGGCATGGCTCTTCCTTCCCCCACCACTAAATTAGAACCTCGCTTTTTTTTCTCAACCTTCCTTTTTTGAACACTGAAAGAAATGCAGATGACTGAGATAAACCTATTTTGTAATCTTCATCCTTGTATTTATATATTCCTCTTTTGTCCAGTCCCGGGTAGTGTTAGTAGAAAGACTCATCATGAGGGTAAGTGTGAAAGAAAATAAATGTAATGTTCATTTTATTCCTTTCCCCTCATTACCATCTTCCATCTAATCCGCTAATATCTAAGGAACTAATTTACAGACCCCATTGCTTATCCATTGCTCCTGTGGTGTTATATAATGATGCCTTATATCTCTGCAATATATATATTGTGGCAATTAAGCACATTTATGTAAATTTTTCTACTAACTTTTAGAAAGTACTGTCTAAATGCTCCACAGTCTGCTTTTTACTACATAGTATTGTTTTTAACAGTGCCTAAAATATATATCTTTTTTTTCTTCTTATGCTGCACCCATGGCATATGGAAGTTCCCAGGCTAAGGGTCAAATCAGAGCTACAGCTACAGGCCTACACCATAGCCACAGCAACACTGGATCCAAGTCATATCTGTGACTGATTCTAACACAGCTTGCAGGAATGGTGGATCCCCAACCTACTGAGCAAGACCAGGGATTGAACCTGCATCCTCGTGGATACTGTGTTGGATTCTTAAACTACTGCGCCACTATAGGAACTCCAAAAGATACGTGTTTTTAAAAGAGTATTTCTTTATCATCTCTCCTTCCATTCTGGCACTAGATTTTTTTTTCACTGTAGGAATACAAACTTCTTTCTCTTAAATAGACACGTTGTTTCATATAGAGATAAAAACTTTGAAAATTTATTCATTTGAAGGCTTAGGTATTTTTTACTGACCTGCTAGTTTCTCTAACATTTATATACAATTTTTCTATTATTTATTTTTCTTGATTTACATTCTTACTGCTTATGTTTATAAATATCAAACACCTGGCAAGGAAAAAATCAGAGAGAAAATAGTTGTTTTAGTAAAGCTCCTTTATCTAAATTATTGGGGGGGGGACAGAAGCTGTGCTTTAGAATTAGATTAGTAAGATTTATTTTAACTTTTTGAAAGCTGAAATGAGGTCATTTCTAGAATAATTTAATAACATTATTTTAATTGTTTTAGGGCATCAAAAAATTTCTACCTTAAACCAAACAACAAGGTAAACTTGAAGACGCTCTGTCTGCTGTGATCACTACAGCTAGAAAAACTAGCTATAAAGGTAAAAGAATCCATGCTATACAAAAATATATGAAATAAAACCTTACAGTATGTCTCCAATGACTCTATTTACCAATCACCTCAAATCAAGGGGCCCTCTCCCCCAGACAACCAATTAGGAAACAAACCTATATATGTACAGGTTTGTATATATATTCCAAACATATATATTTACACTGTATATGTCTGTGTGTGTCTGTATATACACACACAAACACACATATATGTGCAAAAAATATATGTTCTGTACAATAATAGGATCGTATGCATTGATCCTCCTCACCTCTGATCCAGGTAAATTGATACAGATTTCTTTTATTTCTCATACCTTTAAGTTGCTGTGTGATATTCTATGATATGAATGTGTTAAGACTTATTTAACCATTCCTCTCTTGAAAGACATTTCCGTTTCTTTCATTGAAGTATCGTTGATGTACAATATTGTGTTAGTTTCATGTGTACAGCATAATTATTCAGTATTTTTGCAGATATTATAGCTTATTATAAGATAATGAGTATAATTCCCAGTGTTATACAGTACATCCTTGCTGATTATCTATTTTATATATAGTAATTTGTATCTGTTAATTCCACAGCTCTAATTTTTTCCTACTCCTTTCCTCTCCCCTTTGCTAACCACAATTTTGCTTTCTATATCTGTCAGTCTGCTTCTGTTTTGTATATATATATATATATATATATACTTATTTATATTGTATTTCAGATTCCACATATAAGTGATATCACACATCACGTTTTTCCCTAAGCACGATCTTCTCTAAGTTCATCCATGTTGCTGCAAATGGCAGTATTCTTTTTATGGCTGAGTAATATTCCATTGTATATATACACACCACATCTACTTAATCCAATCATCTGTTGAGGCACATGGGTTGTTTCTAAATAGTGCTGCTATGAACACTAAGATGCATGTATATTTTCAAATCAGTGTTTTCACTTTTTTCCAAATACATACCCAGGAGAAGAATTACTGGAGCATATGGTAATTCTGTTTTTAGTCTTTTAAGGAACCTTCTTACTGTTCGCCATACTGGCTGCACCAATTTACATTCCCGCCAACAGTGTACAGTAGTTCCCTTTTCTCCACACCCTCACCAACATTTCTTATTTTTAGACTTTTTTGATGAGAGCCATTCTGACGGGTGTGAGGTAATACTTCATTGTGTTTTTTTGGTTTGCTTGTTTGTTTTTTGCTGGTAAATAAACCTTTAATTTATTAAATAATAAAAATATAATCATCAGTAATGAGACATTATGAAATTACTATCAAAGCACAAATTTCATAAGTGAAACAAGTGCTTTGACATCACTCAATAGCTTGATTTTCTTTTTTTTTAGCATAGTTTTTTTTTCTTTTTGCATTATAGCTGGTTTACAGATTTCTGTCAAATTTTCCAACTGCACCACGTGGTGACCCGGTTACATGTACATATATATATTTGTCACATGTGATTAGACATAGTTCCCTGTACTATACAGCTGGATCTCCTTACTTTTCCATCACCGAAGCACTAGTTAACCCCATTCCCTCCCACTCCACCCCCACCCCCTTGGCAACCACAAGTCTGTTCCCCAATTTGTGATTTTCTTTTCTGTTGAGAGGTTCATTTGTGCAGTGTATTAGACTCTAGTTATAAGTGATATCATATGGCATCTGTCTTTCTCCTGACTTGCTTCACTCAGTGTGAGGGTCTCTAATTCCATCCATGTTGCTGCAGATAACATTATTTTATCCTTTTCTATGGCTGAATACTACTCATTATGTTTTTGATTTGTATTTCTCTAATAATTGGCAATGTTGAGCATCTTTTCATGACTTTATGTGGGCATTTTGCATTAATTCTTCCACCTCAAGAGCACGGGATATCTTTCCATTTATTTGTGTTTTCTTTAATTTCTTCCACCAGTGTCTTAAAATTTTCAAGGTAAAGCTTTTTTGCCTAAATTTATTTGTAAGTATTTTCATGCTGTTGTAAAATGGATTTTAACAATTTTCTTTCAGATATTTGATTATTAGTCTATAGAAATTCAATTATTTGATTTCTGTATGTTGATTTTGTATCCTGCAATTTTATTGAATTCATTTGTTAGTTCTAACCTTTTTGTGGGGTCTTTTGGATTTTCTATATATAAAAAAATGTCATCTGAAAACAACTATGTTTTACTTCTTCCTTTCTTTTTTGAATGCCTTTTGTTTCTTTTTTTAAATTTCTCCTTCTCCTCTAATTGCTGTGGCTAGAACTTCTAGCACATTTTGAGTAGAAATGATGAAAGTGGGCATCCTTGTCTTGTTCCTGATCTTAGATGGAAAGGTTTTAACTTACTACCATTGAGCATGTGAGCTGTAAGCTTGTTGTATATGGCCTTTATTAGGTACTTTCCTTCTATACCTAACTTGTTGAGAGCTTTTATTATGGATGGGTGTTAAAATTTGTTAAGTTTTTTCTTAGTCTATTGAGATGATTATATGTTTATCCCTAATTTTGTTAATGGGGAATATTATATTTATTGATTTGCTATGTTGAATCATCCTTACATCCCACGGATGATCATGGTGTATGATCCTTTTAATATTCTCTTGAATTCTATTTGCTATTATTTTGTTAAGAATTTTTGCAGGTATGTTCATCAGGAACTGGCCTGTAAACTTCTTTTCTTCTAGTGTTCTTGTCTGGCACTAGTGTCTGAGGTATGCGCAAGTGCAGATCTCCTGTGGAACTGAGGTCTACATCTCTGGGGTTTGCTGCAGTGACTTGAGGGAGGGCGGATGGAGGAGAGGAGCCCAGCAATAGCATGGGCCCTGGGATGACAGGGTGCAGTGGTGGTTTGGGCCCAGGGAACAGGATGGTGGACCAAAGCCACAGTTCTGGCCAAGGAGGCAGTCACAGATTAACGACATTATGACTCCGGTGATCACTGATTAAAGCCAGGTGGGTCCAGATATTAGATCCAGAGGATGGAGTGCAGAGCAGCAGCAGCTTGATCTGGTAAGGAGAGTCAAAACCACAACCTGGGACCTGAGGTTGGGCGCAGAGCAATGGCAGCTCATCTGATTCCATAGATTTTGAGGTGCTGTGGATTCCCAACCTTAGAGAATGAGGCATAGCCCTGGGGCCAGGCCTTACCACAGTGACAGTGGGGAGGATGCCAAGCAGCCCCATAAGTTTGGGATTAGCATTGGTGCACACTGTGGGAATTCATGGCAGTGAGGCTGGTTGGGGTTCTCCTGTCCTTTTCCCACTGGATAAAATACCTCTGAGGGGATCCCTCTCAGCTGCCCTGGGCTAGAGGATGAGTAAACTCAGGTAAAACGCTTCCTGTGCTCTTCTCTGCAGCCATCCTCAGATTTTGAGCTTCTTCAGATTTCTGCTGCTTTTTCTTTGTAGTGCACAGCTCTTGTACAGCTGTTTTCATTGGGTTGGAGTTGTTCATTTATTGTTTTGGTTGTTTTTGTGTTGGAGACAAGCATTGGGACCCCTCCTCCCCCAGTCCTCTGTCTTGCTTACATCACCTCTGTTATTATTTATTCAAAGAAATCATGCACCTTTTTGCTCCTTTACTTTTGAAAGCATAATAATATATCTTGTAAATCCATATTAGCACATCCAAATCAACCTAATTCTTTTTAAGTCCTTTATATTTGATACACCATAGTTTACTTAACTAGGCTTCTGTTGAATGGCACTTTGGGTTTTTCCAGTTTTCTCTCTTTAACAGTGTTGCAGCAAACATCATTGGAGTCAGTAGATATTTTATAGTCCAAGCTGGATTCCAACAGCGCAGAAATAAGTCTTCCACCTCAAAGGAATTGCCACTGTTTCTTCCCTGACACTGATTTCTTTTAATTCCTTTCTTTGCAGCTCAGAAATTGTCTTCTCATTTAAAACTGACTGATTTTTTTTTGAGGAACATAGATGTTTTAAGCGTATATACTTTATGTATTCCAAAAAAACAATTATTCTAGTGAATTTGAACTTTTTAAATTCCTTTATTAATGCTTCCCAAAGTGTGACCTCCTAGTTAATGCCTAGGACTAGCACCCTGGGCATTAACTAGGAACTTATTAGAAATATAAATTTTTAGACCCCACCCCAGACCTACTGAAATAGAAGTTGTGGGGTTCAAGTCCACTAATTTGTTTTAACAAGTTTCCTCGGTATTCTGATGCGGGCTAAAGTTGGAGAACCATTTCTATAGAAACATAGGTAGTTCAATTTATGCATTCCTTTTCCATTTCTATTGTTAATATATTATTCATATATAATAATCTGTTTTTTATGATGTCACATATAATAAAAATTATATCAACTATAATGAAATTAAATAGAACCATTTTTTAATCACACAATAATTTTCCTTTAAAGTGCCAAATACTGCTACCTGAAAATCTCTACTCTACTCATACATTTGAGAATAAATTAATTGTGGACAAAATAAATAACATGAGAAAATTTGTGGAGACAGCAATAAAATTGCAAGACCAGATACCTTATGAAAATAACACTGCCTAGAGTAAATGGTGCTTATTGAACAATAATGGGAGAGACCCTGAATAAACAGCGTAGGCCCAGATCATGGAGGGCCTTGATCGGTAGCAGGTGAGTTTTGAGTGTTTGAATGGCTGTTTCCTTTTTCTAATTTGGAAAAAGTTACAGTTGTCTTCTAAATTACAAGTGATGAATATGTTCATCGAATTCAAAATAGTAATGTTTGAACACTGTACACCAATTTCAAAAAGGAAAGGAAGTAAACATAAGCATACAGTGACAATAACTAGTTGATATATGTTGGTGCGTATCCAACATAGTGATAAGAATTTTACAGACATGGGTGTTCCCATCGTGGCTCAGTGGTAACAAACCCAACTAGCAACCATGAAGACACAGGTTCGATCCCTGGCCTTGCTCAGTGGGTTAAAGGATCCGGCATTGCCATGAGCTGTGGTGTAGGTCACAAACGTGGCTCGGATCTGGCATTGCTGTGTCTGTGGTGTAGGCCGGCAGCTACAGCTCCAATTCGACACCTAGCCTAGGAACTTCCATATGCTAAAAACCAAAAAAAAAAAAAAAAAAAGAATTTTACGGATATGATTCTTGCCCACCAATGTTAATGACATTATTAACAATCTTATTATAATAACATATAATATTATATTAATATAGCAGTCAATGTTATTAGCAATTTTAATTATAATTAAGATGTTAGTTTAACCACATTTTTGCTGTGCCTTGAAAAGCTTAAAAACTATTGTATGGAACTGTCTTAAATCCAACCTGGATTATTACTGACATAGGTATTTAAACTTATATAAAATCCTTTTGTACTTTGAATGTTACTGTATTTTGCCAGTAGAAATTAGATCAGTGAGCAATAATATTAACCTGAGTACTTTGGCGTCCTCTTTTGTATCAAAATTTAATAAGGAAAATTGGATTTCTACAGAAATAGTATTAAGTAGAATACAATTAATGAAATAGTGATTCTCTATAATCCCTCATTATAAAGACACTATTTTATACAGTAGTAAAAAATGTACAACTTATATGGTAAGAAGTCATGAGCTGAGCATAAAGTATCAGTCAAGAGAAAATAAATGGAGTAATTCTTCACTGATTACTGATTATTCTCTGAAACTGTAAAAGATCCCAGAGGTAATATAAAAATGAAGTGTATTAATAACTTTTGTGAAGATTTTGGAGAATATATGCAGAAATGAATAGAACTGTTATTGCAAGTTGCCAATATTTGGATTATTAAGATACTAAATCTCTATCCCAGGCCCAGGCCAATTAAACCAGATTCCCTTTAGGTGATTCAAATGTGCAGCCAGAGTTGAGGACCATATGTTTATTACCTGATGATATAAACGAAGTCAACTATTACCTCAGCCCATATGCAAATGGCTGCAGCTAATTTTTTTTAGTCTGGATCTTGTAGCTACTGGTGGAGGTAGGAGGTGTGCAATGAATAGATTCAGTCTATATTGAATTCACTTAAATGTTCCTCATCCCAAACTACCTCTTTCACAGCAATTATGACTTCCTCTCCACAGTACTCTCCAATAGAATTTCCTGTGATAATGGAAATGTTCTATACTTGTGCTCTCTAATGTGGGAGTTATAAGCCAAATATGGCTAGTGTGACAGAGAATCTAGATTTTTAAATTTAATTTTAGCTATGTTAAACCTAAATAGCCATATTTGGCTTCTGTCTCCTATATTGGACAGCACAACTCAAGAATTATCAGTGATCCAGCAGCAAATGAGGGCCTGGGAAGGCAGTCAGCTATTCAGAAGGATATAAAAGAAGTCTTTTTGCTGATTAATGACAGGTACAACTGAATTCAGCTCCCTGGAGAGGTAGGAGCAGGAGTAATATTTCAATAGAACTGTTGGATAAAATGTAATGCTTCTTAGTGTAGCAAGATGGCCTTTAATATTGAGAAGGCCGTGAGAGTTTCAACCGAGTTTCAATCTAAATAGCTTGAATCAGGCCAGGATTAGTGGGCAAAAGTAGATAGGATCTTTACAGCCTTTGAAAGGCTTTGGTTGCCATCAAAGATAAGGCAATTCTCATCCCTTCTTGAAGAGGTCAAATAATGAGTAGTCAGAACATAGTTATGAGAATTAGCATCTAAAATTAGAAATGCAACGATTCCTTTGGTTTTATTGATTCACTCAAAACCTGAAAACTTGCTAAAGATCATACTAATGCTTTAAGTAAATTGAAGAAGGCTCAGAGGGTATTTCTCTAGTCTTTTGAATATATTTTTACTATGGTTGTTCTAAAAAGGGTACTGCTGAAAACAGATCTGGACTACCTAAGTCAAAGGTTTATGTGAGGTCTGCTTTGGGATAGAAATTAGAATGTCGTCTTTATAAACTAGCTTTGTCCAGAAGGTAGTAAAGGATAATTTTTTTGTTTATAAAAATTATGTGATCATTCATGCTGATGAGGCCTATTCAATTGGCAAGAGTGCCTCTAGCATTCCATTTTCTACTTGTCACTGTCTCTAATTAAAAATCAAATTGTTGATGTTTCTTAAACATTCAGTTCCAGCATGTCTCACAGAGCTGGCCTAAGAGATTAGAGATCAGTAGGAGCGTACAGTAATCTAAATGTAACCATTTGATATCTGATATTTAATGAGAGGCAAAATCCTTATTTTTCTTTTCAAGAAGAACATGAGATTACTTTACTTTGGGGGGTGGTTGCAGTTAGAGGAATATGTTTTCTGTCCCCGTATATTAGTGGCTAACTTTTTTCACAGCACCATGATTTCAGGTGCAGAAAGAAAGTATATTCGCTTGGAGCTTCCTAGGTACCAGTTGATTGTACAGGTAGATTCACAAGGCAGGGGCAACATGCAATTATTTCTGATTTAGAAAACAGCTCGGTATGTGTGCTCCTCTGCAGGTCAGTGAGCCCTGCAGTGGCGAGTAAAGTGCAGTTGTTAACGGGGTTGGGAGATACCTTTAACTTATAGGGTATGAATTTTCAACATAAATGGCTGAGTCACTGGGCCAGGGAATACGTGGTGTTTGTGGCTAGCATCCAGGGTATTGATAGCTTCTTAATGAGTGAGGTCCTGGGCCATTTAGCTGCCTGACACTGAGGTCTGTCATTGCCTTAATTGAACAGCAGGAACCCACAACTTAGAGTTTTGCCAAACCCTGGCCTGTTATCTAAACCCACAGACTGGCAAGAGAAAGACTGTGATTGTTCTCAGTCCTATACCTTTTCTACTCTCCTATCACCTTCCCAGACAGCCAGTCAGATGCTTGAGTTGCAGATGGCAAGCTATAGGCTGGGTGCCCACGGTCAACATGCTCAGCCCCCCAAAATACAGGCATAATTCCTATCTTAGGAGCACAGAATTTTTCAGTTTGGGCATGGGTCACAGTGGTGGAAACTATGTGTTCAGGCTTCATGTGTACATAGAGTCTCATAGTAAAGTCTATCAATTCAGAGCATGTGTTCATCATCTAAGGATCAAGGACACAGGTTCGTGCAAATTGTTCAAGGTCATAGACTATAAGCAGCAGATAAAGGATAAGAACCCAAAGAACTGAATGCTAAATTCCAGGATTTTAATTGCTAGTACATATCCCACCACAAGACCCTAGCCCATAATAGCCAGCCTTACAGTGTTATTAACAAAAAAATTATTCTGACATTTATTTTAAATGATAATGACATTATTCAAAATAATTGCAGTGGAGAGGAAGGTTGAACTCAACTCCAAGGATAGCAAAAATAGCTGGAGATTGATAACCAGTGAGCAGAGTGAAGGGGTCTGTGGATATAAAATTACTAAGAGGAGGCATCAGAGGTGAGGGATTCCTACTAAATTAACCTAACAGTGTTGTCGCTATTGGCAGGCCAAGGACAGGGCCTAGTTGAAAAGAGAGCTCAGAGGAAATCCACTAATGTTTGTTTAAGGAGGGAATCTTTGTCATTGTTCAGCTAAAATGAACTTTTTAGCACTGAGACAGATTATTGATTTTGAAAAGCAAAATCTCTAGATATTATTTTGAAAAATGTCATGCAATTAGCGTAAAATTTATTCCAATGATGAGAAACATACTAAGCTGAAAGTTTTAGAAATGCTTGAATGTGTGTTATTCAATGTGAATTAATTGAAAAATGCAATAACTTGGTTTATTTTCAGCACCCTTCTTTATCTTCTCTATCATCTGGAAGAAATTTGAAATTCTAAAATAAAAGCCTCTGTTGCTGATGTTAAAAGAAAGGAGCTCTCTGTTGAAGTTCCAGTTTGCTTCTATTCACTAATATTCCTGTACTGCCTTCTGGTGTGGTGTAAAGCCAATTAAAGGAAATTTGTGCTCTGCATGTCTTGATAATGTCATGATTATTTAGGTGTCAATTATTTGCAGATCTATTCTTTATGGTACTATATAGAGAAAAGTCATCTCCATACATTTTTTATACTTTCAGATGAAGGAACTGATTTAAAAAGGATATTGGGGAGTTCCCGTCGTGGCTTAGTGGTTAACGAATCCGACTAAGAACCATGAGGTTATGGGTTCTATCCCTGGCCTTGCTCAGTGGGTTAAAGATCTGGCGTTGCCCTGAGCTGTGGTGCAGGTCGCAGAAGCAGCTCGGATCCCGCGTTGCTGTGGCTGTGGTGCAGGCTGGCAGCTACAGCTCCTGTTAGACCTCTAGCCTGGGAACCTCCACATGCCGCGGGTGCGGCCCTAAATAAAGCAAAAAGACAAAAAATAAATAAATAAATAAATAAAAAGGATATTGCTTTAGTTTTTTTCATATTAAAACTGGAAATTCACTGAAGAGATCAAAACAAAGCCTTTATTACTCATATAATATTAATTTAACCTGGTGAGACTGCAAATCATACCACTAGCTCTAGCTTAACTATAAAAGACATTATTTATAAATTCAAAGAAGTCATTAATATTCCTTGTGGGAATGTTCTTAATGAATACCAAGTTTAATTGGTACTAGTGTTAAAGGACCATTGAAAAGAATAAGAGGAAAAAACTTGTAAATATTGATTTAGTAGTTCAGTATCTTTATTGTTGCCTTGTTTTCTCTTCTGGCCATGAGATTAATGGGTTTTCATTACTGTTAGTATCTAATCACGTGCCTCTTTTTATGTGAAGATTTTTTAAGGATATTTTTATTCTAAATATTCTAAGTATTTTATTTAGCTTCTAATGTTTCTAAATATTATTAATAAATATTTGGGGGGAGTTCCCTTCATGGCTCAGCGATTAACAAACACTACTAGGATTCATGAGGATGCGGGTTCGATCCCTGGCTTTGCTCAGTCGGTCAGGGATCCAATGTTGCCATGAGCTGTGGTGTAGGCTGCAGACAGGGTTCGGATCCCACGTTGCTGTGGCTGTGGTGTAGGCCAGCAGCTGTAGCTCCAATTCGATCCCTAGCCCGGGAACTTCCATATGCTGCAGGTATGGCCCTAAAAAGCAAAAATAAATAAATAAATACACAAATAAATAAATATTTTGGCTCCTTATCTCTTTGAAAACTCAAATGAAATAAAACCAAATAATACTCCTTGTATTTAGATTTTTTTCCAGAATCTAAAATTATTGCAACATTTCAAAACATGTTTATATTGATATTGATTTAGTAAAACAAAAAAAATGTTCATAGATCTTTAAATTTCTACATTTAAGATTTTAGTCTTTCACATATAGGAGCACAGTAGATAATATACAGTCATTGTGGATCCCAGAGATAGGTTCAGAGTAGTTTCCTTGTCAAATCCTTGTGCCTCTCAGTGATACACACATTTATGAATTTTATACACAAATATAAAATTTTAAAACCAAATATATATCTATGCCATCAGCATAGTAATTTGCTCTGAGAAATGTGAGACTTGAATGTGAGATGTAGGGGAAGGATAACGTTTTATCCTACTTTATCTGCCTTCAATTTATAAAATATATTTCTTTAAACAACGCTAGATTTTAGAGCATGACTTGTAAGAAATCATATATAACTTACAATTCTATTCCATATAGAATTTACAACGCGATATTTGAAAGATGATCATTTGGGTTCTACTTAAGTGTATCTTTCTTGGTTATAGGAAATCTCTCACTGTCAGAAATGTTTCTTTACATTGAGTCAAATTCTGCCTTCATTTAAGTTATTCCTATTGGTGGAGCTAGAATGAAACTGAAAAAATATTTTTAAGGAGCTTAAATGAGATAATAAAAGTAGAATTCGGAGTCAGTGCCTGGCACCAAAGATTTTACCCAATTATTATCATCAGAACCATTGAAGATGCTTCATAAGCTTTTCCTAATTAAGAATAATCTTTGAATATGAACAATATTGTTTTTTTAGCTTTTATTTTTTTATTTTTTTTTATAGTCACAAGTCAGTTTGATAGCATTTTCGTCCCAAACCCTCCGTGCATTCCCCCCACCCCCCAGATTGTCTTGTTTGAAAAACCAAAGGTTTTCCAAAGTCTGTAAGTCATTGTCTGTTCTGCAAAGAAGTTCATTGTGTCTTTTTAGTTTCCACATGTAAGCTGTAGCATTGGGTGTTGCTGTCTAATTGTCTGACTGGTTTCACTTCGCATGATAATTTCTAGGTCCATCCATGTTGCTATAAGTGTTGTTATTTCGTTCCTTTTAATGGCTGAGAACAATACTGATTGAAAAAAATCAAATTATAGTGGTAGCTATGAGATCCAAGGCAAAAATAATGCATATAAATACTAAACTCCAGTCAATAAATTTCTTTCTTGCAGAAGTATAGGCTAAAAGTTCTGAATACACTTTACATGTATACTGGGGTTGGACAAATAGATGTAGGAATAGTGGAGAGTAGGAGCCAGGTTTCTCACTATTATAGAGAGAAAGATGAAAGCCTGGAATAAATCCCATGGTAATGGGGATAGAGGACATGGGGGTACATGCATCTTTTCCAATTAATTTTTTTTGTCTTTTCTGGATATATACCCAAGAGTGGAATTATTGGATCATAGGGTAACTCTTATTTTTAGTTTGTTAAGGAAATTCCATACTGTTCTCATAATGGCTCCACCAATTTACATTCCCACCAACAGTGTGGGAGGGTTCCCTTTTTTCCATACTTTCTCTAGTATTTAATATTTGTAGACTTTTTGATGATGGCCAACCTGACTGGAGTAAGATATTACATCATTGTAGTTTTGATTTGCATTTCTCTAGTAATTACCAATGATGAGCGTCTTTTGATGTGCCTGTTAGCGTCTTTTGATGTGCCTTTTGATGCGTCTTTGTTGGGGAAATGTCTGCTTAGGTCTTCTGCACATTTTTTGATTGGGCTGTTTGTTTTTTTGTTATTGAGTTGTATATTTTGGAAATTAAGCCCTTATTGATCACATCATTTGCAAGTACTTTCTCCCAGTCCATAGATTGTCTTTTCATTTTGTTTATTATTTCCTTTGTTGTACAGAAACTTAAGTTTTATTAAGTCCTGTTTGTTTATTTCTGATGCTTTGGAAGACTGACCTAAAAAAACATTGCCACAGTTTATGTTAGAGAATGTTTTGCTTACTGTGTTTTCTTCTAAAATATGTATGTATCATGTCTTACATTTAAGTCTTTAAGCCATTTTTAGCCTATTTTTGTGTATGATGTGAGGGAGTGTTCTAACTTCCTTGATTTACATGGAACTATCCAAATTTCCCAACACTACTTGCTGAGGAGATTATCTTTTCTCCATTGTATATTCTTGCCTCCATTGTTGAAGATTGACCCCTGAGTGTGTTGGTTTATTGCTGGGCTCTCTATTATTTTTCAGTGATCCATAATGTCTGTTTCTATGCCAATACTACACTGTTTTTGATTACTGTAGTTTTTCATATTGTCTGAAGCCTAGGAAGGCTATGCACCCAGCTTTGTTCTTTTTCCTCTGCATTGCTTTGACAATTCTGGGTCTTTTATGGTTCCATATAAATTTTAGGATTATTTGTTCTAGCTCTGTGAAAAATGTCATGGGTAATTTGATAGGGATCACATTAAATCTGTAGATTGCTTTGAGTAGTGTGGCCATTTTAACAATATTAATTCTTCTAATACAAGAGTATATATCTTTCCATTTCTTAAAACATCTTAAGTCCCTTTATAGTTCTCCACGTATAAGTCTTTAACCTTCTTGGTCAAGTTTATTTCTAAGTATTTTATTTTATCTTAAATGAGATTGTAAAGAGGAATTTTTTTTTTACTTTCCCTGATATTTCATTGTTAACATAAAGAAATGTGACTTATTTCTGTATGCTAATCTTGTATCCTGCTACCTTGCTAAATTCACTTATCAGTTCTAGTAATTTTTGTGTGGAGTCTTTAGGGTTTTCTATATTTAGTATCAGATCATCTGCATATAATGACAGTTTTACCTCTTCCCTTCCAATTTAGATAGCTTTTCTTTTTCTTGTTTGATTGCTTGGCTAGGATTACTCTTCTGTTGGGTTTGCCATAAATAGCTTTTATTATGTTGATATGTTCCTTCTGTACCCCCTTTGGTAAGAATTTTTATCATGAATGGATACTGAATTTTAATCAAATGCTTTTGCTGCATCTATGAGATAGATGATCATGTGGTTTTTGTCTTTTATTGATGTGGTATATAACATTGATTGATTTCTGTATTTTGTCCTTATGAACTTGGGATGAATTCTACTTGGTAGAGAAGACCTTATAATATTTCTCTTAGGATAGGTTTAGTATTGCTACATTCTTTTTTTCTTTAATTATTTAATGAATTGTATTATATTTATAGGTGTACAACAATCATAACAACCAAATTTTGTAGCATTTCCATCCCAAACCCTCAGTACATCCGCCCACCCCAGCCCTGTCTCATTTGGAACCCATAAGTTTTTCAAAGTCTGTGAGTCAGTATCTGTTCTGCAAAGAAGTTCATTGTGTCTGTTTTTTAGATTTCACATGTTAGTGGTAGCATTTAATGTTGGTTTGTCATTGGCTGACTGACTTCACTTAGCATGATAATTTCTAGGTATTTCCTTTTAATGGCTGAGTAATATTCCATTGTGTATATGTACCACGTCTTCTTTATCCACACCTCTGTCGGTGGTCATTTAGGTTGTTTCTGATAATTTCTAAAATCTGATAATTTCTAGCAGTTTCTATACTACTAGACTTCCTTAGTGCTCCAGAAATACTGTTTTATTTAATGGTTCCAAGTATTTATATAAAAGCATGAATTAAGTCAATTAAAAATTCATAAAAAATTTGGGAACATTTTCCTGTGAATCATAATATATTTAAATCTGAATTGTTTAAAGATGTTTTAATTTTGGGTATCTCTTTATTATTATGGTATTATAGTCTTTAATAGATGATCTTAGTAAAATAGTGATAGAATCCTTAATGAATTTTATTTCTGTTATAGGTGTACAAAAATCATCACAAGTCAATTTGATAGCAGTATTGCTGCATTATTTTATTTTTTGTTTATCTGAGAAATTCTTTCTCTCTCCTTCTCTCCTTCTATTCCAAATGATAACCTTGTTGAGTAGAATATCCTAGGTTACAGGTTTTTCCCTCTTAAGACTTTCAGTATGTCTTGCCACTCTCCAACATTTCTGTAGAGAAATCAACTAATAGCCTTACAGGGGTTCCCTGTTAACTAACCCTTTGTTTTTCTCTTGCTGCCTTTAGAATCCTTTCTTTATCATTAACTTTTGACATTTTATTTATAACATGTCTCGGTGTAGGTCTGTTTGGAGTCATCTTATTTGAGACCCTCTTTGCTTCCTATACTTGGATATGTTTCCCTCTTTAAGTTTGAGAGTGTTTCAACCATAATTTTTCCAAATACATTTTTGAACCCCCTTTCCCTTTATTCTCTGGGATCTCTAATATGGCTTGCTATATATTATCGCATAGGTCTTGTATATTGCTTTCCTTTTTTTTCACTTGTCTTTCTGTCTGCTGTTCTGATTGGGTGATTTCCATTATTCTATATTCCTGATCACTTTTTTGTTTTTCTGCATTATTTAGTTTGCTGTTCTTTGCCTTTAGCTCAGTGTTTGTCTTGGCAAATTAGTTTTGTAATTTTGGTTGGCTCTTTATAGTTTCTAGTCCCTAATTATACTGATCTGCATTTCTATCAATAGCCTTTCTTAATTCCTTCAGTATTTTTATTACCTCTTTTTTGAACTCAGGATCTGGTAGAGTGGAAAGGTCTGTTTCATTTTTCATTCCTTCATGAGATTTCTCTTGTTCTTTTAATGATTCTGTTTTGGCTTTCATAATTTAATCACCAAATTATGTTGGCTTTTATAATTTAATCATTATGCTGCAAGATTGTTTCCTATTTCCAAAATGTGTGGAACACATCAAAGTTGCTTCAGAGGGGAAGGATAAAGCAGCTGACATTAAAGGCCTAGGATACAGCTTAATAACCAACGAGTGTAAGAATCAAATAGGATAATAGCAGTGGAAGTGCTATGAAGATATGAGGTACGTAAAAAGCAAAATAAATAAGGCTGTTCAAATAGGAATCTGAAAACAAAGTTTAATTTAATGACTGGCTGGTAAGGGAAGGATGAACCACACAGGTGTGGCTTCAGAGTTGTCCAACATGGAAATTTAAGGGATTAAATATAGTGAAAAAAGGGAGGAATAAGACTGAATAGGGCAAGATGACAAGTTCATGTCATGAGTTGGCTGAAGAGGTAGATTATAACATTGTCTTTGCAATTAGTTACCTTTAGAGTTCACATCACCAATATGGAGAAACCTGGTTTCAAGTAGCTCTAAGATGGCTATAAAGTTTTCAAAAGGCCTAGGGTTGTGCTTAGGTGTACTTGCTCAAAGATTAGCAAGATTTTACCTTAACAAGTTTCATTATAGTCTCAGTTGAGAACAAGAAATGAAGTTAGGGATTCCCAGAGGTACCTTCCATTGCTAAGATGATTGAAGGGATAACAATGGTTCTAAGTGATAATTAACACTTGTTAAAATCTTACAAATTTACATTGTCTTTCAGGAGTGACATCAGCAAGATGGTGGATTAGGAAGCTTCAGGTTCTTGTTCCCTAGTGAAATAAAAAACTATAGGGTGACTAAAATAATATGAGCTCTGGAAATTAGTCAGATCTATCACAACCAAGCAAACACCCAATCATGAAAGTCTCCAATCAAAATAGTAGGAAATTTCATGGCATTTTTACTTGCTGTTGTTTCATCTCCTCCACAGCGTGGCATAGCCCGTTGGAAGTAAGCAGCACAATTTCCGGGTTCCATCCTCAGTCCAGAACGAGTAGAATACAATACATATGCAATATTCTAACCTGTCTAGGAGTTCATGAAGGGACTGGATTTTGTCTTGCCTGACTCATAGATCACGTTTGTTTGTTTGTTTGTTTGTTTGTTTTTCCCCAACTGCAGCCACAGCATGCAAATTTCAAGGACCAGGGATCAGACCCTGACCACATCTATGAACTGAGCCACAGCAGTGACAATGCCATATCCTTAACCTGCTGCACCACCAGGGAACTCCAGAGATTATAGTTTTGAACTCAGGCTGACAAACACTGTGGAAGGCACCATGGCACAAAGGAACTGCAAGATAAATTCACACTTATGTGCATCTGGGAGCAAGAACTTATGGGCAGAGAAATACAGTTAAACATTTATTTAAAGCCCTGAAAAGCTGGGATGAGACTCTGGGAAATTAAAACTTTCAAGCAGCCACATATGTGAAGGAAATCAGGAGGTTAAAAAAAGTATACTCAAAAGCCCAAGAAGAACACATTTCTAGAAAAAAAAAAACTGAGACTACCTTAAGCTTTTATTCTGAGCTAGTCCTAAGGCTCAAGAGTCTGCTAATTAGTGAAGCTCTTCCACATCAGCCTGTAAAGACTTGGAGATGTATCTGTTTTTTCAAATAACCAGTTTTCAACAGAACATCACAAGACATACAGAGTAAAGAATGGTCTATTCAAAAGAACAAAATAAACCCCTAGAAACTCTCTGATAAAACCCAAGCATCAGCCTTACCAGAATATTTTAAAATATGCTCAAAGAGCTAATGTAAAACATGGCCAAAGAACTAAAGTAAATCAGGAAAATTATATACAAACAAAGGGAGAATATCAACAATGAGATGGAAATTATTAAAAAGAAAAAGTGGGTAAGGTGGAGAAGTATAAAGTATCAGAAGTAGATCTCTCCTCCTGGACACAATTGTATTGGCCTATCTGAAGTAACAATTTTGGAAAGCAGGAGTCTATTTGAAAGCTTGCAGTTTCCAAGGGAAGTCTTAGGTGGTAAGTTGCAATTAATTTCAGTCAATTCAAGCATTAAGCATGGCAGCAGGTACCCAGTCACCAGCCCCCAGCCCAGAGACAGCAGCAGTTGATGTATTCTGGTAGCACCCTGTGCACAGCTTGTGGGGGTCAGGGAGGGCAATAAGGAACTTGTCCTCTGTTGGGCATCTGTACTCTGATCACTGATTCTGATCACTGAAGTGAAAATCTTAAGGTTACAACTCAGACTGATCCCCAACACAGTGACAGCCATGATAATCAGTCAATCAGTCAACCAAATAAGCAGACAAAAAATTCAGAGCAAACTCTGAGGAAGAGGGAGAATTTTTTTGCACAAAAAAAATCACAAGGCTTACAAAGAAACAGAAATGTATGACCAGTTCAAAGGAAAAAGACAAACTGCACCCGAGAAAAACTGGATGGCAGACTTATTAGCCAAAAACTAAAGCAGCTGTTTTAAAGATGCTCAGACAGCTAAAAGAAGTAGTGACTGTCAGGTAAGCAATGTGTGAACAAAATGGAAATATCAATGGATAGAAGAGGTTTTAAAATAGGAAAAAGGAGTGTTCGAGTTGAAAAAATTCAATGACAAATGAAAACATGCTATAGGGATTCAAAGGCAAATTTAGTGTAACAAAAGAGAAATCAGTGGACTTCATAACAGGAAAATTGAAATTATCAGGTCAGAGGGACAGAAAGAGATAAGAAAGTGAATGAGCCTAAGGGACCAGTGTAACACCATCAAAGACATGAAAATAGGAATTACGGGATTCCCAGAAGGAAGAGAGACTGCAAAAGAGAAAAAGACCATTTGAAGAAATAATGGTTGAAAGCCTCCCAAATTTGATGAAAGACATGAATTTACATCCAAGATGATCAACAAATTCCAAGTAAGATGAACTTAAATAAATCTACACTGAGATACATTATAATCAAACTGTTGAAATTCAAAAAAAAAAATCTTAAAATCAGCAAGAGAGAAACCACTCATCACATACAAGGAATCCTTGGTAATATCGGCAGATTTTTTAATCAGAATCTTGAAAGCTAGAAAGCAGTGAGCTGATATATTCAAAGGGCTGAAAGAAACAAAATGTCATCCAACAATCTTATAGCAGGTTAACTTGTCCTTCAAAAGTGAGGAAGAAATTAAGACATTCTCAGATAAACAAAAGCTGAACAATTTTGTGACTACTAGACTAGCCCTTCAAGAAATGCTAAGGGTAATCCTTCAGATTACAGTGAAAAGATACTAAACTATAACCTAAAGCCATATGAAAAAATGAAGGTCTTGGTAAAGATAACTGAATTGGCATTTACAAAAGTGAACAGGAATGTAACTTTGGTTTGTAACTTTACCTTTTTTTTTCCTACATGATTTAAGAGACTAAAGCATAAAAAAAGTATTAGTCTACGATTTGGACATAGTATATAAAGGTGTAATTTTCTGACAAAAATAACTGAGATTTAGCATGTAGCTATCTAGAAACAATTTTTATATATTATTGAAGTTAAGCTGGTGTAAATTCATATTAGAGTATTATAGAATGTTAAATGTAATTTCCATGGTAACCACAAAAGGAAAACTGTAACAAGTAAAAAAGTGACAGAAGTAAATGCCTATTTTTCAATAAATGTAAATACATTAAATTATCCAATAAAAAGAGATTGGCAGAATGCATTAAAAACCATAATCCAACTATAAGCTATCTACTAGAGATTTACTTGAGATCCAAAGACCCACATAGGTTGAAACTGAATGAATGGAAAAAGATAATATATAAAAATAGGAACCAGAGAGCTGAGGTGGCAGACTAATATCATATAACATAGACTTTAAAACAGTTGCAAGAGGCAAACTATATTATAAAGATTCAAAAAGCAAGAAGATAAAACAATCAAACATTTATGCACAAAATATAAAACCATCAAGTTATATAAAGCAACAATTAAAAGAACTGAAGAAATAATTTCACAGTAATACTTGAAAATGTCAGTACTTGGATAGACACTCCTCCAAAGGAAATAAACGACAAACAAATACATGAAAAGATGCTCAATACTGCTAATCATCAGGGAAACATAAAGCCATGGTGAGAGGTCACCTCACATTCATTGGACTGGCTATTTTTATTTTACAAAAGGTCCCAAGTATATAAAGTGGTACATTTACTGCAGAAAATGTATGCCAGTTCCTAAAAATAATATATACTAAAAAGACTTGAAAGCAGAGACTGAAACAGATATTTGTACATTCATGCTTATGGCGGCATTACTTCACAGTAGCCAAGATATAGAAGCAGTCCAAGTGTCCAACAGTGGATGAATGCAGAAAGAAAATGTGATAACATGTACATACTGTGAAGTATTATTCAGCCTTAAAAAAAAAGGAAATTTTGACACGATACAATATGGATGAACCTTGAAGACTAAGCTAAGTAAAATAAGTCTCAAATGGACAAATGCTGCATGATACCACATATATGAGGCAGCTAGAGGAGTCAGGTTTACAGAGACAACGGATTGGTTGCAAGGGGCTAGGAAAGGGGTGAATGCGGAGTTAGTTAATGGGCCCAGAGTTTCAGATTGGAAAGATGAAAAATTTCTGGAGATGAATGACAGTGATGGTTGCACAGCATTGTAAATGTACTCAATGTCACTGAACTGTACACATAAAATAGTTAAAATGATAAATTTTGTTATGAAAAATTCACCCAATTAAAAAGTGCTGCACTGCTTACTAATTATAATTTTTCAAGTTTATTTTCTGTTTAATTTGTTTAGAGACAAATGAAAATCTAACAAGAATAAGCTTTGAAAATATTCTAGAGGAGAAAAACTCTAAAGCTAGTGGAAGAGTTTATGACTGTTTTCCAAAGGATATAGAGAGTAAAATTACTTTCAGGTAAGAATATAAGAAAATTTCATATTTGGGTCACTTAATTTTAGCAACTTATTTTTGAATTTTAATTATATTAATTTTTTAATAATAGTGTCAGTAAACCTGAATTCATAGATATCACTGGATTTTCTACCTGCATTTTGTTTGTTTTAATTTTTTTTTTTTTTGGCTTTTTTAGGGCTGCACCCACAGCATATGGAGGTTCCCAGGCTAGGGGTTGAATCAGAACTGTAGCTGCTGACCTACACCACAGCCACAGCAAGGCCAGATCCTAGCCGTGTCTGCAACCCACACCACAGCTCACTGCAACGCCGGGCCCTTAACCCACTGAGCGAGGCCAGGGATCGAATCTGCGTCTTCATGGATACTAGTCAGATTGGTTTCCACTGAGTCACAACAGGAACTCCTGATTTTAATACTAAGATTTTACATAAGGCAGTAAGCTTGAGTGGTCTGTATTTTTCTGTACTCAGAAAGATAAAATTCAGCTCTGAGTGACTTTTCCTTGAATAGATAATTATCATCTCTAGTTTATTCAGGTTCTCTCTCTCTCTCATAGTTTTACATCATCATATTCTTTTCCCTCTCCTCCACTACCCAGCTACAGATATTTGCTCTAACGTATTTAATGTGACCTAAATTAAATTTGATGTTTGGAAAACATGTATTTGTTTTGTGTGTTTTAAATTTGCATAAATAGCATGCTATCGTAGATCTCCTGCTTTTTTTTTCTTCTCAGCAACCATGTTTTTAAGCACTACTCCGCGGTTGCAGGTACGCCTGAGCCCTTGCTTCTCACTGAGGCATCACACTCTAATGCTCTAGGCATCCAGTTTCCTGGTGATGGGATCCAGTTATTTGTAACCACATGCCTTTTCCATGTCTGCAGGTGAATACCCACAAGAGTGCGATCGTGGTGGCCAGAGTATAATTTGTTTTCCTGATGTTCTGCCCAGCTGTTCCAAAGCAGCAGGACTAGTTTGCACTTTCAGTGGCAGTGCATGAAGGTTCCCGTCAGTCAACCACTCACTAACACTTGATGTTACCAGGCTTTCCAATTTGTCCCAATCAGGTGAGCATAAAGTGGTATTTTTCTAATCACTGTCATCTTTAAGCAACAATTTCCTTTCATACATATTTTTATCCACAGTTTTAGTAATTTAGGGAATCCATTCTAAGGGTTTGATTTTCTACTTGTGTTGCATAGTCGAGATACTTATCACTTATTTGTTTTAAATATTGCCAATACTTTTTGCCACCTATACCGTTAACTATGTCTGTATTGTCTAGTTGCTCAGTAAATCTTTACTTTTTGTATATAATGAAATAAATACATTTTTTTCCATTTCGCTTGAGGGCGTCAGAAAAGGTACAAAGATATCTTTTACACTGATTTCTATTTTATACTTTTGCTTTTATGTTTAGATCTTTTAACCCATAAGAAGTCGCTTTGATAAGTGATATACTGTAGGGATCCAATATTATTTTTCTTATTATCATGCATAATTCTTTCCAGTTCTATCTACTAAAAGAGCCGTCCTTTTCCTGACTGACTTATGAAGCCACATCTATTGTCTGCTAAGTCCTATAGAGACAGGATATTCTTCAGGTCTCTGATTTGCTTCTTACATGAATCTATTTGTTCTTACACTAGTATCACACCTTTTAAAATCTGTTTGTATTATACCTTTTATCTGGTAAGACACCCACTTAGACCCATTTTAAAAAATTGCTCTAGCTATTCATAAACTTTTATTCTTCTACATAAAATTTGTACGGAAATTGCTTTAAATTCCTAGGTTAATATGGAAACAAGTGGCATTTTTATACCGTATTAGTTATTGCACCTTGAACATGAAGCATATTTCCATCAGTTTTTTTATTTTAATATTTTAAAAGTGAGTAACGATTTCTCCACTAAGGTATGTGTATTTCTTGTTAGGTTTAAGTCTTAATGCTTGATTTTTGTTGCTCTTATTTTATATTTTTCCAGTGAGTTATTACTGGTATTAAAATATGTTGAGTTTTACTAACAGTTTTTTATCTGGCAATCTTTTGAACTTCCTTACTCGTTCTATAGTTTGTCTGTATAGAAGTGAATGTGCCATTTTTCTTGCATTTTATCTTATATTGTCTGATAGGCTTTACATTTTATTGAACACTAATGATTAGAGAGGTCATCTTTGGCTTGTTACCAATACTAAAGCAAATCAGTCTAATTTTTTGCATTGAGTGTGTTTTTGCTTTAGCCCTCTGCTAGCTGGGCTTTTTAAGTCAAGACTGTCAGTCTAGTCTTAGTTTTCAGAATGCTTTTAATTTTTTCCAGAATTACTGAGGTGTAAGTAACAAATAAAAATTGTATGTATATATATATATATATATATGGTATACAGTGTGATGATTTGATATATATACATTGTATTTTTATCACTGTTTTGTATTACATTGTATAAATATATAATGAACATTTCATTTGCTTCAAGATGTTTATATTAGAAATAGATGCGCTATGAAACAATTTATATATTGGTTTATCTAGGATATACACCTAGAAATGAAAATGAAGTGCCATAAGGTCTACGTGTTTAAATTTACTAAATAATGTCAAAAAATTTTTACATTCCCTTGAATCACAAATGAAAGTTGCATTTGCTGGAAATTCTTATGACAGAATACTTGACTTTACTGTTTTTCCATTTCAGTCATTCTGCTGAAATGGTAATTGCAGTCATGGCTTTAATATACGTATCCCTGTTGCATAATTACACTGAGCATTTTTTCTGTTTATTGATCATTTAGATCTCCTCTTTAAAGTGGCTGTTCAGGTTTTTTGCCAACTTTTCAAAGTGCTTATTTTTCTCTTTTATTGTTTGAGTCCTTAACATAATCTGAATACAAATCCTTTATCAAATATATGTATTCCAAATTTTATTCCCAGTATCTTCCTTTTTTGTTAATATTTTAATGAACAGAAATTCTTAATTTTAGTGAAGACCAATTTGTTATTTAGCTCTTTGTTTCCAATATTAGCAATTTCTGTCTACCTAAAGGTGTGTTTCTTTTGTAGTATTATTATTGTTTCACTTTTTGATCTCTAATTCTTGTCAAGTTAATACCTGTTAATGGTATTCAGAAGCAGTAGAGTGGCTGATGATTGAAACTGGCTAAATTCACCTGGCAAATCGCTCAGTCTATATTGTTTAAAGAGCCTCTTTCATAGTGGATGTTCTGGGATGAGCATTAAATGTGATACTTTTCACTGTGGGACCCAAAAGTCCGTCCATCTGATTCCTTCTAAACTTATTTTTCTGCACTTTGTTTTCTCTTTCCAGGCTTCTAACGAACAAGCCAGGTCATTCACCATTGCCAGTGTGTGAGTATATAAACCTACCTCAGGCTACTTCTCTTTAGACACAAAGTGGATGAGCACATGTACAACTAGGATTCTGACCACTGGGAGGATTTCTCTTTACCCCTAACCACACCTCAGTATAGAGTTGGAATATAGCAACAACCCATTTTTAACTTGTGTCCATATATAAGGTGATCCCTCCATGAATCATGTTTGGCTTTTCTCATCTTCCATCAGCTAGACATGGGGACCCCCCCCCAACCTCCTGACTGAGGTGGCTGAATTTTATCTGAGGAGATGCTGATGGTGGATAACATGGAGGTCTAAGTCATCAGCTCATTCAGCTTAATTTGAACCCTCTGGCCTTACTTGTACCCTGTCCTAGATGCAACACATCTATCCTAGCATAGTTATCTATTGTACCTACCAGTCATTTTAATGCGAATCATCTAACAAAACCCAGAATATGATGAACACTTACACTTTCATAGAAACTTGATGTCCCAGTCAGTAGTTCTCTATCAAAATTTATTTTTTTAATGCCAGCCTTGCCCTAAAGTATAGATTTTTATTCTGCTACTTGAGCTTGTATAAACTCCACATTCATCTTTCTAATCTTTGATATAATAGAGTCCATCAATGCGCAGAATTCAAGCGTCTTATCTGCTTAACCCTAAACTACTCCTGGTGCAGAGGTCCCATTCAAAGGAGGGAACATCACCTGGTATATGGCTCAAGATGAATATTTCTAACTTTCAAATATGCATCCTCCAGAACCCATATAGGATTACCAAGCACTTTTACTCTTATCGTGGGATTTGTGGAATGTAGTAATCTGTCTTTCACTTTTGAGGGTCTATTTTAGCACGCACTAGGAACTTTACTGACATAGTACACACTGAATATTTATAGGATTTGTCTCCCACCTTCTGCAGTACATATGGCTACAAAGGCATTCAATATACTTGTGACCTCTTAGCCATTTTACCCAGCTTAGTTCTGAAGACAGCAAGCTGTGATATTTAGCAGCATGTCTAACTGGGTCACTTCTGGATATTTTTATGAAAAAGGGTGAGAGGCTTAACATTGTCATATGAATGTATACTGTTCTCCATCCCAAGTGGATCCAAATTATTTCTGATCTTTTCTGAAAAAGACCACATATACTGGCTCAGTGGAAACATGCCTTATACTAGAGGCCATGTAAATCTGCTTTAGCAAATACATCACAACTGTCTGAGCAGCTGCCAGTGTGCATACTAGCTGAGTCTAGTGGGAACAAACTGGCAAGTTAAAGGACATATGATGAGTACCACCATGCCTGCATCCTTTAGATCATTAAATATTGCTTAATTTCTGCTGTTCCCTCAGAGAGACAAAAGGGTTTTAAATTTACTAAGATGGGTCTGTGGCAGTTTCAGAGGCCTCGATTTGGCTTCCTCACTGTATTTATGTCCTATAGCTACTGGAACAAGTTACCACAAAGTTAGCAGATTAAACAGCACAAATTTATTACCTGACAGTGCTGTAGATTAGAAGTCCAACACTGGTTGCATTAGACTAAAAATCAGGCATCCTGAGTCAGCAATCCTGAGCTCCTTTCTGGAGGTTATGCAAGAGACTCTACTTCCTTGCCTAAAGGGCTTCTACCTACTTGGCTTGTGGCCTCTTTCCTCCATCTTCAAAAACACGTTGCATCTTTCTGACCATTTTCCCATAGACACATTTCCCTCTGGCCCACTTCTGGTGGGAGCTCGCTGGCCGCCTTCTCACGTAGCCTTCCCTTAGCACGTATGCACAAGGAGCCTGACAGCTCTGGTCTTGCCTCTTCTAATGAAGACACTAATCTTACCAGATCAGGGTCCTGTCCCTTTTTACTTCCCTTAGTTACTTCCATGAATGCCTTATCTCCAGATACAGTCACACTGGGTTTGGAGGACATAAACATTTAATCCATATATCTAGGATGAACTGTGGTTAATAATATGTAAACATTGGATTAGTTAGGACAAGTGTCAGATGTTATTAAAAGGTGTATATTAATTGTGCCTTTTTATTTTCTGTATTTGATGCTTTGACATCTGTGGCCCTTCTGGGGCTAACCCATTCCTAGAGGTGATAAAAAGTTCACCTGAGAGCGCTATTCAGATACAGAGTAATCAATCCAAAGCCCACACCCAAACAATCTCCTTTATGAGGTGATACTTGAATTATTTAACTGTGAAACAATGTGTTTCTGTTGTAATATCTAATTTTATTTATTTGAATCTTCCCTTTTCTTAATGAAGCTAAGGGTTTTTCAATATTACTGACCTATACAAAAAACCAATATTCATTTTGTTTTTCTATTCTCTATTTATTATATTGAGGTATAATAAAAAACTTACTATATTTAAGGTGTACAAAATGTTTTACATATGTATACTTTGTAAAATGATTACTACGTTGGTACATCTATAGTTATAACTGCTGTATCTTTCTGACCATATCATTTTGTTTTTTTTTTCTTACTTTTTTCCTAAAGTCTATTTTGTCTGACCCAAGAATGGCAACTTTTGTTCTTTTTTGGTTGCCCTTTACATGAAATATCTTTTTTTATCCTTTTGCTTGCAGCCCCTGCATATACAAAAGTGAGTCTCTTGTACACAGGATATAGTTGGATTTTTTTCTCAACTGAGCTACTTAGTAATCTATATCTTTGGACTGGTACATTTAATCTCTTTTTCTTTAATTACTGATCGAGAGGTACTTACTGTTTTCATTTTAATTGTTTTCTAAATAACTTACAGCACTTTTATCCCTCTTTTTCTCTTACTGCCTTGATTGGTGTTTCAATTATATCTTTTTATTATTTATATACTTTCTCTACTTTCTTGTGTGTATCTTCTATAGCTATTTTTCTAAAGCATAGTTAACGTACAACATATTAACTTCAATTGTGTAGCTGTGATTCAGTTATACAGGTATGTGTGTGTGTGTATATATATTTCATCAAATTCTTTTCCACTAAGTTATTACAAGATACTGAGTATAGTTCCCTGTGCTATACAGCACGTCCTTGTTGTTTACTATTTTATAAATAGTAGTATGTATATGTTAATCCCAAACTCCTAATTTATCTCCCACACTCTGCCACTATCTCCTTTGGTAACTGTAAGTTTATTATGTCTATTTTTGTCTTGTAAATAAGGTCAGTTGTATCATTTTTAAACACATATAAGTGATCATATTATGATATTGGTCTTTTTTCTTTCTGACTTCAGTTACTATGATAATCTCTAGATTGATTCATGTTGCTGAAAATGGAATAATTTGTTTTTTCTGGCTAATATTCCACTGTGGGTGTGCACTCACACACCACATTTTTTCTTTATCCATGCATCTGTAGATAGACATTTAGGTTGCTTCCATGTCTTGGTCATTATAAATAGTGCTGCTATTAACACTGGGATACATTTATCTTTTCAAATTATACTTTTTTCCAGATATATATCCAGAAGTGGGGTTGCTGCATTGGAAGGTAAGTCTATACTGTTCTCCATAGTGGCTGTACCAATTTACATTCCTACCAAGAATGTGGGAGGGTCCCTTTTTCTCCATACCTTCTCCAGCATTAATTAGACTTACATTATTACAATGCCTCCAGCATTACATTTGTAGACTTTTTAATGATGGCCTTTCTGACCGGTGTGAGGTGATACTTTGTTGTAGTTTTAATTTGCATTTCTCAAATGATTAGCGATATTGAGCATTTTTTCATGTTTCTGTTGACCATCAGTATATCTTCTTTGGAGCAATATCTGTTTAGGACATCCACTCATTTTTAAATTGAGTTGTTTGGTTCATTGTTATTAAACTGTATGAACTCTCTATATATTTTGGAAATGAATCCCTTGTCAGTAACATGATTTACAAGTATTTTCTCCTAGTCTGTAGGTCGTATTTTCTTTTTCTTCAGGTTGTCTATCCTTTGCAAAAGCTTTAAGTCAAGTCCTATCTGTTCATTTTTATTTCTATTATCTAGGAGTCAGATCCAAAAAAAAAAAAAATACTGCTGATATTTATGTCAAAGAGTGTTCTGCCTACATTTTCTCCTAGGATTTCTATAGTATCTAGTTGTATATTTAGATCTTTAATCCATTTTGAATTTAATTTTGTATACGGTGACAGAAAATGTTCCAATTTCGTTCTTTTAGCTGTATGGTTTTACCAGCACAACTTCTTGAAGAGATTGCCTTTTCTCCACTGAATATGTCAAACAGTAACTTCTGTGTCAAACAGTAACTCACCATAATCTGTGGGTGTATTTCTGAGCTTTCTATCCTGTTCCATTGAACTATATCTGCTTTTGTGCCAGTATTGTTTGATGTATAGTCTGAGGCCAGCGATGGTGATTCTTCCAGCCTTCTTCTTTCTCCAGATTGTTTTGGCTATTCAGGGTCTTTTGTGTTTCCATATAAATTTTAAAATTTCCTGTTCTGCTTCTGTGAAAAATTCCATTGATAATTTGATAGGGATTGCACTGAATCTATAGATTGCCTTTGCTAGTATGGTCATTTTAATAATACTGACTCTTCCAATCCAAGAATACAGTATATCTTTGTATCTGTTTGTGTCACCTTCAGTTTCTTTCATCAGCATCTTACAATTTTTGGAATACAAGTCTTTTTGCCTCCTAGGTAGATTTAGGTACTTTGTTATCTTTGATGTGATGATTAAAAAAGGATTGTTTCCTTAACTTTTATTTCTAATATTTGTTAGTGTATAGAAATGGAACATATTTCCATATATTATTCTTGTATCCTGCAATATTACCGAATTACCTGATGAACTATAGTAGTTTTCTGGAAGGATCCATAGGATTTTCTATGTATAGCATCATGACATCTGCACACAGTAGGGTTTTACTTCTTTTACAATTTGGATTCCTTTTTTATTTCTTCTCCTTGTCAGACTGAACTCCTTCCAAAACTATGTTGAATAACAGTGGTGAAAGTGGACATACTTGTCTTGTTCCTGATCTTAGTCGGAATCTTTTTCAGCTTCTCACCATTGCAAATGATGTTAGCTGTGGAGTTACCATATATGGCCTTTCCAATGTTGAAGTAGGTTCCCTCTACACTCACTTTCTGGAAAGCTTTTATCGTAAACGGATGTTGAACTTTTATCAAAAGCTTCTTCTGCATCTATTGAGATGATCATATGGTGTTTATTTTTCAATTTGTTAATGTGGTTATCAAATTGATTTGCAGATATTGAAAAATCCTTGCATCCCGAAAACAAATCCCACTTGATCATGGTGTGTGATCCTTTTCATGTACTGTTGGAGATGGTCTGCTAGTATTTTTCGAGGATTTTTAGACCTATCCGTGTCATCAGTGATAATTTTCTTTTGTGATATGTCTGGTTTGGTATCAGAATGATGGTGGCCTCTCAAAATGAGTTCAGAAGCATCCCTTCCTCTGCAATATTTTGTAATAGTTTCAGAAAGATGGGTGTTCTAAGTTTTTGGAAGAATTCACCTGTTAAGTCATCTGGTCTTAGACTTTTGCTTGCTGGGAGTTTTGAGATTCAATTACAGTATTACTGGTTAGTCTGTTCATATTTTCTGTTTCTTCCTGGTTCAGTCCTGGGAGATTGTACCTAAGAATTTGTGCATTTCTTCTAGATTGTCTGTTTTATCGGCAGATAGTTGCTTGTAGTTGTCTCATGATCCTTTGTATTTCTGTGGCGTCGGTTTTTTAAATTCTCCCCTTTTCATTTCTGATTTTATTGATTTGGATCCTCACCCTTTTTTGATAAGTCTAGCTGAAATTTTGTCAATTTTGTTTACCTTTTCAAAGAACCAGCTTTTACATTTATTGATCTTCTCTATCATTTTTTTTTAGTCTCTATGCCATCTCTGTTCTGAAGTTTATGATTAAAGTGAAAGGATAGGGTTAACTTGAGATTGTTGTTTCCTGAGGTAAGTTGTATCACTATAACTTCCATCTTAGAACCACTTTTATTGTACCCAATAGGTGTTGAATTATGTTTTCATTTTCATTCGTCTATAGGTATTTCCTCTTTGATTACTTAAGTGATCCATTGGTTGTTTGCACCACGTTTGCGGTTTTTGTGGTTTTTTTCTAATAGTTGATTTCTAGCCTCTTAGTGTTGTGGCTGGAAACAATGCTTGATATGATTTCTTTTCTGAAATTCACCAAGGCTTGCTTTGTGGCCCAGGATGTGCTCTGTTCTGGAGACTGTTTCATAGGCACCTGAAAAGATGTTTATTTGGCTGCTTTTGAATGGAATGCTTTATAAATATCAAGAACATCTGATCTAATGTGTCATTTAAGGCCTGTGTTTCCTTACTGATTTTGTCTGGATGACATGTCCATTGATGTAAGTGGAATATTAAAGTCCCCCACTGTTCTTGTTACTGTCAGTTTCTACTATTACATCTGTTAACGTTCACCTTATATACTGAGGTACTCCTAAGTTGGCATATACATTTACAATTACTGTCTCTTTTTCTGGGATTGATCCTTTAATCATTCTATAGTATCCTTGTCTCTCATACCAATCTTTAAAGTCTGTTGTGTTTACTGCAGCTGTAGCTCTCCTTTGATTTCCATTTGCATGGAATAGCTTCCCCTCACTTTCAGTTTCTGTCTCTAGATCTGAAATAAGTACACTGTAGGCAGCAAATATATGGGTCATGTTTTTGTATGCATTCAGCTGGTCTGTGTCTTTTGGCTGGAGCGTTCAGTCCTTTTACATTTAAGGTAATTATCTATATGTATGTTCCTAATGTTATTTTGGGGTTTTTGTATGTCTCCCCCCCCCTTGTCTGCCTGTGATTTGATGACTATCTTTAGTGTTGTCTGAATTCCTTTATCTATTACTGATTTTGTTTTCAGTTACCATGAGATTTTTGTAAATATTGAAATGTGCTTAAATTGCTGATCTCTTAATTTCAAAATCATTTTAGATATCCTGCACCTGTACTCTCCTCTTCCATGATTACTGATTATATTTTACATATATTGTTTTGTCTATGATTTTACTACTTTTGTTTTTTAACCTCCCTACTAGCTACTAGAGCTTTGTGTGTGGATGACTTCAGAATAAAACCTTTATTCTGTTTGCTTTACCAGTAAGCTTTTCCGTTTTGTAATTTTCTTTTTTATAGTTATGGCCTCTTCTTTTCTGCTCAGGAATAAGGTAGGAATGCCCTCTCCCACCTTATTCAAACACTGTACTAGAAGCTCTAGCCAGAGGAATCAGGCAAAAAACTGAAATAGAAGGCATTGAAATTAGAAAGGAATAAGTAAAATTGTTTGCTTATGACGTGATCTTATATTTAGAAAGTCCTAAATAATCCAACAAGTGAATTCAGTGAAGTTACAAGATATAAAATAAACATGTAAGAATCAGTTGCATTTCTAGTCATTAACAACAAATTTCCAAAAATTAAAGAAACTCATTTACAATAGCATGAAAAACAATGAAATATTTTGCAATAAGTTTAACAAGGAAGTAAAAGATCTGCACTGAAAACTATAATACCTTGATGGAAGAGACAAAAACAACATAAATAAATGAAAAGATATGTTTATGGACTAGAAGATATTGTTAAAATGTCCAGACAGGAGTTCCCGTCGTGGCTCAGTAGTTAACGAATCTTGATTAGGAACCATGAGGTTGCGGGTTCAATCCCTGGCACAGCTCAGCAGGTTAAGAATCCAGTGTTGCTATGGTGTAGGTTGCAGATGCAGCTCAGATCCCACGTTGCTGTGGCTGTGGTGAAGGCCAGTGGCTACAGCTCCAATTAGACCCCTAGCCTGGGCACCTCCATATGCCATGAGTGCGGCCCTAGAAAAAGGCAAAAAGACCAAAAAAAATTAAAAATATCCAGACAACCCAAAGTAATCTATAGATTTGATGCAATCTCTGTCAAGATTTCAGTGGCATTTCTGCAGAAAAAGAAAGTCCTAAAATTCTTATGAAACCACAAAAGGCTCTCAATAGCCAAAGCAATCCTGAGAAAGAAAAATAAAGCAAGCTGGAAGTATCGTGCTTCCTGATTTCAAAATATACTACAAAGCTATAGTACTCTAAATAGGATCGTACTGGCATAAAGACACACAGACCAATCGAACAGAATCAAGAGGCCAGAAATAAGTCATTACATATATTGTCAACTGAATACAGAAACATTAAGTTTCTCCAATAGTGCTGAAAATACTGGATATTCACAGGCAAAAGAATGAAAATGAACTATTTCTGCCACTCAAAAGTGAACCTGAAATGGACTAAAACTTAAATGTAAGACCTTAAACCATAAAATTCCTAGACGAAAACAAAGGGGGAAAAATCTCCTTGACATTGGTCTGGGCAATAACTTAATGGAGAAGACAACTACAGTACAAACAATAAAAGCAAAAAAATAAGCAGAACTACAACAAACTAAATAGCTTCTGCACAGTGAAAGAAACAGTCAAAATGAAAAGGCAGCATATGAAATGGGAGAAAAATTTGCAAACCATACACCTGATAAGCAGTTAAGTTCCAATATATATAAGGAACTCATAACTCAATGGCAAAAAAAAAAAAAGGTACAGGTAAAATAATCCAATTAAAAATGGGCCTAAGACCTGAGTAGCCATTTCTTCAAAAAGAGATTCAAATTACCAAAGGTACCTGAAAATGTGGTCAGCATCACTAACCATCAGGGAAATGCACACAAAGCCACAGTGAGACAGGGATGCGAAGCAAGAGGATGTGGAGCCCACCCTCCTTTCACAAAGAAATCAAAAACACAACCACCAGGGAAGCAGCTCTTGCTGGAAGTGACCTGGACACTGGCAGAACTGCCCTTCTATAACTAAGGCTGTAAAGAAAGATCCACACGTTGTCTGAGGGGGCGGTATCAGGGAGAAGCAATCTGGTCAGGACCTGCACAGATGGTGGGGGACCCAGAAGAGGAGGTGGATGTCACCAGCAGTGGGATCCTCCCTAGGGAGAAGTTTGACCCATATTAGGTAGACCCCCAACCCTGGGCATCTAGCTATGGGAAAAAGAGTCCCCTGTGCTGGCTTGAAAACCACTGGAGCTTATGGGGGTATAAGAAACCAAGACTCTGCTCTTGAAGAGCAGGTGCACAAACCTGCTTATTCCCAGTCACAGCATAAAGGCAGCAAATTGAAAACTGCCTATAGGGTCCTGGCTGGCTTGCACGGATCCCTCCAGATGTCCCCTAGCCTGTACCAGGCCTCTGTTCCAGCTCTCTTCCTCAGCACTGCCCACTAAGGCGAAGCCTGCTATTGCCAACAAGTGTGCATACTGGAGGAACCAGAGCTGGATCGATGTCAGCCCTGACTCTTACAGCTGGAGGCGGCCACTGCCAGTCATGTGCTTAGGTGCACACACTCAAAAGCAAAACTAGCTCCACGGTGTGGAGATCACCACCACCAAAGCCTGTATCCCTGCATACACTTGGGAGGAACAAGGCTAGCTCCAGGGCACAGCCATCCATGGCAGGAGGTGGGCACAAAACCCCTCTGCTCCCAGCCCGGCCTCTAACCAAGGCACACACCTGGGTGAAAAAGTGAAACCAGAACAGACGTACAGCCCCAAGCCCTCAGGTCCCAGTCATAACCCTAACCAAGGAAACTACCATTACACCAGGAGAGACCCAACCACCTCAGGGTTCCTGCTCCAGTATCTTGGGCCCTTACCTGATACGGCTATAACAACGATTGACAGAGAAACTCTAGCTTGCACCTGGACTCTGGCTCTAGCCAACTCCAGCCCTACCTCCCATTACGTCATGGCTGGCAGCAGACCCATGGGAAAGACACAGCCCATGTTCACTTTAGATCAGGCTCCCAGCAAACCTGCTGGGCATATACAGACTACATAGGGATGATCTCACACATGGTCGTACCTTCAAGACCAGGATAGGTACTGATTTCACTTAATTTCAAAGAGACAGGAAAATTAAGCAAAATGGAAAAAACGGAGGAATATTTTTCAAGTGAAAGAACAAGAAAAAGGCCCTGGGAGAAAACCCTAATGAAACAGAGATAAATAATTTACCTGATAAATAGTTCAAAGCAATAGTAGTAAGTATGCTAACTGAACTTGGGAAAAGAATAGATTAACACAGTGAGAATTTTAATGAAGAACTAGAAATTATTAAAGAAAAAAAAAACAGTAAAAGCTGAAGAAAACACAGTAGGAATTAACAGCAAATTAGGTGATAAGAACAAACAAGGAATCTGGAAGACAGAATAATGGAAATCACCGTCAGAATAGCAAAAAGAAAATCAAATTTTGAACACTAAGAATAGTTTAAGGGACCCGTAAGACAGCTTCAGCTGCACTATTTGCATTATAGGGGTCCCAGAAGTAAAAGAGAGAAGGGGTTGAAATTTTACTGGATGATATTATAAACTGAAAACCTCGCAAACCTCAAAGAGGAAATAGATTTCCAGATACATGAAGCACAGAGAGTCTCAAATAAGATGAATGCAAAGAAACCCACATGAAGACATAGAATTAAAATGGCCAAAGTTAAAGTGAGAATTTTAAAGGCAGCAAGAGAAAAACTTACCATATAAAACTAGCATGTGGTTTTTTTTTTCTGTAGAAACTTTAGAGGTGCTGAGAGGGAAAAACCCACTCTATCCAGCAAGATTATCATTCAGAATTGAAGAGATAAAGAGCTTCTCAAACAAGCAAAAACCAAAGGTTCATGAATACTAAACTGACTTTACAAGAAGTATTAAAGAATCTTCTCTAAGTGAAAAACAAAAGGCTAAAACAAGAAATTACAGGAAAGGAAAATTCCATCAGTAGAGGCAAATGTGTAGTAAAGGCTGTGGATCAACACTTAAAAACTAGTATAAATAAACTAGTATAAAAAGACAAAAATATTACTACAATAAACAGTTAAAGGATAAACATGAAGATGTAAAATATGACATCAAAAACATGGGAGGGGAGTAAAAATGTAGATCTTTTAAATTCTTTTAGTGTTTGAACTTAGATAACCATCAGTTTAAAACAAGTAGTTATAGATCAACATATATGAATCCTATGTTAACCACAAGTCAAAAACTCTTAAGACACATGAGAAAAACGAACACAAACATAATACTAAGAAAAATCATCTAACCACAAGGGAGGGGAAAAAAGAACAGAGAACTACAAAAACAATCAGAAAAATGGCAGTAAGTATATATTAATCAATAATCACTTAAAATGTCTCTGGACTAAATGCTCCAATCAAAATGTATAGGGAGACTGACTGGATAAGAAAAACAAGATCCATCTATGTGCTGCCTACAGGAGACTCACTTCAGGGTTAAAGACAGACTGAAAGTTCAGGGGGTAGAAAAAGGTATTTCATACAAATGGAAACAAAAAGAAAGCTGGGTTAGCAATACTCATTAAACAAAGTGGACTTTCAATGGTTGTAACTAAAGACAAAGGGCATTATATAATGACAAAGGGGTAAATGCAAGAAGAGAATGTAACATTCTTAAAGTAGCAGAATTAACATTCTACTTAATATAGAAGTACCTATATATATAAAGCAAATATTAACTGACATAAAGGGAGAAATTGACAATAATACAGTCATAGCAGGGAACTTTTAAAACCTATTTATATCCATGGACAGATCATCCAAGCAGAAAATCAGGGGTCTTTAATGACATTAGACCAGGTGGATTTAATAGATACCTCCAAAAATAAGAGAATACATATTCTTGTCATGTGCACATGGAACAGTGCCCAGGATGGATCACAGGTTGACCACAAAAAAAAAAAAAGTCCACGTCCATCTATGTTGCTGCAAATGGCAGAAATAGAGGGTATTATGCTTAATGAAGGAAATCAGATAAAGACAAATACTGTATGTTTCCACTTATATGTGGAATTTAAAAAATAAAATCAATGAATACAACAAAACAGAAACAGACTCACAGAGAACAAACTAGTGGTTATTCATGGGGAGACAGGTGGGGGGTATGGCAACAGTGGAAGGGGATTAAGTAGTATAAACTAATATGTATAAAATAAGATACAAGGTTGTAATGTACATCTCAGGGAACATAGCCAATATTTTATAACCTTAAATGGAGTATAACTATAAAAATATTGAATCACTATATTGTATACCAAAAGTTAATATTTTAAATCAACAGTAATTCAATAAAAAGAAAAAAAACCACAATGAGATATCTACCTCTCACCTGTTGACTATTGTGAAAAAGGTAAAAAGTGTTGGGATGGATGTACATAAAAGGGAATCCTTCTGCACTGTTAGTAGAAATGTAATTTTGTACAGGTAGTATGAAAACAGTATGGAGGCTCCTCAAAAACTTAATAGTGGAGTTCCCTCTGTGGCATTGTGGATTAATGATCTGGCTTACCTCTGTGGAATCACTGGTTTGAACTCAAGCCAGGTACAGTGGGTTAAGGATCCAGCATTGCTGCAGCTCCGCTCAAATCTGATCCCTGGCCCAGGAACTTCCTTATGCCATGGGTGCAGTCAAAAAGGAAAAAAAAAAAATTTAGAACCACCATGATTCAGCAGTTTCACTTCTGGATATTTATCCAATGAATACTAAAATATTAATCCAAAAAGACACGTGCACCTTTATTTTCATTACAGCATGACATGGAACAGCCAAGATGTGGAAATAACCTAAGTGTCCACCAACAGACAAATGGATAAAGAAAATGTGGCATATATACACAATGGGATAGCATTCAGCCATAAACAGGGAAATCTTACCACAAAATAAATCAACTTGGAGGGCATTACGTTAAGTGAAATAAGTCAAAGACAAATACGAAGAAAACAACCCAAAGAAACAGAGAACAGATTGTGGTTGCCATAGGCTGGGGATGAGGTGAAGTGTGGTGCGGTAAATGGATGAAGACAATGAAAGGCCACAAACCTCCAATTATAAGATGGAGTTCTGAGGGTTCCTGTTGTGGTACAGCGTAAATGAAACTGAATAGTATCCGTGAGAATGCAGGTTCGATGGCTGGCCTCGCTCGGTGGGTCAGGGATCCTTCGTTGCCATGTGCTGTGGTGTAGGTCACATGCTTCTTGGCTATTTGTGTAATCTTCTCTGGAGAAAGTGTTAGGTCCTTTGCCTATTTATAATTTAGTTGTTTGTCTTTTGTTCTTGAGTCGTAGTTCTTTATACGTCTTGTGTATTAAACCCTTATCAGATATTTAATTTGCAAAAATTTTTTCCCATTCTATACATTTTCCTGTCACTTTCTGTTTCCTTTAATGCACAAGTTTAATTTTGATGAAGCCCAATTCATATTATTTTCTTTTATTGTTCATACTTGTGGCATCATGTCTAAGAATCCACGGCCAAGTCCAGGGTCATGAAGATTTACTATTTTCTTCTGCGAATTTCATGGTTTTAGCTCTTAGGTCATTGATCCATTTTGAGTGAATTTTGTATATACTGTGAGAGAAGGTCCAATTTAATTCTTTTGCATGTTAATTCAGTTATCCAATGCCATCTGTTGAAGACATTTTTTTCTTCATTGAATAGGTTTGGCACTCTTGTTAAAAACCAACTGGCTATGTGTGTATGCATTAAGTCTTTTGAGAAGTAAAAGGGAATAGAGAAACAGAGATGATAACTATAGTGTTTTTGTTACCGATAGAAATGATCTGGAAGAGAAGGGAAAAGCAATAATGCAGCAGGAAAGGCGGAGAACTGCTTGTTTTAGTAATAGAGTTGGTACTAACAATCTAAGTGGAGGGACTGACTTGAAGTGCAGAATTCATCTGCAGGAACTGGCAGGAAGGCAATTGCTGCCAGATAGGTAGTAGTGATAACTCAGGGAAACAAGTCCCACCTATTTAAAAAACACTTACCATTACCTACTTACTCTGCTTCCAGGGATTCAATGAATAAAACACACAGGTTCCTATACTCTTGGAGCTATCAAACATAGAGATAAGACAGAAACATCAACTACAACGGACAGTGGTGGGCTTGAGGATCTGAAAGCGTAGCTGGAATGGCCTGCTGGGACAATATGATCAAATTCATGTTTTAAATGACTTCTGAGTTAGCAGTTACGTAGCTACTGAAGGAGACCTGAATGTCAATCTACCACACAGAAGTAATTTTGGTCAGTAAGTACCACCAATGACATTGTTATTAATAAGTGACATCAGGTATTGAGAAGATGGTGGAGTAACAGGACATGAGGCTCACCTACTCCCACAAATACACTGAGAATGCATCTACCTGTGGAATAATTCACACAGAAGACTTGCTGAATGCTGGCAAATATTTCAGGATTCTGAAAGAGCAAGAAAATCTTCATGAAACCAGGTACGAGAAAAGAAAGAGAAGATGAGAAAGGAAGCAGAATGGGACCTGCAGCCCAGGGAGGCAGCTGGAAAGAAGAAAAGGTCCAGGACCCAGAGAAGTTCTCCCACCAGCGAGGAGATCTGCCAGGTCAGAGGATAAACTCTAGAGTCTTAGAGGAGAACACAGCAGTCAGCGTGAAGCAGCGAAAATGGAAAACAGTCCTCCACAGTCAGTGCTACGACCCAGCACTTCCCACCCATCTGCTCATACAGATGGGGGCTGGGAACTGAAACTATGGCTTTGGAGATCAGAATCAGAAAGAGAGAGAGTTGGGGCTGGCTATGTGGGAAAAAAACGGGCTAGCCACATGGAAACAGCCTGGAGGGACCAGAAAATCTGTTTTAAAATCAGTTACCTTGGATCACGCAAAAGCCACTTCCCCCCTCCCCAAAAACAAAAACAAACAAAAAAAAGGAGTTCTCATCGTGATGTAGCAGAAATGAATCTGACCAGGAACCATGAGGTTGCAGGTTCGATCCCTGGCCTTGCTCAGTGGATTAAGGATCTGGAGCTGCCATGAGCCGTGGTGTAGGTTGCAGACTCAGCTCAGATCTGAGGTTCCTATGGCTGTGGTGTAGGCCAACGGCTGTAGCTCCGATTGGACCCCTAGCCTAGGAACCTCCATATGCCGCAGGTACAGCCCTAAAAAGCAAAAAGAAAAAAAACAAAAAAACCACAAAGGGCCACTCCCACCTCTGCTTAAATCCTCAGGACAATCCTGGGACATAAGAGCTATTCAAAGAGCCAGTGAATTTTCTCTATAGGTTCAAGAAGAGTCCTGGAAGTACTTAATGTTTCTGAGCTTCTTTGTGCTCATTATATGAGAAATAACTAAGTTTTCAAGAAAACAGGAAAAAAAAAAAGACAAATGGTCTCCTTTCAAACTGGTGGAGGCAACAGAGGGGAAGAAAGCCAATTCCAAGTTAAAGGAACAAGGTGACCATAGCGATTTTTTAACAAGTATGATGAACTATTCTTGTGGCTCAAGATCTTATCTGGGCATGTTTATCAAATAATTCATAAAATTATCTTTTGCAAAAGAATAAGAAAGCTGTAAAATGTCAAGGAACTAATTACTGCACAATATGTCACTATGCATGATACCTAACATTTATAAAATTTCACAATACAGAGTTTAAATGAAAAAAGTTTACAACTATTTTCTTTCAGGACTCTAATTTTTGGAAAGCACTTCAGTAAAGGTCAAAGTGATGGTGCCAGGAAAATTAGAAGTATGCGGTTTTGAAGCTAATTATCAGTCTCTTACACTGTAATATGAAACTGCCAGTTTTAAGCCTACAATTATTCAAATGTCAATGCTCTTACAGTCAACATGAGAAATAAATTCTATACAATTCCTCCAGTTTCCAAAAAAAAAGGATTTCTATAGTCAGAAAATGTGTTTATAAATTGATAACATAAAATCCAAACTTCAGGGAGTTCCTTTGTGGCGCAGCAGGTTAAGGACCTGGCGTTGTCAATGCAGCACCTCTGCCGTGGTGCAGGTTCAGTCCCTGGACCAGGGACATCCACGTGCTGTGGGTGTAGCCAAAAATTAAAAAAAAAAAAAAAAATCACCGTATTTCAGCCTGAAAAACATACAGGGGAGGGGGGGATCATGTATAATAGAAAATGAACTTCATTCCTATAATATTTATAACAAAATCTCGTTATAAAAGCAGACTTCTAGGGCACAAATATGGACCTGAGTTCATCTGGTTATGCCTCGGGTATAAGGAAAGGACCTGAGCCAAGCAGCAGTGTGGGGGTGGGAACAGGAAATGAAACTGGTTAAATGGATAGTTCACAAATGAGGTAATTTTGCTCATAAAGCTAGTTCTCAACTGAAAGACTAACTTAATGTAGAGAAAATACATTCAAGTGGAATAGGTAAAAAGGATACCAATTTTTTTAAATGGGAGCGGCACTGCAAATGGGAGAGGCTGAAGCCTTTACCGTAGTCCTCTCCCCCAAATGTGGCACTTGCTGAAGGTTCCAGGAAGGGATGTGTTTCTTTCGATGACCATCACACAAGTGCTTTTTATGGATGCATATACTTCCTAACGTAAATAAACCATAGCCAAATGAAAATAAAGACTTTCTCATCAGAAAAGTAACAACTCCCTGTCTGGGAGTTCCCGTCGTGGCAGAGCAGAAACGAATCCAACTAGGAACCATGAGGTCGTGGGTTTGATCCCTGGCCTCGCTCAGTGGGTTAAGGATCCAGCGTTGCCGTGAGCTGTGGTGTATGTCGCCGCAGACATGGCTCAGATCCTGCATTGCTGTGGCTGTGGTGTAGGCCGGCAGCTACAGCTCCAATTGGGCGCCTAGCCTGGGAACCTACATATGCCACATGTGCAGCCCTAAAAAGACTAATAAATAAAAATAAAAATTCCCTGTCTGTATCTTAAATAAAATTTCCAGCTTCTAGTTAACAGCTCTAAGATGATATTCATAAAGAGTTAATTCTGCTTAATGTGGGATGAAGCCTATCTCCCAGGGAGGGAAGAGAGAAGAGGATTTATCCAGTATTATTTAAAGAGCACAAAGACAGTCTGAAATTTTATTTTATCATATTTATCTTCCTTCCTTTCCTTTGCTTCTCTTTTAGCTAAAGTAAAATACCCACTGACCAGAAATTTTTTTCTGTCAACCTCTTTAAGCTATAAAAATTTCATGCACATAAAATGACAAAATATATAGAGCCGAAACATCCAATTTAAATATTGTAGGCGTTTTTATTCAATAAATAACTTCAGTAAACAGCACTGTAAAAAGTGAACTGTTAAAATTAAAAGGCACTTAAAATAAGAATGTGACTAGTATGAAACAAAACAGGGAATTCAAACAGTGAGGAGTAAATATACAGTGGTCTCTTACAGCACTAATTGAAAGTAAGAACTGCTTAAGTGATAGCTGTTGCATAAGCCACAGTACAACTTCACATGTTCATTTAAAAGGCAACTGTACAGCTAAAACATCAACAAAAAAGTACTGATTAAAAAAAAAGTCTTACCCAAATTGCAAACAAATACATTACATGATTAGAAGAAGAGGTGATAAGAAGCACCAGGCTTTAAACAAAATAAAATGAATAAAATAAATTCACCCAAAGGTCCTGAATTTAGCAAATAACTATGTAAATTAAGGCCTTTATGTAAATAATGCCAAATCAAGGATTTTTTTGCAGAAAATTTCCCAATACTTTTATCCAAGGCTTGAATTGAAAAAGAGAAGGCATAAAAGTTACCAAGATTAAGTAACTCTTAAAATGGCACACAGGTTTTAAAGCTACATTTTTCCCTTCCCAACTCTGACTTTTCCTATGGCCTTTAGAGATCAAGTATTTCATTATTTTACACCAGTAACTCCCAACATACGCATCTCTCAGATATGTCTTCAGTCATGTCTAATATAAGGCAAATAGCAAAATAATAAACTTAAGACAATTATAAACTAGCTAGAAAGACATTTACTTTGGATTCTGTATAACTGAAAACCGACATATCTGCAAAGCTAAAAATCAGTTTTAATACTTGTCTAATAGACATTCTCACCATACTCATTACGTTAACTACTGTCCTTTCAATCACTCTAGAAATATCATTTAATCCAATAAGAGCTGGATTTCAATAGTTCAGGAGGAAAAGGTCAAAAAGGCACAATGTGACCTTAGCTGACAAGGATAACCATCCTGTCTCAAGTCTTTTGTCAGTCCCTGGCATTGGTGATAACATTATTTTCAAAATAAAAAAATTTCAAATTATACATATTATACATTTTGAGAACCTGCCCGTAAGTGAACCTTGGCGACGCTGCCCTGAAGCTACCTTACTGTGACTGCGGAGTTACTACTTGGCGTTCAGTGTTGAGGATCTGCACAGCAGTGCTCATTTTCCCTCGTACTTTGGATTGACAACAGTTGTCACGGCACTCTTATAAATAGGATTTTCACCCTAAAAAAAAAGTGAGAAAAGTTATCAATCTACTAAAGTCATGTATATTATTTACAAAACAACTTCTAAAATGATCTTTCAGTATTATTTCCATTTTATCTGTCCAGATAATTTTTTAATTTCTGAAAAGGCATTAATAAAAGTATGTAGAAAAATTAAAAGTTAAAAAGCTTTGGCCTGCGAGTCTAAAGGTGCCTATATCACCTGGCATTATTTCAATTCTGAGTCCTTCCTCCACTGGAGGATGTGCTATTAATGGCTTCTCTCTTTTAAACTAGATTTGAATGCCTGTCTTGAAAGAAGTTTTGAACCTGTCTTAAGGAACTCTCTGCCATCAACTGCCTGGATTTTAACCTTTTACCACGCACAATGGTGCTTGATAATTAACAGGCTCCTTGGCTTTCATTTCTGTGAGAGGGGTGTCCTCCTGAGGCTCTGCCATAAAAGCTGCAGAGAATTCTGGGATAAGGCTGTCAGAGTGTCACTAAGGGCAGTGCTTGTATCAAGTCATCACACTGCCAAATTTGCTTAGACAAAAATAATTACCATTCTTCAGGAAGTAACCGCCATTCTTCACTATTGTATTAGTGAAATATATATATTTTACTGTAATACTGTATTTTTACTAAAGAGTATTGAAATCAAGCCCAGTAAATGACTCCAAGCCGTAACACCAGAGATCTTTTAAGATCCAAAACTTTATTGACGGCGATGTTTTAAAACAGGAAAATAACATATACCCCCAAACTATCATTTTCTTTAAAATTTCTCTTATGCTAAGTGATACATTTAAGTATCTGCTACAGCATTCTTTTTCTCCCATTTGTATAAAGTAAAAGACCTGAAAAGTCAAGTGAGAAATATAGGCAAATCATCCTACATCAGAGGAAATAACAGTGAACGCAAATCACAAAAACAAATACTAAATGAAAACTAAAAACATTTAAGGTTTTACACAAAAATTAAGATTCTGAAATGCTGTTTAGTTTTATATCTTACTATAAAACCATCTGAGGTGACTTTTTAAAATATTTATAAAAAAACATCTAAACAGTAATTTTTGCTTTTAAATTTTATTCACATTTCACTGCAGGTTATATTTGGGTCTGGCCTGGCTTTTTTTTTGTTTGCTTTTGCCATGCCTGCAGCATGTAGAAGTTCCCAGGTCAGGGATGAAGGCTGGCCCACAGCAGTAATAATGCTGAATCCTTATCCACTGGGCCACCAGGGAACTCCCTGGATCTGGTTTTAATTATCACAGTTTCTACCTCCTAGGTGGGTACAGTTTGATGGATGACAACCGTAAAGATAAATTAAGGCACTTTGAAAAGTACGAAAAAGAATCAGGTACATAAAATAGGAACGGTATAAGAAAAAGGGGATTGACTCTGAGAAAATTAGGGATTTTCAAAGTGAAACTGACTATATATACAGATGAAACATAAAGGTATATAAAAACATACACAAAATTCACATGCACCGTCAAGGTGTTGGGAAAAGAATGGGACAGTGAGGCAGAAATATCCATAGTTCAAAAGTTTTTAAGGGTGTTCTGTGTATGTTTTGAGGAGCAGGGAAGGGAAAGGAGACAAGAAAGAAGACAGTGCCCGAACATGAAAGATTTTGTGTGCCATGCTAAAAGACTGAATTCATCCTGCGGGTAGGAAACCGCTGAGGAAAGTATAACATATAAGGGCTGAGTCCTGATAGATAGCAAGTAAACCACTATGATTTCTGCTCAGTAGTCAGTCTGCATACTGAATGAAACCTGACAATATGCCTTCACCCCACCCCCTAAAACACACCCTGACCAGTCATTTCTGAAACATTGAGGGATTCAGGATCCTACTGAGACAAACTATATAATCAGGATAATAAAAATCGCATGAAATATCAAATTCTGAGCTCTAATCCCAACTAGAGCTAATACATGACTTTACAGATGTTACAGCAGACATTTCATAATGGAAACAGGAATCTGGATCCTGTCAACTACGTTCTTAACAAGTGATCAGTACAAATACGTAAGGTTCTTTATTTCCCCTTCCTATCATGGTTACTATTGCCTGTTCTTTCAAATATGCTGGGAAACTAAATTACCATTTAAGTTTCTTTACAATATTAGATAAATCTAGTATTTAATACTTAAAAATTGCAAGGGGGGTATTAACAATAAAAAGGAAAGAAAAAAGGAAAGAAGAAAAAACACCTAAGTTATAGATGAATACAAATACAATTTCTATAGCAGAACTTACCTTTGGAAAAAAGTTGACCTTTTCATATACACAAACACTAATATTTATTTTTTCAAAGTCCATCCAAACAAAATTCTAACATGCAAGGTTAGAGATAAAATTAAAACTCTCTGCGTTGGGCATTATCTTAAACGGAGGTAAGCTAAAATAATGCAAGTTAGTCCCCACCATTCAGAGTGCAACCCCTCCCCATCCCAACAAAAAGCAAAGCCTCTCTAAATCAAGAAAACAGTTCAGCAGTGAAGTCCTCAGTTCTCAATAAAATGCCTTCCTGGTGCCCATTCTGGAAGGGCTGCCATGGTGGCTACAGCGTGACCTCTGTGATGTATTAGAAATGCAGGCACAGCTGCGGCAGGTTAGGAGCCCACATCCAATGTGCTTAAGGGCTTTAGCAATTACCAAGTTGATAGCCTGAATTTTCAATGAACCTACATGAATAGTCTTATGTGCTGAAATGATTGGAATGCCTTCCTATTATCTGAAATATATTAATGACATAATTAAATGATTGGCAACCTCAGTTCCATACTGGAAAAGTGCTTTACAAGCCATGATTTAATTGTTTAATGCTCATTATTTTCTATTGTTTATTTCTACTTTAACGTATCTTCTCAGGATAACTTATACGCATTAATTTGCCTGGATTTCACTGATGAATAAAGAAATTTTTATCAAATTTTCACTTCTTGAACTAGTCTAATTGCTTATGTTGGCTGAAGAAGCAATATTTTAGCCAAAAACTGAGCTAACAATAAAAACATTAAGCTTCACTATTAATTATTGATAATTTCCTTCAAAGCACAATTTAACATATGCAAAGGTGAAAATTTCACCTTTCAAAAGGAGATACAGAAATTTTTCTCATATAAGAAGTTGTAACCATATGGTGAAGGGAAGGGGAGAAAAGAGAGAGAAGAGGAGGAGAACAGAAGAAATCCCAGCAAATCAGTTTCCTCCTAAAAATGACTTTCTAGGAAGTACTAAGTGAGAAAGAAAAAAATGCATCAAGTCTCACATTAACAGGAAAATGTACCAGACTACCCACACATGAATCTGACTATAATTTTCTGCCAACAAATACAACTTTGCCATTTCAAAAGTCTTAAAAATCTGCTTAGAAATAAAAGCAAAAGCAAACTCTGACAAGCAGTGATTTCTAATGTTATTGGTGCTTCCGGTGTCTTAAAAATACTAAACCTTCCTATAATTTAAGATCTTATTTGGGAGTTCCCATTGTGGCTCAGCAGTTAACGAACCTGACTGGCATCCATGAGGACGCAGGTTCGATCTCTGGTCTCACTCATTGGGCCAGGGATCAATGAGTGAGGTGTAGTGTAGTGAGTGCCGTGAGCTGTAGTGTAGGTCACAGATACAGCTCAGATACTGCTTACTGTGGCTGTGGTGTAGGCTGGCAGCTACAGCTCTGACTGGATCCCCTAGCCTGGGGACCTCCATATGCTTCAGGTGCAGCCCTAAAAAGACAAAAAAAAAAATTTCTTATTTGTTATTTTATAAGTACACTCTCAGTAGAAAAATCTGCAGTGTCGGTTTCTAGGTAACAAAGTGATTTCCCGATTCCACTAACTAGTCATGTGAACTTGGTCAAGTTACCGAACCCTTCTGTACCTCAGTATGTTAAGTAAGAATAAAAGTAGCTAGGAAAGGAAAGTTCTGGATCACCAGTCAGGAGAAATGGCTCTGATCACAACCTTTTGATCACAGAGTTGTAGGGGCTTACATAATTATATTAAAAGATGTTAGAAGTTCCTGTTAGGACTCAGTGGTAGCAAACCCGACTAGTATCCATGAGGAAGCAGCCCTTCTCAGTGGGTTAAGGATCCAGTGTTGCCATTAGCTGCAGTGTAGGCTGCAGATGCGGCTCAGATATGGTATTGCTGTAGCTGTGGTAGAGGCCAGCAGCTGCAACTCCAATTCAACCCCTAGCCTGAGAATTTTCATATGCCATGGGTGCAGTTCTAAAAAAAAAGGAAAAAAGAAGAAAGTGCTAGAAACACTTCATGAAAATCCTATCCACTAGTAATAAAAGAGCAAATGATAAATTTGTCATCTAGGTAAAACATACACTCACCAAAATAACTTAACCTACCTGAAAGAATAAGTAAACCAAGATTTATTACCACCATGAAATTTTCAACTAAGTTTTTATTTAAAACTGTGCTCTTTCAGCACATCCACAGCATATGGAGGTTCCCAGGCTAGGAGTCTAACAGGAGCTGTAGCCGCCGGCCTCCACCACAGCCACAGCAACGCCAGATCGGAGCCACATCTGCAACCTACACCACTGCTCATGGCAACACCGGATCCTTAACCCACTGAGCGATGCCAGGGATCAAACCCGCAACCTCATGGTTCCTAGTTGGATTCGTTTCCACCGCGCCACGATGGGAGCTCCAGAACTATTCTCTTTTAAAGTCTTTGTTACCTTTCCAAAAAAGTTGAATGTTAGAGCCCTGAATATTAGAATTACTCAATAACTAACAAGAAAGTATATATATACATAAAGTTGTGATTTTTAAAGGAATTTAAGTTAAAATCAAGGACTAAAGATTTTTAAAATATTTCTAGAACCAATACAACCAACTACCATGATACTGTAGTTAAATATTATACAAATGTTATGACAGGTTACACTTACTCTATTTTAAAGCTTGGATTTCACATTCACTTTTCACTATTTCACCCTAAAACTTACATGTAATAATTTGTTATATAAGGATACCACCACCACCTAGAGCCAAGGACTCCAGTGAGGATTATACTTGACAGGCTGCTACTCGTTGGCCATTAGCCAAAACCAACCACACTGCACAACATCCTTACTGCCCCTGCGCCAAAGCTCTGCGAGGTGCAAGGACTCAGGGCCATCCTACTTCCTAAGTGTAGGGGCTGGGACTTGGCCCAGGTCTAATCACAAAGCACATTCTCTTTCACTACAACACAGCTGCTGTTTCTACACCATCAAGCTTAACTCAAAGCCCTTTGAAACACTTATTCTAATGAACACACAAAAAGAAAAGCCGTAGTATAGCCATATAAAGCCAGACTTAAGAAAAAAAAAAAGCAATAGTGATAAATGACACACAGTGCAGTAAAAAGGGTAAATTTCACATGCAAAGACAGAAAATGAAAGAAAATACGAACGGTAACTTAGAGACCAGCTTTACGTCCATAGTTTGGATTCTTGAAATTATTAATAGGACTCCTGTAAATCGGATTTTCTTGCTAAAGTGAAAGAAATAGTTTCTATTGATTTCATCAGAAAAAAATGACATACATAGTGATTAAACGCTTTAAGAGAATTTTTACTATTTTTACACTTCCTGAAATTCATTACTTTTTTTTAAAACCCAAGCAAGTGGTAGGAAAATGCAAATGAATAAGATTCATTTACAATTTTAAAACACTGAAGACTGTCACTGCTTTCCTGTACCAGAATATGCATACACAAGGGCTAATCTTGGCCACCCCACCCTGTGACCCCTATCTGAAAGCCCCAAATGTTCACAGAAGCTTTCATCACTTATAGCTTTTAAATTTCGTACAGAGTAAGGTTTACTGGGTTGCAATTTGCAGAGCATAAAAATACCCTTAAGTACACAGATCCATGAATTCTCAAATGTAAAAACACACCCACAAGGAAGACCGTTCCTAGATCTCCAACTCCAGGTCCTAGAAACCACTCATCTCATCTCTACCCCTACAGTTTGGCCTCTTCAAGACTCATATAAATGGAATCATACAGGAAATAGCCTTTTGAGTCTGGCGGCTTTCCATTTAAGGTTCTTTGTTGAAAAGATAAAGCAAGCAAGAAGAAACTTTCTGTTGCTACACATATAACATTATTGAGGATGATTATATTTTACATAAGGCAGAAATTCAGATTTAAAATCAAAACTACTACAGAAATAAAAATATTAACCACAGTAACCAGAATAAGCATTCTTATTATTGTTTTGTTTTAATGGGATGTATTAGGGTCTTTTCTGTTTTTCACTAAATGCAAATTTTCTGAGTAAACTCTTGGGGGAATAAAATATTTAAAGGACTTTAACAATCAGCTTGAGAATTACTAAACATGTCTTAGAAGGGTTACATTCCTTTTCAGATGTTTTTCAACTCACCGTGTCCCATTTGGCATTCATTTTTTCCTTTTCAAATTTGGCAAATTCCCTTCTGTCATGAATGATCATTAAAAGCTTCCAAATGAGCAGCAGTGCAAGGCCAATAAGAACAATTCCAGCAACCACACCAGCTACAATTGGAATAATGTCTGGACCAGTGGGGCACTCTGTAAAATAAGCAGCAAAGGGACTGGTATGTGCAAAGTGCAGCCCGAATTACAGAGAGCTGAAGAGTCTCATAGAAAACACAAAGGAATTAAAATCCAAGATAAGTCAATGGACACTATCCCAAAGACTCTATTAAAAAGACACTAAAAGTTAACAGATGAGTTTATGAGACCACAGGATATATGACCAATAAAGAAAAATCACATGTATCTTATAATACAGAAACTGATTTCTACATATTAGAAACTGCAATTAGGAAAACAGTATTTTCTACAATAGCATCAAAATCATGAAATACCGAAGTAAAAAATCTAACAAAAAATGTCTAAGATTTACATGCTGAAAATCACTAAACACTGATGAAAGAAATCAAAGACCTGAGTAAATGGAGAGAGATTCCATGTCCTACATTAGAAGATTAAATATTGTTAAGATGTCACTTCTCCCCCAATCTGATCTGTAAACTCAACGCTATCCCAATCAATATGTGTCGATGTCAAGCAAATTAATTCCAAAAATTACAAAGAAGGAGGAGAACTAGAAAAGTGTCTTAAAAACACTTCTGGAAAAGAACAAGGCTGGATAACTCATGTTACCAAATTTCACAACTAGATTTGAAGCAACAGTAATTGAAACAGTGTGGTACTGCGAGACAGATGCATAAATTAATGGAACAGAATCAAGAGTCAGAAACAGGCCCACACATATAGGGTCATCTGACTTTCAACCATGGTAGAGAAGGGTCAATCTTTCAAAAAATGGTGTTAAGAACGACCAGCTCTCTATGCGCAAAAAAACTGAACATCACCGCACATGCCAATCAAGATCAGTTCAAATAAAGCAGAAACTAAAACTTTTAGGAGAAAACAAAGGAAAAAAATCCTTATGAACTTGAAATACACAAAGAGGTCTTAGTTAAAAAGCAAGATCTAAAAAAGAAAACTTGGTAAATGTTGGTTCGTCAAAATTTAAGCTTGAGATATTCAAAAAACACTTAAGGCAATGAAAAAAGGATGCACAGACTGGGAGACAATATTTGCAAAATATCCATCTGAAAAATGCAAAATACAGACTTTTAAAAGTTTGGCTCTTTCTTCTAAAGTTAAATATATGGCCCCAAAATCCATTCCTAATATTTATCCAAGAGAAATTAAAACTTACATTCCCATAAAAACCTGAACAAAATGTACAAAATTTCAAAGAATATATAAAAAGAATCTAGAAAAACCAAGATAAAAAATATTTCATCTTCTGAGCAGCTCAACAAAGCCATGCTCTGTAATATCCTGTGACAAATTAAGTTTCCCAATGTCCCCTCCTAAATCAAGTATATTTAAATATCATTCATAGGGAGCTCCCATTGTGGCTCAGCAGGTTATGAACCTGACTAGTATCCACGAGGACGCAGGTTCAATCCCTGACCTCTCTCAGTGGGTTAAGGATCCTGGGTTGCTGTGAGCTATCGCGCAGGTCGCAGACCCAGCTTGGATCCAGTGTTGCTGTGGCTGTGGAGTAGGCTGGCAGCTGCAGATCTGCTTCCATGCCTAGCCTGGAAACGTCCATGTGCCACAGGTGCAGCCCTATGGCATGATATATGATATACACATATCATTCACAGCGATTTTACTCTCATTGAGTACTGCCATCCGGCCCATGCTGAGAGCTTTGTGTGGATTCCTGATGTACTCTTCAAACTCTCCATTCACAAAACTTAAAACTTGCTCTTTCCCTTATACCTTATGTAGTTAATACTATTTTGAGCTTTGAGAGATTAGAAATGTCCCAAATAAACCTAAAATTGTCCATCTTAGAGCTTTTCCCAGATACAAGGGAAACTGCCAAAAGCCCAAAGCAGTAAAAAGACGAAATGAAAATGATTTCTACCTGGAGTCTCTACAACATGAACAGTGGCCTCATTGTTCCCATTCACCGAGTATGTGAAGTAGAACCAGCAGTCATCAACATCCTTCTCCTTACAGTGGGACAAGGGATCGACCTGGCCTGGCTGGGGCAATTTGTCCCGATTTTCAACCTTGGTAATGTTGAAGTGTGAACATTCCTGAGCACACGTGTCTTTCTTTTCTCCTTTATTGAAGGCTCGGCACTGAACACATTCTCTGTTAAAACATAAATCATTATATTATTTAAAATATTTGCTTAAAGTTTAATTTTCGTGTGCTAAACTCAAAATTTGAACAAATTAAACCAAGAGCTATGAAAGAAGATTTGAATAAATGAAGAAACATACAACACTTCTAGATGGGAAAACTAAACATAAAGATGCTAATTTCATAAAGAACAAGGTAAATGGAGTTCCTGCCGTGGCTCAGCATTAACGAACCCGACTAGTACCCATGAGGACATGGATTTGATCCCTGGCCCCGCTTGGTGGGTTAAGGATCCAGCACTGTTGTGAGCTGTGGTATAGATCACAGACATGGCTTGGATCTGGTGCTGTGGCTGTGGTGTAGGCCGGCAGCTGTAGCTCCAATTAGACCCCTAGCCCAGGAACTTCCTTATGCCCAAGTGCAGGCCTAAAAAGACAAAAAAAAAAAAAAAAAAAAGAACCAGTCCTACTGTACAGCACAGGGAACTATATCCAATCTCTTGGGATAGACCATGATGGGTAAGAACATAAAAAGAATGCATGCATGTATGACTCAGTCACTTTGCTGTACAGTGGAAATTAGCACACTGTAAATCAACTATAATTTAAAAAAAAAAAATTTTTTAAGACACAAATTTCCCAGGTGAAATTATATATTATAACGAAACTAAAATCCTCCAAAAGAAATAAGTACTAAAATGAAACTAGCCATATCAGATACCAAACACAAATATAAAACCAAAATAATTTTTTAAATGTGTTGCTGATATAATAGTTCTTTTTTCAAAGGCAAAACCTTCAATTTTGCTTAGTCTGATCAAAAGATAAGCAATTGGTATTGCTAATTTAACAAAGGTTACCACATGGACTCAACTATATAGCAAATTCAGATTGAAATAATGCTGCCACCACTCTCATATGGCATACTTCAATATCTTGTGACAAACACCAGCTATTAAGACTTAAAAGTCTTAAATAATAACACATAGGCCAGCAGACAGTATCACCCACTTCAAGCAATTAGGAAATACTTACTTATGCTCAGCACAGACTCCAAGGCAGGTCTGACACATCTCACAAGTTGGCCCTTGGAACTTGGGATCTGTACACTTACAGACGCCACACTCACAGACCCCCCGGCCGTTGCAGATCTGTCCATTTACGGCCATGCAGGATGAAGTATCCAAAGAACAGTCACAGGCGCTGCCAGTGTAGTTGGGGTTGCATTCACACACTCGACACTTGCAAACACCATTTCCTGCAATTAAAAAATATCATTTCTCGTAACAACGGTAAAAATATTCAGTCACAGCATTGACTGAAAAGTAAGAACAAGCAATAATACTTAAAGGGTATCTATGGGATAGTGACCCTCAGGTGCTGCCTTTTTTCTATTTATTCGCCAAGCAAACTCTCAAGATTTTTGATTGTACTAGATAGGACTATATGACATAACCATATACAGACCCCAGCTCACCTCCACAAATTAAGCCATTGGATCTATCACAGTTGAAATTATCACACTCGCAGAATTTGCCAGAATAAATTTCGTTTGTATTATCCCTCTTCCTACATACACACTGTCCACAGACACACTCTCCATTGTTGCTACAGATTTCTGAACTGTTTTCTTTCCTGCAGTATGCGTCCATGTCTTCACTGTTCACCTCGTCTGTGCTACATTCACAGTGTCTCCCCACACGTCCCTCGTTACACCTAAACAAAGAGTCCAAAAGTTCAATCACATAAAGAAAATAACTGAAAGTAACAAGTCATGCTGTGAGAAAGACTGGGACAGGAAATAAGACTACAAACATTATCTTCCAACTACAATTATATTACACGCAACACATCACACACGTGCACAGAAGTGTACCTAGGCGTGGGCGCACACACACACACAACCATTCCAGTCCTTGTGGAATCTACACAGAGGCCCAGGAAAGTAACGATGCTGATCAAGATGAAAACACAATCAGACAACTAACAGGTGAGCAAAACATTTGGAAATGTAGAATAAACATTTTTTTAAAGAGTGTGCTATGTTTTCAAACGGTATGCTATTTATTATATTTACTCGTATAGATGAAGCAATAGTCCAACTGTTCATCTATAAAAGTACAATAAACACACCCAAAAAGGTGCATGGAAGTTGGAAGAAAAATATACTAAGCATATCATATGAAAATATACTGCTTATTATATTAGTTTAAGCTACGGATCCAGACTTTTCAGACACACCGTATATTTTTAGAATATCTAATGCTTTCAGACACTGAAGATATTAGTTCTGTACCTGGTAAATACACAAAAAGAAGGAAGGCAAAACATTTTCAAGATAATTCTTCGGTTAGATAGTATTTTATTAAAAGTGGTTCTAAACAACTCAGGACATGTATCACATGAAAAATAAAAATATAACATTTTAATTGTAATTCAGAATAAAAAAATAATGACTGATGGCAAAATATTGCCATCTGTTTTTCTCATGATTAAAAACCCTATAAGACCTAGTCATTTGGAGCAGACATTTAGATCAAAACATTCTTCCCTATTAAGGAAAAAGCTGTAGTCAAGAGTACATTAAATTTTAATCAAAAAGTAACTACAGCATGAAAATAAAATTTCAAATAATTTTATCAAAGTTTTGTAAGCAGTAGATTCTATGTTATGAAAGCACTGATTTCTTTAATTTTACAAAATATACTGAATTTTTTTTTGGCCATGCCTGTGGGATGTGGAAGTCCCCGGGTCAGGGATCGAACACACGCCGTAGCACTGACATAACAGGAGGTCCTTAACCTGCTGAGTCACCAGGGAACTCCAAAATAAACTGATTTTTTAAAAATTCCCACAATGCAGAAGTTCATATAATACAAGGTAAACATACTTTACTGCCTAATTCCATTCCCCAGATAAAAATCACTATTATTTTATATAAGCTTATTTAGCACTAGAGAATTCCGATTGCTATCATATGAGAGAAATACCCAAATGCTGGTTTAACTGTCCGTCAAATACACATCTCAGATGGTTACAAAAGCTTTACTTTAAAGAGCAGTCTGCCTGAGGGAAGACAGGCATGGAAGAGCTTTCCATAAACAGCACACACAGGATCATCAAACCGATCTTGTGGTGAGCTATAGCGGTTTGAACAGCCATTTATTGTTTCAACAGAGAGGTTTTCCTCTGGACGCCCAAACAGAGCAGCCTCCTGCTGCCCTAGTGGACACAGCCCGCGGCCCCCCCAGCCCCGGCTCACCTGCAGGCCCCACACTCAAACGTGCCGTTGCCGTCATGGCACCTGGGGCTGCTGGGGACGCCCTCGCTCTGGCATTCGCATTCGCAGATGAACTGAAGGGTTATCTCTACTTCTTCAGTGAAGCCCAGAGGCTTAATTTTAATAGTTTCAGAATTCTTATTTGGACATTTATTTGAAGTTATGCTAATTTCAAACTGAACCTTAAAGGAAAAAGGAGAAGATAAAGTTAACTAAGCAATTTAAATCGACTAAACATTTTTGAAGAGCTACTTGAATTATATGTGTTTAACTGTATCTCAAATTATAAAGATTGCTTATAAACAAGCAGTTTTTTCTTTTCTTCAGAAATTATATAACATACCTCATCCCCAATGGAAATATTGGAGCATTTTCTCCCATTTTCCCCTGTTCCATTCACCCCATTTTTGCAGTAAGATTTGTAATTTATTGTTACTCCTTCTGGTAATTTGCTGTTTTCCAAAATGACTTCTGAAGAAAGGGACTAAAAGAAACACTAATTACGTGGAGGAAAGGCAAAGAAATGCTATTAAATAAGGTGAATGCATAAAGTCAATGGATAAAATGAACTGTTAAGAAAACAGTGTTATTCAAATAAAAATCTTTGAAGCCAAATCCTAAGTGACTAGAAAACACAAAACCCAGAGAAATGGGCTCTAATTAATAAGGATCAATTCTTCAAAATAATGCACATGACTAAAAAGAGTATTCATGTTCTAATGATTGAGTTAAAATTGTAATGATGATACAGCACAGTGACCTGATATTAACTACGAGGCATCCTAAGAACTCTTTCCATCCCCACTGGCAACACAGCTGTCCTCTGGCCCTACCATTTCCAGCTCACCAGGGGCCAAGGTAAATGATCTGCTACACGGTCTGGAAATAAATGGACTAAGGGGCCACTGCAGCCCTGCCCACTGTCCCACCCAACTCCCCACCAAAAGAAAACACCAAGTGGGAGGATTCAAGCCAGTGGTTTTTTACAAATCAGACTGCTCTGGACAAATGGAGAATGCTGCAAAAGCAAACTCTCTCCTGGTTTTACCTCTCTGTGGATGAGAGTTAAGAAAGCATTAAGATATTCTGTGAAATGGAAAACAACTATGGGGGAAACCTTTGTAAAAACCTCTCTCTCCGAGTATGATCTTTCCAACACATTTTGGGAATCCCTGGCAGGAGACAGAAAATATCTAAAATTCAACCCATCAAACGGCTGAGAACTGATGTGCACAGCAGAGGATGGTTACCGATTTATTACAAAAGCCTTGGAATGACTCAGAACAGTGACTGACCAATGCTTAGTGAGTATCACTAAAGAACTCTGAACTCAGCTCCAGATGGAGAATATAATTCCTCTTTAATTTCAATTCAACTTCCTTCCTAATGTGGAGGGGAAACGTCTTATAAATCTTATTAAAATAGGTTAAGTCATGTCATATTTACATTCGTAAATATATACCTTACAGTCCATGCATATATGACTGGGCGTGTACCTCTTGAGAACAGAGAACTATATACCTTGAATATATGGCAAGAGAAGAATTGGCAAAAAAGCTTTTTTGACAAAATGCATCAAAACAGAAGAACCTATAAAAGACACTTTGTTGAGGAAAAAGAAGATTGAGGTAATCTTTTAAATCTAAATATAAGTTATTTCACACTTGCTTTCCAACAATGAGACCTATTTCAGAATTTAGAAATTTTCCCCACATGCCCTGGTTACATTTTGCTTTGTTACTCTAAGAGAATACAAGTTCTTCCTCCAGAATCAGAATTTAAGTTTTACACTGTCCTCTGAGCATGCTAAATTGTGTACAGAGGGAATTTTACTTTTTTTGAGCAAAGTATCCTCAACAGGGTATTGCCCAAAACACATTCTTATTTAAAATGCACTCACATTATATGCATCAATGATCAACTGAATCACATTGCTGGAATTTGCAGACAATGTTCCTACTGCTGACTTAGGGATCAAATTTTTCAGTTCCTGCAATTAAAAGATAAAACGTATAAAATATAAGTACTACTCATTCAACTAATTAGCACCTACTATTTATCTCTACATACCAGTTCCAGCAACACTTCCTAAATAACTTGAGGCAGACTTGAAAACGACTAGTTTTTTAATGTAATTAAAATTAACGTACACCACTTCTGTAAACTCGAGTCTGTCTAGCTAGTGACATTTTCCCACATTTCAACTTAGGCCTATCATTTTGCCTCTGATGACTAAACAAAAAGGGTCTAGAAATATGTTCCTCTTTTGATCTCACACATACATATTTACCTTGTAAACAGGCTGAAATTCTTCAGTAACTGCAAAAATTGTCTGAATGTTATTTTCGCTTAGTTTCTGGACAAGGTGAGCAATAGAAGGATAATCCTAAGAAATCAGACAATAAAATTTACAGTTTATATCCAATCTATTCCAGTTTTGCAATACTTTCTGAAAATAATGACGACGATATGACTGCATTACTTACACAGGACTGCTTAAAATAACAAACTGTTGCTGAATGGGTGGTGGGTAGTAGGTTTCTAACCTTTTTCTATCCTTATGGAGTGTATAAAAATTTCCATAATAAAAAGGTTTTAAAAAGCAATTAAATGTCAGAACAATGAAATTAAAAAATTGCAGGAAAGGTTGTATTATTATCTACCACTTAAGAAAGAAAAAGACCAAGATTCAGCAAGGTTTAGATTTCTTCCAGAACTTGAAAAATTTGCCAATCTTTATTTTCAGTAGAGGCAAGGTAAATACTTTCTCTCTCTTTTTTTTTTTTTTTTGTCTTTTTAGGGCCACAACCATGGCATATGCAAGTTCCCAGGCTAGGGGTCAAATCAGACCTGTAGCTGCCGGCATGTACCACAAGCCACAGCAACAATGGATCCAAGCTGTGTGTGACCTACACCACAGCTCATGGCAATGCCAGATCCTTAACCCACTGAGCAAGACCAGGGATCGAACCCGCATCCTCATGAATATTAGTAGGGTTCATTACCACTGAGCCACAACAGGAACTCCTACTTTTTTTTTTGTCTTTTTAGGGCCGCACCTGCAGCATATGGAGCTTCCCAGGCTGGGGTTCTAATCGGAGCTATTGCTGCCGGCCTACACCAGAGCCACAGCAACGCCAGATCCAAGCCATGTCTGCAAGCTACACCACAGCTCACGGCAACGCCAGATAGTTAACCCACTGAGCGATACCAGGGATCAAACCTGCAACCTCATGGTTCCTAGTCAGATTCATTAACCGCTGCGCCACGACGGGAACCCCCCAGGAACTCCTACTTTCTTAAACATACACAAATAAGACTAAAGGGTGTAAGACTACACAAATCATTATTTAGACGGAATATCAAACTTGCTATCCAGTGACTATTCAGAGTGAGAGGACAGAGCCCTGGGCTGAAGCAAGGCCTCAGCAGCTCCCTTCACCCACACAAAGGGAAGTGAACACAAAGCCACAGTCTTAAAACAGCAACACGAGCTTTCCTGCACATTAGGTCAGGGCCCAATTCACCAAAGTAACAAAACCCCAAACCCTGAAAACCCCTAAGACAGTCACCCACAGAACTCTTTTAGTACTGGATCCTAAATTCAACCTGAATCCATTCAATAGGTAAGGAACTTAAGCACTTACATAATAATGGCTCATTGTGTATACATCATTTTCCAGGTGACACTGTCCATCATTTGGTAAAACAATGCCACCGAGTTTCCCATCTCCAGCAAAGTGAAACCCAGCATCCGTGGAAAACACCAGCAGCCGTGTCACATTCCTCCAGCCAATCAATGACTCAAAAAGAAAAGGATTTCAATTTTAAAATACTACCCACAATAATTCAACATAAATCTTTTAATCTTTGTATAGGCTACCACTGTAGTTTCAACCTAATTCTGTATATTCTCTCACTGCATGTAAGGCAGGGACCACATCTGGGTTTGTGTATCATCATACTTCCAGCAGTTGTCACAGTGCTTGGCACACAACAGGTGCTTAATGAGTAAATGAAAAGGTCTCAGCGCTGACCACACCTAACTTTGCCGAACTTTGTCTCATTCCCATCCACCCTTGTTCCGTCTTCTGTAGTGAGTAATTGTTTTATCGGCCTCGTCCATATTAAAAGTTACCTTCCTTTTTAAAAAGTACCTTCTCCTAAGACTTGCCCTACTTAATTCTACCCGTTCTAAGTCATTGGTACTGTTTCTTCATTTTTTTATTCTCCACCTTATCTAACAAAGAACGTACAGTAGTAGTAAAATCCTCTTCTATGATAATTTTATAGTCATTTGTGTCTGAATTTACTCAATACATCTGCATATATCCTTATAAGACTAAACTCCTTGAAGGCAGGAGTTCAGTTTATTCTGCTAGTAGTCCAAGTGAAATGCCTGTCTCTTTTACATTTAGAGAAGTGAATGGAACAGCTGCCGTCAAGTCGGTACGAGGAACACAGAGCAGCGGCCACGGATGCTATGGCTTGTTTTCATCCCAAGGCTGAGGCACAGGCAGAGGCAGCCCAGGGAAGGCATCTCCACAGTTAGCTGCTAACAGGATCGCAAACCGTGGCTGGAAATAAAGCAGGCCATCAAGTCTGGCACTACCTGGAATATCTCTCTTCCCCTTTAAAAGTAGAGACTAGCCTTAAATTGTAAGTACCCCAGTAAGAAGTCAAAAGTAATGATGACACTGCAGTTGGTATCTACTAGGCTGCTTACTGGCACTTTGTATGGATTATCATATGTAAACTTCAGCACAGCCCTGTGAGGTAGATCTGTTATTATCCCTTCTTAAGATAAGAAGGAAACTGCCTAGTGGATGAGCAGTGACGGAAAAATTTGAAGACGTGTCCTAACAGTCTTAAAAGTATTTTCTTAAACACTGTATCCCATTGCTTTACCATATTATCACCTTGGGTATCAAGTAGCACATTAAAAATTGGTTAAGAAGCAAAGAAGCACCAGGAATCAAGGAAGGTGTTCTAGGGCACAGGGGAACGGTAAGGAAAAAAACGGGGGAAGGGAACGAGATAGTCTTAGGTACTTAGGACAAACTTTAACAACCTCACAACATTTTCTAGTTTCAGCTTCACCTGTATCATTAAAAGGTCATCCAAAATCTTCAGCTGGTAAATGGGGCAGAAAGTTCTAATCACTACTCCAACAGAGATCAGCTTACAACTACTGATAATCGGGCCATTAAAATTACAAATATTACATGACTTCTCAAAATACATGTTCTCATATATCCTTTCAAACTAGGATTTTAAGAGTTCTTTCTTTCTGAGGAGAGGCGGCAAGATGGCGGAGGAATAAGAGGTCGCGCTCACCCTCTCCCACAAATACATGAAAAAACGCATCTAAATATAAAACAAGTTGGACAAATCATCATCTGAATGCTGATCAATTTAAACCTCCAAAAACTGCAAGAAACCCTTGAAATAACTGGGTAGAACAAGTGAAGAAAAAAAAAAAAGGTGAGAGAGAAAGGCAATTAGGACCGTAACCAGCACTCCAGGGAGGGAGCTGTGAAAAAGAAAAGTTTCCT